>OY804604.1:23760466-23904065 GCA_963680895.1 Fragum sueziense | reverse complement strand
ATTGTTATAAGTGAAAGGAAACAAAGAAAAGTCATAAGATATGTAAGATTTTCGAAAAAAATTGACATCGAACAGTTCTGTAGAGAAAGATTGCTTCTATTTACTTCATGGAGAGATGAAAGTATTGATTTGAAACAAGGTCATGACTCTTACCTATCAAGGTACAGATCCATTAAAAATTTCATAGAGCACAAAGCCTTGCAGTATGAAAAGAATGCTGATGAACTAGATGATGCAATGGAGCGTGCTCACAATGAGGAAGATTTTGATGATGTTGCCCCAGGCACAGAGCAGTCTGAGCAGGATGACTCAAATATTGGTGCAAAAGAAAGTGAAAGTTTCATATTCTTTGATCCTGATAGACCTGAAAATCAGAGACAAGGTGATATTGCTGGAGATGTTGGTTTAAGTGTTGCTTCTGTAGATATTAGTGTACGCAGGAAAACAATGTCAGACATAGATTACAGGCAATTGATAAAATCATTGAATACGAAACAGAGAGAATTTTTTATTCATGTTTTCCAATCTGTTAAGCGTGATGAACAAAAGTTGAAAGTTTTTTTAACTGGTGGTGCAGGCGTTGGAAAATCTGTTCTTGTAAGTGCATTGTTTGAAGCTTTGCAGCGTTACTTGACATCTAATCCTGGTGATAATCCTGAGAACTGTAGAGTTCTTCTCTGTGCACCAACAGGTAAAGCTGCTTTTCATATAAATGGGGTAACATTACATTCAGCTTTCCGCATTCCAGCAAGCCAGGGTTATGATTGTACTCCACTTAATAGTGACACTTTAAACACCCTTCGAACAAAATATAAAGACTTGTCTGTTGTTATGATTGATGAAGTGTCCATGGTTGGAAATAACATGCTTAAACTCATAAATGAAAGATTAAAACAAATAAAGGGCAGTAATGTTCCATTTGGTGGCTTGCATATGATATTCATTGGAGACCTTTTCCAGTTGAAACCAGTGATGGATGGTTGGATATTTGAGAATTTGAAAACAAATTTTGGACCTTTAGCTACAAACTTATGGCAGGATTTTATTGTAATGCATGAATTGGATGAGATCATGAGGCAAAAGGAAGACAAGCAATTTGCTGAACTTTTGAACAGATTACGAGAAGGAAATCATACACAAGTTGACATTGAAAATCTAAAAAAGAGATTGACTGATACTGCTAGTACAGACTATCCACAAAATACAACACATTTATTCAATACCAATGAGAAAGTGAACAATTTCAATGTCAGGAGCTTTCTTAATAATACTAATGAAAAAGTAAACATTCCTGCTCTTGATCATGTATTAGGAGATGACAATGTGACAGTTAAACAACAACTAATATCAAAGTTGCCACATGATTCCACACACACTGCAGGGCTTAGTCAGATGGTAGGAATAGCTATTGGAATGATTTATGACCTATGTCTTAACCTTGATGTAGATGATGGATTAGTAAATGGGTCTTCTTGTATGATAAATAAAATTGAATACAGACAGAAAAATACTACTAGACCAAGTATTGTGTGGGTTTCTTTCAATGATGATAAAATCGGAACATCATGGCGTTCAAAGTACAGACATTTGTATCATAGTGCTATTAATCCATTATGGACACCTATCTTTGATTCAAAGAGGAACTTTGTGTATTTGAGAAAAACTTTTGTGAGAATACAAATCCCTCTGCGCCAGTCAACAGCAAAAACTGTACATAAATCTCAAGGAGACACGTTGAGTCAGGTTGTAATAGATATGGATGGAAAACGTGTATTTTCCCATGCCCATTATGTCGCAATAAGTAGATCAAGATCCCTGAAAGGCCTTTACATTCTAAACTTGAATGAAAGCAAGATTTCTGTGTCAACTAAAGTTCAAGAAGAAATGATACGTTTAAGAGAATCACAGAAATTGAAACTATGTTACACTCCAGTTTACATGACTAGTGACACTCATTTCACATGCCTTTTCAACAATATGCAGTCTTACAGAAGCCATAAGGATGAATTGTTTTCAGATCCCAATGTCAAAGCTGCAGATTGTTTATGCTTATTAGAAACATGGTTAACTGCAGATGATTCCATCGATTTAGTGCAGAGAACTGGATATCAAATTGTTAGAGCAGATGGGAAACAAGTAAGCAATGCTCGTCCTCACAGAGGAATTATCGTTTATGTGCGGGACAACATTCATATTTCTCATAGCTTTTCTGTGGTAAAGAAAAACATAGAAATGATTGTTGTAGAACTCTTGGTGCAAGATAAAGAAATAGTCATTGCAACATTGTACAACTCTCCTAAATCTTCGGTGACTGACCTGAAGAAATTTCTAACTGAAAATTTAAAGCATTTCAAAGGGAAGCACCTCATTATTCAAGGTGATATCAACATTGATTTATTGGATATGAATACAACTATCCAGAGGTTTATGCAGGATTTCTTCAACTGCAGTCAACAAGTGTCAAAAACAACCCATTATTCTGGCTCCTTAATTGATCATATTTACAGTAATATACCACTGATTCTCACTGATGTCATAGAATGTGTCTGGTCTGATCATTCGATGGTGTATTCTGCTGTGCCAAATCACAGTGTCAATCTTTCATAAAGTTTAAAAAAAAAATCATTAATATTGAGTTGTGTGAAGCTAATGACAAGTTTACATATTATTTTGAATGAAAGAGGTCAGTTTGAAATCTCACCCGTCATTGTTTTTTGCTTTGTCTGCTATTTCAGCAGACAAAGCTGGTGGTTCATATAGGTATGGGTGGCCACTATAGGTGCAGAAAGGTGGACACAAAGATATGTGACCTGTCACACTGAAAGGGACCTTCTGGTTTTTCCATTTAACCAAATCTTGAGATACATGAGATTCAGCAGATATCAACCAGATGTCATATTTGGAATTTTATTGAACATGTAAAACAAACAAGGAAACGAAATATATATATATCCAAGAAATTGCCTTAGAATGAAAAAAATTGATCCTAGTTAGTTTGCACAGACTGGCTAGGTTTGATATTTTTCACACTTTCCATAAGGTACTGTTAAGCTTGGCGGGTCACATAATTATGATCAAGCGATATAACATTCTTTTCTTATTTTTTTTCCTTCATGTTCAACACATATTTCAGCATCTAATAAGAAAGAGAGAAATTTCTACTGTAAGCCTTGTCATATGCTGAACTGTGTGGCAGAAGATTAACATAACGATCAGCCTGCAGTCACATGTTGACTGATCATTTTACACCTTTAACCCATTACCATACAGTGATTCCTTTTGACTCCCCAGAAGATAATGTCCATGGAAAACCATGTGGAAAATGAAGAAATTGCTTGTGAAAACCAAATTCTTCATTTCCCACAATGTTTTCTACATAAGATGACCAAACATGTAAGATTCATTCATTTTAAATTGTCATCTGCAACATTTTTGAATTTGGACTAAGTTAAATTTTTTAGATTTACACTGAGGAAATACTATTGTTTGTCGGAAATTATGTCACTGTTTAATTAATAGAATTGATTCCTATTTGTTACTTTCTGTTACACATGAACTTGCTACTTTACATTAATTCAACTGTACCTTTTTACTCACATTACTATTCCATTCTGCATAATTTTTCTGAAGGCAGTGCAGAGCTTAGCAAATGGTTCATCACGTATAAAAACAAGTTAAATGAGATTTGTAGATTAACATCTCATATATATTTATTGCAGTATGTTCTTTAAATTTCGAAATGTGTTCACACTAACTTACACAAATTTTGTATTTCACATCAACCTCAGTATTGAGAAGAAAACTCATCAAAAAATTAATGACCTGTAGGGTGAAAAATTATGCACAATGGTAAGATTATTGTGACAAATAGAGCAAATATTTATATTTTTATACGCCTGAAGGTTCATATTGTTATGGCCCCGGTCGTCTGTCTGTCCGTCAGTCTGTCCGTTAGCAATTTCTTGTGTGCGCAACTTCTCCTACAGTTTTGATTGGAATTTAATCAAACTTGCCACAATGATTCTCCATTGTGTCTATTTGTGCACATCGCTTACGGAATTCAGATAACCTGTTTCGTTTTTGAATTATCTGCCCTTGAATTGAAAAAATGGCAAATTTTACAAACAAGCCCCTCTCGGGTGTATATGCGCCACTCTGCGGAGCTCTTGTTCCTATTTTGATTATACTTGTTCTAAGCTCAGTAAAGCACTGTCTTACTTTTGTTAAAACTGCTGATCTACTGAAAAAGTTCATGTACCATTCATTGTTTGATTCAAAATATTAGTTTAGTGTTTTATGCGAGTTTTAGAATAAATCTCTGAAATGATTAGAAAATCAAAACAAAGACTAGTACTGATCCAAAAGGAGAATATATTTCAAAGATACTTAATGAATATATATAGCAATGTCATAGATTAACAAATAGACTTTGTTAGAAGTGGAAATGGTGCTTTGCACAAAGAATATCACAATAACCACATTTATATATAAATCATATGAAAGTCATGACAGATGATAGCAAGGGAAAGAGAGAAAAACAAACTATTTATTATATGTTACTCAAATAACAAGAGGACTGATATCATTATGACAGTCAAATATTCATATAAAGGGATTAATGCAACATCATTGTAAATGTGTATGTATTTAAATTTAATTATAATAGTTTAGAAATAATCACTTAAGTATGTTTTTGTATGGCATAGAACAATTCTTTCATATAATAGATGGAAAGGCATTTTAATATATAGCTGTACAATCTGCAAAACTTTGTTTTATCATTGGAATAAAAGCTTACAGGTCTAAAACTCATATATGTACATTTATAGTGAAGATGTCACTCATAACAGATCAAGACAATCCAGAAAGGCTTGTCGGTCTGTAAAGGGTAGAATGATGATCAAAACACATGAAATATGATCATATTCTATTTTAAACAATGGGGTCCTGCTTGACATGGTAGCTTGAATGCCAAACTCATTTCTTGTGAGAAGTTGCGGGTGATGTGATTGGATTACATTCAAGCTGCCATCCATGTGGGTATGGCCTTTGGCAAGTCATTTCAGAGCCCCAGCCTAGTTATAGAGAACATTGTTGACAAAAATTAAGTTGTCCTGGGTTAATATCAGCAGATAGTAGCAATATGCTTTTTGAATTTAGATGTTATACAAAGGTTTGAATAACAGATAATGTTGAGATGAATTAACATTTTACTTTTGTCAAAAACATGAATAAGCTGTAATGAAACTTAACGCTTTCCCAAATAAGAGCTTGTTCATGACGTCCCTAATTTAAGAGGCTTCTGTAAACATTGAGTGCTGATAATCAGCATTTTCTTCTTTTGCTTCATTTTTTTCATAAATTTATTCATTTATTTTTATTTTGCTATATTGTGCAAAACCTGTTTTCATCACCTTCCATTTTGTCTTCTGGTGCAGCTTTTAAATTGGAAGTCTAAAACAATGCCATTTGGGAAAGGGTTAATTGAAAATTTTAAGTAATACATGTACATGCATAATATGAATTCTGCAAGTTGTTTATTTAACAACTTTTATGTAATGAAAATATGTATTGATTGTATGCTATTGTAAACAACAATTTCAATTACTTAAACATTCTTTAATAAAACTTCATTATTTACAGAAACACTTGTGTTTGAGTTTTATTTATACTACCAAATCAAGTTAAACATAAAAACCACTGGTGGTGAACTCGGCCAAAGCAAGGGACATTTTTCGCTACCACAAGGTACAGATATTTCAGTTAAATGTGAGTTTAAAGATCTGATTGGATAGTTTTTCTAATAACAATGAATTTGTTCTAAAAATAGACCGGATGTAGCAATTTGTATAGACAAACCGTCTGTGTTGTTATAAAATCTCGTAACTACAGCTTAATCCAAGCCGTAGTTACAATATTTAAAACAACACAGACGAAATACTATGATCGCGAAAAAATGTCCAACGCTTTGGCCGAGTTCACCACCAGTGAAAACTATCTGGCAAGGTCATATAAATCAAAATTGTGCATTTTACGGCAATTTAAAGAGAGAGATGAAAAAGATCATATCCATGATAATTTTGTGTTGTGTGGAAATCTAAGATGGAAAACCCTACGATACAGAATTTCCAGCCAAATTCTGCCTTATTTCCATAAAACTAAAGCCTTGGCATCATTAGTATCATTTACACCTGTTTTCAGCTCTCCTGAGCACAAGGTGCTATTATATGAGCTTTAATGATCGTCCATCGTCCAGCATCTATCTGTTGCGGGACTTAACCCATTACTACACATTGACTCCCTAAAAGATAACAGCTTTGAAAAACAGTGCGGAAAATGAAGAAATTGCATGTGACAAGCAATTTCTTCATTTCCCACAATGTTTTCTATGCCAAAACACCAAAATATTTTAAATTTCATTCACTTGAAATTGTCGTCTGCAATATCTTTGAATTTGGAAAAGCCCCAAATTTTGCCATTTTGGTAATGGGTCAAAAAATATATTGGAATTTCATCTTTAACTAAGTTTCACTGAAAAAGATATGGCAGGTTGGATCTGAGTACAATAATACACAGAAAATATTGAGGCAAAAGGAGAAAGTGCTGATTATCAGCATTTTCTTCTATTGCCTAAATGTTTTCTCAAGCCTATTCTATCGGGGACATCAAAACCAGCCCTGCGTCCAGTAAGACAAAACGTTTTGTCTACTGAACGCAGCCCAGGTCTTGTTTCAGTTTGGAAAAGGGTTAAGCTGCGGTTACAAGGTTTGGTTGAAATACAGGGATATACATATTGTCGCTTTTCTGCAAAAACCTTGTATCTGCAGCTTGTTTTAAGCTGCAGATACATGTTTTTGGCAGAAAAGCAGCGATATATAACTTTTCCTATTTACAAACAATACTTATTACCACTGAGAAATAAGGTTTCTCAAGGTAAAGTCTATTCTGGAATCAGCTTTCCTGTCAAATTTCCTTATGAAAATCTATACTTGAACCGTCTCATTGATTGAAATACTGAGCCAGTGGAGCGATACAGGCCCTCTTGGGCCTCTTGTTCCTTAAATGGGTCCCAAATTTGATGGTTTAACACTTTCCCAAACAAGGCCTTGATAGGACATTCTTACTTGAAAATTTTTGGAAAACATTAAGAGAAATGAAGAGTTTGCTGATAATCAGTTTCTCATTTGCCCTTAATATTTTCTTTGCAACAAAAAACACATTTTTAAGCCTTTCCTAAACAAGAACTGGTTTTGATGACCCAAATTTATTTTATGGAGGAAGCTTGGGAAAACATTGAGACAAAAGAAAAAAACTGCTGATTACCAGCAGTTTCTCCTTTTACCTCAATGTTTTCTGTGCCATATAGCACACAACCCCTTTCCTTTTTAACATAAATGTTGTCGTCTGGAGCAGCTGCCCCCCCCCCCCCCCCCCCCCCTCAAGATTTAGTTGTTTGGGAAAGCGTTAAGTGTGAACAGCCTCTTCCAAATTGGGCCTTATAATTCAAAAAATTGCCATTGAAGAATCTAAGGGTTAATTACACCTAATTATGATATCTGCAAATTGCAAATTACAAATGTGTGACATGCCAAAATGGGATTAGAGAAAGGTGATAATTACAAACAACAACAATTACACACTTGAATTTGGAATTCTCAACATTTAAAAAAAAAAAAAAAAATCCCTTGTCTCAATTCATTTCAGGTTTGAAGTACCAGATATTATAGTCATCGGTCCACTGACAACAAATTCTTTTTATGGTGTTTAGTAATCAATGAAGCTGTACACTGATGATGGAGTAGAGCATGGTTGATTAAATTATAGTAAGTTTTATAGTAATTTTTATTTTTAGTAAATACAACACAGAAGCTTCAACCCATGGAACACTAGTCAGATGCTATAGCACTGAGCCAGCAGGACAACCAGTTGCATTTACAGCATATACTGTACCCAAATGTGAGTATTTTGGATGATTTTAATCTAGTCCAGATGGTGTCCCAACCTACCAGAGGAGAAAACGTCTTGGATCTTTTCCTGACGTCAAATGACACACTCATTAACAATGTCTATACAATGCCCGGCCTCAGTGACCATGAAGCAGTATGCATCGAAGCTTATCTAAAACCAAAACTTTCTATAAAAAAGCCCAGAGAAGTATTTATTTACACGAAGGCGAACTGGGACCTCTTGAGGGAAAAGATGGAATCTTTTAAGAACACATTCCTAACCAGTTCCGCTAAGAAACCAGTACAGACGCTTTGGAAGGAGTTTACATCAACCTTAGAAAGTTACATGAAGGACTGTATTCCAACGAAATTAGTGAAAGGTAAATATTCTCTTCCTTGGATCACACAGGACATTAGACGTACAGCAAGACGACGTAATAAGCAGTACTGCAGGCAAAAAAGGTCAAAAAATCATAATGACAGGAATAAATATCTTAGGACTAGGCATGCCTGCAGGAAAAAGATAAAACTGGCCCATGAACAATATTTAGATGGCATAATTGATTTCAGGTAATTTCGGTAAAATACAATTTCGGTAAAATGAATTTATATAGTAATAAAATGGATACTTCGGTAAAAAGGTAATTATAGTGTAATTATCACCTTGCCGGCGGAGTTTATCGATTATTTCAGATAGTTGATAAAGTATGTTTATTTTTTATCCATTGAAATATTTATATATATATATATATATATATATATTCATTTTTAGCTCGACTTTTCGAAGAAAATGAGAGCTTATACTGTCACCCGGGCGTCGGCGTTGGCGTTGGCGTCGGCGTTGCAACAAAGGTTAAAGTTTTTTCAAACATCAATAACTTCCATACTATCGAAGGGATTCAACCCAAACTTGGAATACTTATTCACCATCACACCCTCTGCCTTATTATCAGGGCCCATGACCCTGGGACCACTCTATTTGGAGTTATGCCCCCTTTATACTAAGCACTTAGAAAGTCGAGCGCGCTGTCTTCGGACAGCTCTTGTTTTAAAAAAAGTATGCTTACCTCCAGAGTTGTGATCCAAGTTCATTCTATTGAGGTGCGAACAGATCTGTCGGAATCATACGCTATATTTTAGACGTCGATCATAAGTTTAATCTTTTTTACCATTTTAATTGTATGTGTATCGTGAATAGATCTACCTATTATTCTTTTTACTTTTAACTTTCAGCTGCTTGGCAGGCGATCAGGGAAGTTTTCCCCCGACGCTGTCATAAAGGACTGTGTATTCCATATGACACAGCGTATATACAGAAAGATCCAGAAAGAAGGTTTAACCAGCCTACAGCAAGCGGGGACACATTCTTGTTCCTCAGCAAACTCATGTCTCTACCCTACCTCCCGACAGAACAGATCTAGCCCGCCTTCGACCAACTCAAGATTGTACCCGAGCGGGTAGGCGGACTAGTTCTGAACTTCGTAATCCGAGTTTTCTTTGATGAAATTCGCTCCTTGATATGTTGATGTCGCTCATTTACAAAGAGCGAATTTCATCAAAGAAAACTCTGATTATGAACGTCGTAGGTTATATGGATAACTAGAAGATGCGTGGGACCCTCAACATCACCAGTCTGGCCCCACTTACTACATACAACATGCCAGAAGACCAATAGAATTTGTGAAATTTCATTACATTACATTTCCGTGTAAATGAGTGACACTCGTGAATTATTACATAGAAAAATATAGCAATAACATTACAAGATGGTATCTTTTGCTAAAAAGAAATAAGTAGAATATGAAGAAGAAAATGTGCATTCATTTTCTTCTTCAAATTCACTTTTATCTTGTATTTTCAAATTTTGTCTTGTGTAAAAACTCCGATATGTTGTCTACACCATTTGATTTTTCTGCCGAGGAAAAGCATCTTGGACCCGAAATTAGAAAAAAGCACATCATTTTAAGAAAAAATCAGTAAATATTTATAACATACATTGCCGAAATTTCATCCATAATGCTTTTCTTCATCAGCCAATAACTTGATTCATTAATAGTGTCATTATCATATAGGCCTATAATATAACTGCTTTTGAAAATATCGTGGACATCTAAGAAGTTATTTCTTCTTTTACCACAATGTTTTCTATCCAATCAATTTTAAATTTCATTCACATCATTCATACAAATAAACATATTAAAATATATATTATGTTATTTTCATTACTTCACTAGTCCTATTAAACGAATATTTATAGGTTCAATTTCTTGTTTGTCCATCATTTACTCAAATAAATCACTTAATTGTATGTTTAATACAAACTGCCAAAAATAATTAACTTGACTCGTGTCAGTACCCGGTCTCAAGGTGATAATTACACTATAATTACCTTTTTACCGAAGTATCCATTTTATTACTATATAAAATCATTTTACCGAAATTGTATTTTTCCGAAATTACTATCACCTGCATAATTGGTGCAGGTCAAGAAAACATATCCTCGTCTAAATCGGTTAACTCCAAAAAATTGTTCTCCTATCTTAAACATTCTAGACGAGATAATCAAGGAATTGCTCCCCTCCTGTCAAATGGAAACTTGGTATCGGATACAAAAGAAAAGGCAAATGTCTTGAATAAGCAATTCCAATCAGTCTTTACCCCAAAATCACCTCTCAGTTTAGCACAATTATGCCAGATGAAAGTAAACGACAAGACAGACGTACAACAGACAGACAATGATCCTAAGGAAGACATCCTGCTTAATCTCAAAATCTCTACAAATGGCATTGGTAAGCTTCTAAGAAATCTCAAACCGGACAAAGCTGCTGGACCCGACAGGATTAAGCCCTTGGTTTTGAAAGAACTGCATGAGCAGATAGCTCCTATCCTCCAGGTAATTTTCTCTGCCTCCCTAGAAACTGGCCAGGTGCCTGAGGATTGGACGACGGCTAATGTGGCTCCGCTGTACAAGAAGGGAGATAAGTCAATCGCGGCTAACTACCGCCCAATATCTCTCACTTGTATAGTGTGCAAACTTATGGAGCACATAGTTGCGTCCAATCTTGTCAGGTTCCTGGACAGAAACAATATTTTGTACGACCTACAACATGGTTTTAGGGAAAAGAGATCCACAGAGACACAACTTATAATGCTTGTGGAGGACCTTGCCAGAGCAGCCAGCCAAGGTAAGCAGACCGACTTAATCCTCTTGGATTTCAGTAAAGCCTTCGACATGGTGTCCCATGAGAAGCTGTTGTATAAATTACATGCATATGGTGTCCAGGGTCCTGTCCTCTCCTGGATCCGAGCATTTCTTGGCGGTCGGACGCAGACAGTGGTACTTGATGGGGAGAGCTCTGATATTATACCAGTTACATCTGGGGTACCCCAGGGATCGGTCCTCGGACCGATCCTGTTTCTGGTATATATCAATGACCTACCAGACAGCATAACGTCCCAGGTGAGACTGTTTGCTGACGACACAGCAGCCTACCTGACAATCACTGACAAAGACAAAGACAATCAGACATTACAAACTGACCTCGACCGATTACAGGAATGGTCCAGACAGTGGGACATGAGCTTCAACCCCTCCAAGTGCCAAGTAATCCAGGTCACTAAGGCCAAGATCCCTATTCCGACGACCTACACTCTACATGGACAGACATTAGAGACCGTCAGTAGTGCTCGGTATCTTGGAGTGGATATTGCCAGCAATTTGTCATGGAACACCCATGTCGATCGTGTAACCTGTACCGCAAATCGAACCCTTGGCTTCTTAAAACGGAATATCAAGACAAAGTCTCCGAAAATAAGAGCATCCACGTACAAGACTCTGGTTCGTCCCCAATTGGAGTATGCAGGCAGTGTCTGGGATCCTCATACAAGGTCCAACATCGACAAGGTCGAAATGGTACAACGTCGTGCTGCACGCTGGGCCTTGGATGATTATTCCAGACACTCCAGTGTCACATCCATGCTGGAGCGGTTGGGTTGGCAAACACTGGAACAGCGACGATCACATGCCCGTCTTAGCATGTTCTATCGTATTGTTCATGGCCTCGTCGCTGTCCCCATGCCCGATTACATCCACAGAAACCCCAGAACATCTAGGTACGGCCACTCCTACAGTTTCAGACAGGTTCACACCAGAGTAGACGCATAACAAATATTCTTTTTTCCCTATCACCATTGTGCAATGGAATGCGCTGCCACCAGATGTTGTGCTGGCAGGGGACCTGAACCATTTCAGGTCCTCTGTCAGCACCATCCCTCACCCAAGACCTTAAGCACTGCAGCTGTGTTTTTATCATTTTATCTTTTCACCCGTCTTTTAACCAATTCATTTGTCATTCATCATCATCATCTTTTAGTTCTTAACTTTTCTTACTCTTTTAACTTAGGCACAGACGCGCAACTGCTCGAAGTTACCCGTGAGGGTGTGCAGCAGTATTCCGAGATAGATAGATAGTCAGTTTCTCTCTTAAGAGAGATGACTGGAGCAAGTGTTTCATAAATTCTCAAATGCGCCGATGATGGGGTTCCAACAATAAGGTGACAAGGGTTTTTAGCTCACCTGAGCACGATGTGCTCAAGGTGAAGTATTGTGATCGGTCTGTTGTCCGGCGTCCGTCTGTCTGTCTGTCCGTCCACAATCATAAAAAAATCTTCTCCTCCTAAAGTGCTGGGCAGAATTGGATGAAATTTCACAGATATGATCCTTGGGTCATCCTTTTTCAAAATACTTCAAAGAATTGGGATCGGGGTCAGAATCTACGTCACTGTCATTTTCGGCCGGTACTATTGTATATATATCTCATTAAGGAGAAGTGCAGTGCATAAAAAACATAACTCTGTCTGGTTTATTTTCTGAGTTAAATGTCCTTTGTTAATTTCATACTTAGATTTTGTCTGGGGCATATCTCTAAAAGTATATCAGCTAGGACCATGAAACTTAATGGATGGATAGATCTCAACAAGAAGAAGTGCAATGCATAAGGAGCATAACTCTGTCTGGCTTATTATTTTAGTTATTGCCCTTTGCTTTTTTTCACACTTCCCTTTTACTTGTATTCCTCTATTATCAGGTTGATGTACACTGAAGTATGTTTGGGTGGAAATTCAACGAAGATTGGCGATGTGAGATTTGAATACATTGGGATGTGTACAACGCAAATTATGGATTTAAGGAGGTAAGCAAACCCTGCAGCACACAGACAGGTTAACAGAAAGTAGATTCTCTGTGCAGAGTTTATAACTTATAAATTGATTTCACTGCTGAGGTCAAGACATTGATCTTGTTATAATTTCAATATCAAATATGACATCTTTGAATGTGTCATACAGTTATCCAATGAAAGTCTACACCGATTGGTATTATGCACTCTCACACAACCAAATTATGATCATTATTGAATAATTCCCCTATTAGCAAAGCCGAGTTTGAGTTTATTGTGGTTTTACGCCGTTTTCAACTACCAGGGTCATATCGCGGCGGCTGGAGCACCTAACCGTGGGTTCCTGGTATTTCTCACACCAGTACAACCACAATATCCAAACCGAGCCTCCAGCTGCTCTCTCACATAGATGATTCACACCCATTGGTGAGAGACAAATGACTTTTGTCAAATGTCAGAATGGATACTGGCCGAGCCGGGGTTCGAACTCGAGACCCCTGGATTGACAGACTCCGACGTAACTGACTGAGCTATCCGGGCTCGGCTTTAGCAAAGCCGAAAGGGACTTTAGGTTTGAACACTGTCTGTCAGTCTGTACATCTATCCATTCTTCAGTCTGGTCAATTTGTTTTCCAGACTTTTTAATGTGAATACTCATAGAATAGGGAGGCTATTCTTGACACCTGGGCATTGACTCCATGCTTTGATTAAGTTTTTGAGTGCAACTTTTATATCTGTTTCTACTAATGCTATATTGCTATGAAACTTTGCATAATGCATCTTTGCCTAGAGGCTGAAAAAATCAAAAAGCACACTTTTTTTATGTTAACCCTTTCAGAAACATGATAGAAAAGGCCTGGTAAAACATTGAGGCAAAAGAAGAAATTGCTGATAAGCAGAATTTTCTCCTTTTGTCTCATATTTTCTGACCTATATTGTACACAAACCCCATCTTCGGCAGTTTCTGCAACAGATTTCAAGTTGGACCATCCTACAATTTTGTTGTGTGGGAAAAGGTTAAAACATGTCTTAGCCCTTTTCCAAACAAGACCCGGTATTGATGTTCCTAACAGAAATCTTGAGAAAGCATTGATGCAAAAGACGAAAATGCTGGTAACCAGCATTTTCTCCTTTTGTCTCAATATTTTTTGGGGCATTATAATAAGCACAATTTCTTAACTTATTACCATCTATTTTGTTTCCTGCTGTAGCTTACAAATTGGGCCATGCTATATATTTATATTGTCGTTTGGGAAAGAGTTAACATAAAACAACAACCTATAGAATGTTGCTGAAACTGTGAATGTCTTCAACTCTTTTTGTAGCTATCTGAGCAGAAAAGGCTTACGACAAGATGACAGATGAAGTTTAAGAAGAGAAAAAATTGACCTTAAATGTTTGAAACATCTACAACTTCCATCAATCGCAAACAACCACAGATGAACTTTAGATGTTAAAGAGACCAAAACAAGAAAAGTTTAGACTTCATTTATTCAAGTTTCAGAAAAGATGAGACTTCATTCATTCAAGTTTCAATCAGAAGTTTTTTTTACAATAATCCATTACCACATGATGAAGCCTCTTGACACCCACAAAGCTTAAGGCTTTTGAAAATGTTGTGGAAAATAAAGAAATTGCATGTGGCAAGCAATTTTCCCATTTTCTACAATGTTTTATCTTGTAGAGTGGCAAAAAGGTTCACTGTGTGGTAATAAGTTTGAAAAAAAAAATCCAGAAAAGAATTAAGTGCTGAATCAGCACTGCTGATGACCAGCATTTGCTCCATTCCAATATTTTCTATACCATGGCATTTAAAACCCCGACTTGGTTGTTATCTGCCACATATTTCAATTTTGACCAGTCCCAAAAGAATCATACAATTACTCGAATTTGGTAGATTTGATTTGGAATGAATTGAATGGAATTTGAATTGAGAACTAGCAACATGGACATGAGCTTTGATAATTTAGTTTATCAGGTATTCTTGTTCTTGGATGTGAAATTATGCAATCCTTATCCAAAAAAGACCTAATATTGACATCCCTGATAGAAAGTTTTTGGGAAAAATATTGTGGCGGCTAGAAGAAAATTTTAGAATGATAAGGATCATGATCAAACATATCGCAGGTTAAAAGAGTTGGAGAAAATGCCTAAAACATATTTAAATTGATGATGACCAGCTTTTAAATGAGCCGCAAGCAGGAAAAAATGTCTATTTATTTATTAAAAATTTGTATTTATTACATACTTTGATATTTTCTGTTATGTAACTTTCAAATGCCTTCGATAACCATTGAAATAAAAGAAGTAATTGCTTATAATTAGCCTTTTCCTCTGTGATAAAAAAATCTTGTATTCCATTATTGTAACTAGAAGCAGCTTTCAAATTTGATTTATTTAAAATTTGGCTGTTAAATAAGGACTAATCTACTTTAAAATTTGCATTAACATGTTATTTTGAATCATTCATGGCCAAACGACTTTCAGGCTATATATTTTTTTTAAATTCTAGTTTTAGCAGTTGTGCAAAGCTGCGTAAAAGCTGCGTTTACGCAGCTCCAAAAAGCTGCGTTTACGCAGCTCTTAAAAGCTGCGTTTACGCAGCTCTGACTCAGAGCTGCGTAAAAGCTGCATTTACGCAGCTCTGACTTAGAGCTGCGTAAAAGCTGCGTTTACGCAGCTCTGAAAAGCTGCGTTTACGCGGCGGTATTGGCACCTGCGTTTACGCAGCTTTTACGCAGCTTTTTCAGAGCTGCGTAAAAGCTGCGTTTACGCAGCTCTGAAAAGCTGCGTTTACGCAGCTCTGACTTAGAGCTGCGTAAAAGCTGCGTTTACGCAGCTCTAAAAAGCTGCGTTTACGCAGCTCTGACTTAGAGCTGCGTAAAAGCTGCGTTTACGCAGCTTTTCAGAGCTGCGTTTATGCAGCGGTATTGGCACCTGCGTTTACGCAGCTCTGGAAAGCTGCATTTACGCAGCTTTTACGCAGCTTTTGCGCAGCTTTTACGCAGCTTCTGTTTTTATTTCTTTAAAAGCTGCGTTTTTCTAGCCCCAAAAATACGCAGCTTTTGCGCAGGTGCCAATACCGCTGCGTAAACGCAGCTTTTACGCAGCTTGAAAGCTTCGCAGAAGCTGCGTAAAAGCTGACGATTTTTCCCAAGGGTGGTCGTTACACGGTGTACCTATAATGACATGTTTATGAAAAGCCATTTCTGAGAAAATGATCCAGGACAGCGATTTCCACGAAATAAAATATTGGCTCTTATATAAGTTAAAGACTTGAGCAGTTTCAGAAAGAGGACAAAAGCACAAACTTTTATTCTGTAATTGTTTCAAAAAGTAAAGGTTTTGGCAAATTCAAATTGGTCAGTTTTAGAGTAACAGCAAAAAGCACTTGCAACACAAAGTTACATGTATATGTATCATTAAACATTTATTTTTTTTCTATTTTCCTACGTAGATTGCGTTACATCAAAGTCTTCTCATTTAGGATGATTAAAACCTTGTATTGTTCATTAGTTAAAAAAGAAAGAATGCAACCCTTACATAAAAAGCTGATCATTGTGTGTGATAACTACCAAGCCCTAAATGGACGAGATCTGATGTTGTGATTACGAGCAAACAAGTCATCCATAAGCTCCCCCCCAAATTACGTTCAGCTGTGTGATGAATACCCTAACACTGGGTGATTGTACAAATTATACGTCCACAAATAAATGTAAGTGTCAGACTAACTGCGAGGCTCATCATTCATCCCATTACAAAATGGCAAAATTTTAGACTTGTCTAAATTCAGAGATATGAAAACGACAATTTCTAGCGAATTTTTTATTTAAATTCTTTTGGCCTTTTTGGGTAGAAAACATTGTGGAGAATGAAGGAATTGTCAAAAGCAATTTCTTCATTTTCCACAATGTTTTCCATAGCCTTTTTCTTGTGGAGCGTCCAAATGCATCAACGTTTGGGAATTGGTTAAACAATAATACACTGCACAAGGTGATGCTTAGTGACAGTCCAGAAACTTGTCATCTACATTAACAAATTAACCCTATTACAAGACTGCAAAATTTTAGACTAGTCCAAATTCAAAGATGTTGCAAAATTTTATGAGACTTCAAATTTTACATCTTTTGGTCTGTCATGGTAGAAAACAATGTGGGAAATGAAGAAATTGCTTGTCACAAGCAATTTCTTCATTTTTCACAATGTTTTCCATAGCCTTTTTCTTGTGTAGTGTCAAATGTGTCATTTTGTGGGAATGGGTTAATAAATGGTGCATGGTGATACTTAGTGATAGACCAGAAACTTGTCATCTACATAAACAGATTACCACGAACCACAGAGAACCCTGGATATCTTTATGGTGGTCTGAATGGTCATAATTACAGTCAGGCTAGCGATTTGTCTTCTACCAATAGCGAACAACTTCAAAATACCATTAACGCATAGCAAAACAAGCCCTGTTTTGATGTCAATAATGAAAGACGAACATTTTAAAAGCATTCAGAGTAAACCACCTGCATAGAAACTCCGCAGAATTTGGTGACAAATTATTAATACTACTGTGTTACTGGGGTCTTTATATCACAACCTTAACATTCTTGAATCTTGATCAAAGTCAAAATTGAATGTAAAAAGATTTAAAGATTGCACTCTAATCTTTAACATCTTAAGCATTAATTTTGTTTCTTTCTATGCCATCATTTTACCCATCATGATAATACCAAAGACTAAGTGAACAAAGGATTGAGATTGACAAGATATCTGTGTAACATTAATTGTACGGTTCAATACCTTCATTTTCCCACACTGTTTCCACCTTATTCAAAACACAACAATGCAGACCCTCCCTTCTTTTCAACACTAATAACATGGTACAACTGTTACCTTTAAATGGGTAGGATTACCTGCTTTGTATCCGTCCCAAGATAATGACAAGTCAAAAATTCAAAATAGCTCTGTCGAAAAAAGAAGGAAATGTTGATGGGCAGCACTTTTTGAGATATTTTGGTAGAATCTTTGTTAAATTTTCACCACTAACAGCTTGTCATTAAAGCATTGCAATGGTAACATCCAACAGTAATAATACCGCAACAGAAAGTTGGCGAATAGTAATAGTATTGCAATAGTCATTTTGGTCTGCAACAGTCATCCCTAATTTACACAAGAAAGAGTCAAATTAGTGATGTTTAATGCACAGGCAACTAACATGAAGGCTTTGGAAAACATTGTGGAAAATGAAGAAATTGCTTGTAACAACCAATTTCTTCCCTTTGTTTCTACCCTGAAAGACTCGAAAGTGTAAAATTCCATTCACTTGAACATCTTGAAATTTGGACCAGTCTTCAATTTTGTCGTCTGGTAATGGTTTTAAGATATACCTACCCACTGCCTTTCTCTTTGGATTTAGCTGGACTTGTACCTTCTTCGTTATTTTGTAGACTTGGACTTGGTCCTCCATTCACAAAATGAAGTGGTGAAGTTGAATTCCCGTTCTGAAGATTGTGTGTATTGTCATAACCCACAGGCTGAAATGAATTACTTCCCTTTGGTGAATACAGAGAACCATTAGAGTAACTCCCCTTTGTAGAAAATGGCTGCTGTGTAGGTTTTATATTCATGTCCATTTTTGACTGTGACTGCATAGATCTGTTATTACTTGTCCCTGAAGTGAACCCTGATCGTGTTGTGCCGTCCGGTGACGTTTGCGTGTGAGATGACAGCTGATTCTGAGTCTGTGATTTAAATCCGTATATATACACACCGGGTTGATCGTTACCTGACGCTGAGTGGAAGTTAAGTTTAGAGTCTAGAATCACCTCACTTTGTGGTCGCTGTGGACGACGTTTCGGACTGTCTCGTAACCTAGCCTGACCGTGTGATCGTGTATGATGGGGAATAACGTCGTCATCTAGACTGGTCCAGTTACGAAGCCGTGGACTAGCTCGGTGATCCGGGGCTGAATCTGTAGTGGGAGGGATGGCAGGTAGAGGGCGGTTCTGCATCTTGTATGGCGGGGCCAGGGTCTGTAACAGATACATGTTAAATGTCTGTAACAGACAAGAGGACCATGATGGTCCTAAATCGCTCACCTGAATCAAGATGACAAGAGTGAAAATGGCGAAATTAGGTCAAATTCAAAGGCATCAAACTAAGGGCTTTCTGTTTGGAAACAATTAAGTAATAATTTTGTTTGAATCAATCCTATAAAGTTGGGTATGAATTAGCACAATGGTTGAGGTTATTTTTTTATTTCACAATATATACATAGGGCTAATTTTCAAAGCATACTATTCTGTTAGAGATTGATCATTTACGATATAATTTATCATTATAATAAATTATAAGAATAATTTACAAGATTTGGTCTGTTATTTGAAAAAATATAGCGAAAAATCAACATCTGATAAGCTAAGTTAATCCCTTCTTATTTGTTTACATAAGATAAACATAGGGGGATCCAGAGCAACAGATAAGAGAAATAGATAAGAGAAATAGAAATGACAGTCTAAATTTATTATTTATATCCAAACACTATGCAGAATGTATTAATCTTTTCAAGCAGATGACATAAATGATCACCAACAACATAAGGTTTGATGAATATTGAACAAAATGTTGATTTTTGAAAAGCTATTATCTCCTCTTATCTGCAGCATGTATGCATGATTCCCAAAGTAAATTTTGTGAGCAAATTTTGAAAAGAGTGAATCAAGTAACATACCTGCAAAGTCTGCTTCAATTGGGCCAAATGGTTGATTTTTAAAGAATTTTCTCATGATTTCTCTATGTCCGATAAGCCCCTTTCTCCCTGCCACATACATATTTTTTGACAAATGTAAAAACTTGTGAGCAAATTTTGAAAAGAGTGATTCAAGGAACATACCTGCAAAGTCTGCTTCAATTGGGCCCAATGATTTATTTTTAAAGAATTTTCTTATGATTTCTCTAAGTCCGATAAGCCCCTTTCTCCCTGCCACGCCAACATTTTTTGACAAATGTAAGAATTTGTGAACAAATTTTGAAAAGAGTGACTCAAGGCACATTCCTGTCATGTTTGCTTCAAATAGGCCCAATGGTTGATTTTTAAAGAATTTTCTCATGATTTCTCTAAGTCCGATAAGCCCCTTTCGCCCTGCCACCGCCACATTTTTTTACAAATGTAAAAATTTGTGAGCAAATTTTGAAAAGAGTGATTCAAGGAACATTTCTGCAAAGTCTGCTTCAATTGGGCCGAATGGTTGATTTTTAAAGAATTTCAAAGATTTCTCTAAGTCTGATAAGCCCCTTTCTCCCTGCCACGGCCACAATTTTTTACAAATGTAAAATTTTGTGAACAAATTTTGAAAAGAATGACTCAAGGCACATTCCTGCCAAGTTTGGTTCAAATTGGCCCAATGGTTGATTTTTGAAGAATTTTCTTATGATTTCTCTAAGTCTGATAAGCCCCGCCCTGCCACGCCCACATTTTTTGACGAATCAAAAATCCGCGAACAAGTTTTGAGAAGGGTCACTCAAGGAACATTCCTGCCAAGTTTGGTAAAAATTTGCCCAATGGTATAGGAGGAGAAGATGTTTAAAGAAATTGTGAACGGACGGACAGACGGACGGACAGACGGACGGACGACGGACAAAAAGCGACCACAATAGCTCACCTTGAGCACTTCGTGCTCAGGTGAGCTAAAAAGTGTAAAACATAAAATAACCCATTACCTGAAGGCAAAAGTTTGGACAGTTCCAATTTGAAAGATGTTGCTGATGACAATTTAAAGTTCATAAAAATAAAAAAAATCTTTCCATTTTGGGTTTGAAAACATTGTGGAAAATGAAGAAATTGCTTGTCACAAGCAATTTCTTCAATTTCCACAGTGTTTTCCCAAGCCTTATCTAGTGAGGGAGTCCAAATGTGTCAATGTGCAGTAAAAGGATAAATGACTTTCTGACACTATAACTTATTGAGCAGGGAAGAAGTCTATAAATGATCGCCTTTCGACAACAACCTCGTGTCTGCGGCTTGGTTTAAGCTGCAGTTACACAGTTTTTGTTGAAAAGCAGCAAAATACTGACTGTCCGGCACTACATCTTATTCAGCAGGGAAGGAGTCTATAAATGATCAACTGTCTAAAGCCCTCTGTACAGACCTACAATAAAACTTGTAAATTCTGATTAACCCCTTCGCTGCCAGGGTACGGCATATGCCGTCCAGCGAAAATGTCGCTATAGTGGCAGGGTACGGCATATGCCGTCCTCTCGCGTGACTGAGAAAACCCCTCGAAATTTCGTTCTATCTTTAGACCGAGTCGTAACGTGACTGAAAATTTGACCAATGATAATTTATCTTTGATTTATTTTACCTAAAAATAGAAAAATCGTCATAGGATAACATAAAAATAGCATAAATCTTGGGATTTTGACTTTGGAAATTGAAAGTCAAACAAGATGGCGGACGGTAAAACACATGTGGTGCAAAAAGTGAAAAAAGCGTCTTGAAAGCTCAAATTATGTTCGATGGATGATGTTGTATTAATACAAGAGGACCATGATGGTCCTATATCGCTCACCTGAACCAAAATGATATAAGCAACACTTTTCTTCATTTCAAAAAATATTTATGACTTTAAGACTGAAAACGAACTTATGGTCAATAACATTGTGAAAATCGAACTCATCCAAGATTTCATCGTGCCCAACATTGTGTCCAAGATTTGTCTTGTTTGATAAATAATTCTGGAGTATAAACAAGGTCGAAAACAGCCGAAAACAGCAATTTTGTCAAATTCAAGGGCACATAACTCTCGACTTTCTTGTCAGATCAGGCTGAAAATCAAACTCATCCGAGATCTTATGATATCCAACATTGTGTCCAAGATTCTGGAGTATAAACAAGGTCGAAAACAGCCGAAAACAGCAATTTTGTCAAATTCAAGGGCACATAACTCTCGACTTTCTGGTCAGAGCAGGCTGAAAATCAAACTCATCCGAGATCTTATGATATCCAACATTGTGTCCAAGATTTGTCTTAATTGATAAATAATAGTAGACTATAGAGTGTAAACAATGTCAAAAACAGCTGAAATCGGCAATTTTATCAAATTCAAGGGCACATAACTCTCCATTTTTTATCAGATTGGACTGAAAATCAAACTTATCCAAGATCTTATGGTCTCAAACATTGTGTTCAAGTTTTGTCTTAATTGATAAATAATAGTAGATTATAGAGTGTAAACAATGTCAAAAACAGCCGAAATTGGCAATTTTATCAAATTCAAGGGCACATAACTCTCACCTTTCTGGTCAGATCAGACTGAAAATCAAACTCATATGAGATCTTATGGTCTCCAACCTTGTGTCCAAAATTTGTTTTGATTGGTCAAAAATTGTAGATTCTAGAGTGTAAATAAGGTCAAAAACAGTCAAAAACAACAATTTTGTCAAATTCAAGGGCTCAAAACTCTCATCTTTCTGATCAGATAAGACTGAAAATCAAACTCATCCCAGATCTTATGATCCCCAATATTGTGTCCAAGTTTTGGATTGGTTGATCAATAATTGTAGATTCTAGAGTGTAAACATCATCGAAAACAGCCAAAAATGACAATTTTGTCAAATTCAAGGGCAAGTAACTCTCGACTTTCTGATCAGATCAGACTGAAAATCATACTCATCGGAGATCTCATGGTCCCAAACATTGTGTCAAAGTTTTGTCTTGATTGATGAATAATTGTAGATTCTAGAGTGTAAACAAGGTCAAAAACAGCCAAAAATGGCAATTTTGTCAAATTCAAGGGCACATAACTCTTGTCTTTCTGGTCAGATCAGACTGAAAATCGAACTTATCCGAGATCTTATGGTCTGCAATGTTATGTCCAAGATTTGTCTTGATTGATCAATAATTGTAGATGCTAGAGTGTAAACAATGTCAAAACTAAGTATTTTTCGCATTCAAGGGCAGATAACTCCTGACTTTCTAGTTCGATCTGACCCATAATCGAACTCATCCGAGATCTTATGGCCATACATGTTTTGACCAAGTTTGGTCAAGATTGGCTTATATTTGTAGATGCTAGAGTGTAAACACGAAATTGTGGACGGACGGACGGACGGACGGACAGACAAACAGACAGACGGACGACGGACAAAAAGTGACCACAATAGCTCACCTTGAGCACTTCGTGCTCAGGTGAGCTAATAACAAGACAATGTACCAGCTGATTATTCTCCTTACTTTGAAAGGGAATGTTAGTTGGAGTTAGACGAGGAAAGTGAAAACAATGTTCGAGCTGGTGGTAAGATTTTCGGCATTTCGTCATTTTTTTCAGTTGTCAAAGTTCAAAATAACAAAATGCAACATTGTGTGACTCTAAATCGACTAAAATATATTCACTGGGTAGAATTTTTAATCATCTTTCGGAAAATATAAGGTTTATATAGTTTTATTGGAAAGTGTTTTAGTTATTAGTTGATTTATTACACTGCCGTCATTTTCCTAATTTCTTGGAAAATGGCCTGGCAAATAGGAACCAATTTTCCAATATTTCTCTGGCATCGAAAGGGTTAAACACCAATATTTATGTACCAGACATAGAATGGGTTCTGTAGATAATATCAAATTTATCAACAAAACAGACACTGGGTTATTGCACAATATCAGTGAAACCTTACCAGATGACAAAATTGTTGATATGTCAGTTTCAGCATTTTCTACATTTCCCAAATTTGCTATGGTATTGCTACATATGATATGATTAGCATAATTATTTTCCATCAATTCTGTCGTCTGTAACAAATTTCATTCCATATGGACTACAGGTAGTTTAAAATTATGTTGTTGAGGAAATGGTTGAAATTAGAAAGGGTTAAAGATTTCAATGGAAAATCACCCAATTAAATGAAATGATTGATTGTTGAGTAACAAATTGCCAATTTGTATAAGATGCAGATTAAATTTACATTGATTCTACATGAAACGTGTTTTTTAAAGTCATGAAATGCATTTTTACCTTTTATCAATGTTTTTTAAAAAAAGTTGTATCTGTTTGCTATGACGAACCAGGAAATGTTAGATAACACTTTAACCCATTACAAGAGAGCAAAATTTTGGACTCTTCCAATTTGAAAGATGTAGCAGACCGCAATTTCAAGTTGATGAAATTTTATAAATATTTCCCTTTTGGGTTAGAAAACATTGTGGAAAATGAAGAAATTGCTTGTCACAAGCAATTTCTTCATTTTCCACAATGGTTTCTCAGACCTTTTCTTGGGAGGGATTCAAAAGGTGTCACTGTGCAGTAATGGGTTGAAAGTATAAAACATCAATATTTATTCACCAGACAAGGGCCTGTTTGTGCATCTACAATTTAATTACCACAAAAACAGCTCCATGTGTCACTACATAAAACAGCGTAAATGTGTTTGTTACTGCTGTCTTATTGCAGTGTATTTCAGGAAGGCTTGTCCAAATGTGGTTAAATACATCTGTAATTGGTTGTACAGGAATGCTTCTGTAGGTGCAGAAAACTATCCCTTTCCCAAACAGCAAAATTTGCCGAAATATTGAATTGAGAGTGTTTAATTAAGTATTTATTACATTCCCTCGGGAATAATTTTGTGATATTAACCCTTTCCCAAACAAGACCTGGTTTTGACGTCCCTAATCATGAAAAGGCTTGGGAAAAGATTGCATTTTCATCTTTTGTCTCAATATTTTCCATGCTGACAGCCTGTTTTTTGTACACAAATAATACCTTTATTAACACATACTTGGTCGTCTGTAGTAGCTATCAAGTTTGAAAACCCCTTGAATTCTGTTGTTTGGGAAAGGGTTAAACAAGATTTTAGACTGTTTCTGAAGGGACACACTCACCATGTCTTCATTATCGTAATGATGTTCTGTCTTGGGTCGTAGAAAACTGTCCATCTCATCGTGGAAACCCATCCCGAGTCCGGAGTCTATTGTACCCAGACCTCCGTTACTGAAGCGTCGATCTATCTCATCCTTTAATGCAGTGACGGGAGAACCTTTAAACCTGTTTGTATTGTTCACATTGTTCTCTAGAGATTCACGTATAGTCACTACTTGAAAGTTTTGTAACGAGGACACATGGGGGTTGGAGTTACGTTTCGGAGAATTAGTGTTTGTATTGGGTGATTTTGACGGAGATATCTGTAGTGGTGCGGAGTTTCTCTTTGTTGATGAGAATGCTGGGTCGCTGACTCTTGTACGTGACTGACTGTGACCTTGTTGTTGTTGTTGTTGTTGTGAGGTTGAAGGTCGTGACATGGAGAATGTTGGAGACTCGCTGCGTAATGGACCGTCCAGACCGGGTGATCTATGCTGAATCTTCTCAGCTGCATGCTTCGCCTGAAAGTACAGTAGTATGTTACATGTCTTATTTACTGTTTGTCATACAAGACCTTTTTGGTTTAACACTTTCCCAAACGGTAAAGTTTTAGGGTGATCCACTTCAAAAACTGCCACAAATGACAAAATGGATGTTATTAAACATAGAATTTGTGTAATGTATGGCATAGAAAATATTGAGACAAAAGGAGCAACTGCTGGTTATCAGCAGTTTCTTCTTTTGTTTCAATGTTTTCCCAAGCCCTTACTTTTAGGGACATCAAAACCATGTCTTGTTTGGGTTAATGTTTGTCAAACGAGTACTTCTTGGTTTTAAGGTATTCCATCCATCATTAGATACCAAACATTTTGTGCAACTTTAGGTGTCATAAGAGACAACAGAAATTGACAATGTAATTCCTTGTTTGGTATCTAATGATGGCTGGAATACCTTAATGACCGTATAACAGACACATTTGGAAAAAGAAGAAAATGCTGATAACCAAAACAATATATTTGTTTAACCCTTTCCCAAATGATAAAATTTTAGATTGATCCACTTCAGAAACTGCCACAAATGACAAAATGGATGTTATTATAGATATGATTTGTGTAAAATATGGCACAGAAAATATTGAGACAAGAGGAGAAACTGCTGGTTATCAGCAGTTTCTTCTTTTGTTTCAATGTTCTTCCAAGCCTTTTCTATTAGGGACGTCAAAACCAGGTCTTGTTTGGGAAAGGGTTGATTAAATGAAAAATCTGAAATTGACTATACAAATGTTTTTTGTCAATCTGTTGACAAAATATCCTTCATAAATAATCTCTGCCCATCTTGATGAAACTGTGTAGATTGTTGGGTTAGGTAAGTTAGTATTTCAATACACAAGAGAAAGACATGCACATAGTCTTGGATTCACAGTTTGGTTCTCTTTAAACCATTAACAGACAGCAATATCTCAAGACTTCAAAACAATTGCAGAAAACAATTTCATGTGAATCAAATTCTACATTTTTTGGTCTTTTTAGATAGAAAACATTATTGCAAGCAATTTCTTCATTTACCACAATGTTTTCCCAAGCATCTTTCTTTATGGAGGTAAAAAAGTCACTGAGAGGTAATGGGTTCTCTGCAAATTTCTGTGAAATTCCATGACATAATTATATATATTTGTTCTATAACAGCCATATCTCGACTAGAAACATGTTTACATGTCTTTGTCTACTTGACCAAAATAAAGAAAACATCTTATAGTCCAGTTATGATATTATGGTACATGTTTAAACATTATACCTATGTTAACAAGAGCTTTGCAGGGCAGCGCATATACACCCGAAGGGAATCGTCAGTAAAATTGGCCATTTTTTTAAAATCAAGGGAAGATAATTCAAACATGAAATGTTATCAAAATTTTTTTGCACAACCAGAAACCACAAAGATTCATTATGACTAATTTGATTAAATTCTGGTTGAAACTGTAGGAATTGCGCACACGAGAAAATGGTCATTTTTTAAAAAATGGGCATTTTTCCTTAAATTCAAGGGCTGATTATTCAAGAACGAAAAGAGTTATCTGAATTCTGTAAGCGGTGTGCACACCAAGACACCATGGAGATTAATTGTGGCAAGTTTGATCAAATTCCGATCACAACTGTAGGAGAATATGCATACACAAGAAATTGCTAATGGACGGACGGACAGCCGGACGGACGACCGGGGCCATAACATAATAAAACCCTTCGTGCATATCATAACAATGAAAAAACACTCTGATTTAAATTTCACATACATTGGTTTAAATCCCGAGACACCTGCAACATTTAAACCATCACATACAAAATGTTTACAGAAATAACTTTGTAAACATGTGCCATAACATTGTGAATTGACTATAGCTAGAATGAACCAAAAGTGAATATTAAAAAAAAATATTCATTCAATCTTAATCCTTTCCCAAACAATCCCTGTTTTGATATCTCTAGTAGAGAAATCTTTCAAACCCACCATCACTGGTGGTGAACTCTGCCAAAGCGTGGGACGTTTTTTCGCGATCATTGTATTCCGTCAGTGTTGTTATAAAATATCGTAACTACGGCTTCGATAAAGCCGTAGTTACGAGATTTTATTACAACACCGACGGTTTGTCAATACATATCGGTAAACCCAGTCTATTTTTAGAACAAATTCATTATTATTAGAAAAACTATCCAATCAGATCTTTAAACTCACATTTAAATGCAAAATATCTGTACTTTGTTGTAGCGAAAAAAAACCATCGTTTTGGCAGTGTTCACCACCAGTGCCATTTTCTCCTCTTTTACCTCGGTGTTTTTTTTTATCTTATCAAATAAAAACTTAGGCCTCATTGAACTAAACAAACTTCTGAACATTAAAAATGAATTTTTCGTTACATACTTAATGCAAAAATGTTTGTAAGTTCATTAGTAAAACATGGCCCCGGTGCTTAAATTCAGATTTCTCTTCTTATTTGAAGTATTTTTTCATTTGAGCTAGCCAAACATTTTGTTGTTTGAGAAAGGGTTTGACATTCAAGCCAATCAAAACTTTGAACAGTTATGAGAACAACCAAACCTTCTTTCTGTGAAAAATTATACTGTACTACATTTTAAGATGTGCATCTCTCAATTTTATTTGCTACGGAAGTTTAAGCATGATTATATAGAGCAAGAAAGAAACAATGATATCATTAGAAATCTGCAAAAAATACTGCAAAATACAGCAAGTATAGCTTGGCAATGATGAATCATTCACATTAAACAATTAATGCACTGAAATAAAACAGACATGCTATTGTTTAAGTTTTGTTATTTCAAACATTATTGTAACATGTCCATCCAATCAAAATCAAGTTAAACAATATTTCTAAAACAAAAATCATGAAATTTCATTTCAATTGTTTATTTTTCAGAGGTATTTCTTTCATATCCGTTGAAAAGCAAGTTCTTACAACTTAATTCCTCTCAATTCTTCTTCCTGGACACTGCACCAGTACTTGCGCTGAATTTGTGAGCCAATGAAAATTCCAAGAACTACCTCTTAGTCGCAAGACTGACGCTCTACCTCTCGACCACAGACGCAACACTTCCCATAATTATGATGACAAAAGTTCTATCAGTAATGCTGGTAAAAATGTATCGCAGTATGCAAAATTTCAAGATTTGATAACAAGTATTAGTGTGTTGGAAAATCTTGCATCCACATCAAATGTAAAATACAGTAAGTTAATATCTATAAAATGCTGAATTCACTAATTTTGATTGAATAGGACCTGCAGCAAGACAAAGCAATGGTAGCATTTTCCTATCCCTTTCCCAAACAAGACCTAGATATGATGCCCTTATTAGCAAAGGCTTGGAAAAAGATTGAGACAAAAGAAGAAAATTCTGAAAATTAGCGCTTTCCCCTTTGCCTCAATATTTTCTGCGCTACATACATGTAGTACATAAATCCCATCTTATCTTCTGCAGCAACTTTCTTATTGGAGAAATAAGGGGCCATATTCACCAAGAATTCTAAATTGATTGTCAAATCCAAATCCAAATTACATTACAAGCTATCTGATTGGACGAGACATATGTCTCGGCCAATCAGATGGCTTGTTTTGTAATTTTAGAGGTAAATGTAGAAATTAGACAGGTTGGTGAATACTGCCCCAGAATTTTTGTATTTCTATCACTGTTTGGGAAAGGTGTATACTGTATCATGTACCAAAGACTTGTAGACTTCATGTAACCACTCCTGTAATGTAAAATAGTCGTGGCATCATTAACTACAGACCTCTGGATTAGAGGGAGTCAACACTCTATAAAATGCAATATTTCATTTATTGTAAATCAAACCCTATGCGGCGGGTAGGCATTGGAATAGTCTCAATGAGACGATTCAAATGAGTACCCACAACAAAGAGTTTGGAATGGAAATTACGAAGTTAGAATGTCTTCACACCATCTTATCTGTAGCTCTGAATCCTTAATTATCCTAACCAAACACAGTTTATCATGTTACAACAATGGAAAAAGAAGAAAATACTATTAACCAACATTTTCTCTTTTTCTCTAAATGGTAATTCAACTCCATTAAATATCATATTCAATCAATTGTAATCAAAATTGGTTGCAGCTCCTTCAAACTAATTTTTTACTGTTAGGGAAGGCTTAAACACTGAATCACAAAGTGCTACATAAAAACAAGATGTGTTTGTGAAACACTTATTACCCAGAAAATAACCAATATTAAGTTTTCGGACAGACAGACTGACAGAATGGACACAAGTAAACAATATGCCCTCGAACTTTCGATACAGGGTCATAAAAATCTAAAATTGTCATCTGTTTAATTTCGTTAAATGCAATACAAAACACACAACCTTGATAAATCCTGTCATTACCATTTTCCTTGCTTCAAAACCAGAAATAATGCATTGTACTTTAACCCTTTCCCAAACAGCAAAATTTTGGGTTGATCCACTTCAAAAACTGTCACAAATGAAAAAAAAAAAATAGAAGTTATTAAAGATAGAATTTGTGTAAAATATGGCAAAGAAAATATTGAGACAAAAGGAGAAACTGCTGGTAATCAGCAGTTTCTTCTTTTGTTTCAATAATTTCTCAAACCTTTTTCTATCAGGGACGTCAAAACCAGGTCTTGTTTGGGAAAGGGTTAATGTACTGTCCCACATTTGACACACAGACAGACAAACAGACAGATCAGACACTGCAGACAAATACCAAGAACATATAGATCTAATTTCTACAAAACAAACTGATTATTTTTCGCACACATCACCATTTACAAAGCAACAAAATACTTAATTAGAATCTTCAGTATCAAGAAAATCTAGTGAAATATCATAGTGACTTTGTTCACTTTATATTTATTTCATTTAACCCTGGAATTTACTATTTAGATACAATGACTGATATGGTCTATTATTACCAAGTACTAGACACATATAGGCTCTCATTCTAGATAAAACCTCCCCAATCTCAAACTTAATTACCAAAAACTCGCAAAACCTTGCAATCTTTGATTCTTGATTAATAAGGCTACAGAGTTATTATTCAATCTTTTGTTTCTCATAAGAATTTTGAATGAAAATGTTTGTGCTTCTAAGACTCTGTCACAAAATGTTCAAACAGAATACCATATTAATGAGCTGAACCATTAGGTAAATACGCGAAAGCCTGAATATTGAACTGTGTTTACAAACAGTGAGGTGGTGCATTCATATCTTAAATATTAGCATTATCATTTGAATCACTTGTGAAATCAACAATATCGGTGATGTTAACAACAGTTGGTCAAAATCACAGCAAATAAAGCACACAGATTTAATAATTTTGTTTTCAAGTAATTGTGACTTTTTGTAATGATTAATCTTTGCTAAAGATGGTCCACCCCTAATGAGATTCATGCAGCGTCAGAATATTTTGGGCGACATCATTCAACATTCAGAGGCAATTTTTTTTCTAATTAGTAACATGTCTGTATAGATCGAATTGAAATATGTTACGAATGTTTACTACGTCGTTTGAAAAATTCTGACTTCATGCAACTCTCCTTACGGGTAGACTACCTTAAAACTATAAATTTCAAAGCATCACATTGATAGTGATCAAGTTGGTAGTGACCTGTTGCACACAACAAGGTTACACAAGTGTGTATGTTTACATGTCTGAATGGCCAGGTACACAGAACCTCCTGAAGTTTAGTCTGAAAGTACCACATACTCTATATTATAGTAATCATATCTAACAATATTCATACATTCTTATAATTCATAAAATCATTGACCATTTTGAAAGTATAAGCAATAATTGCGTTTCCAAAATTAACCAGAGACATCTATGTAGGTAACCTCAATATAATGTTAAGACACATACCATATAATTAAGATTTCAGCTAAAGGGAAGCTACTCTAAAGAATCCTGTTAGACAATATCAATACAGTTATCTCCCTTGAATTGGTGTACATATTGCTATATTGCCAAAGTCCATTTATATTTTTTAATTCTCTATATTCTATCTGGATCTGGGGCCAGTTTCATCAAAGTATTTAAGACATGTTTTTGATTTACCGGTGTCTTACGACATATTCAGGGCAATAAACGTGTATTGCCAATCTATCGAGACCTGGGTTATGCGATTGTTGTTTTAAGCGAAATTTACAACATCGGTAAGTCAAAAATGCGTCTTTTAATGTTTTGATGAAACAGGCCCCTGGATTCATGTCAGTTTCATAATTATACTATGAAGGCTTTTTTTCCACATCTCAACTCAGGTTCCCATTACCAGAAAGCAAAATTTTTGACTAGTCAAAAGTCAAAGATGTTGGAGACAAAAATTTCAAGAAAATTAAATTTCATTTTTGGTCTATTTGGGTAGAAAACGATGTCGCAAATGAGTAAATTTCTTCAATTTTCACAATGTTTTAAAAAGCCTTTATTTTTTGGGGCATCAAAAAGTGTCATTATGTGGAATGGTTATATTATTTCATACAGAGAGTGATGTCTTCCCTCTTCATTAACCCATTCCCACCTAATGGCCACTTTTGACGCCCCATAATACAAAGGCTTTGGAAACCACCATGTTTTCTACCCAGGAAGATCAAGACACATAGAATTTCATTCACTTGAAATCATTGTCTGAAACATATACAGAATCAGACAAGTCCAAAAATTGTCGTTTGGGAAAGGGTTTAAATACATACCCAGATTTTATTTTTCCCCACGATTAAGTCCTTCTCACTAGTGGGTGGGGTATTGATGGCCAGTAAGTCGTCCGTGGATGATTGTCGTCGCATCTCCATCCTCTGTAACGCGGTGGGTGTCGCAATCTCGTTCAGCCGTTGTTGTAACGCCTTGTTGGCCTGCTCCTGATATTCGGCAAACTTGGCTTTCTGCTCCACCAGCTGCCTCTCAATAAGCTCGTTAAACGTGGGTTGTCTGACTTTCTGTTGTGCGTACGCCATCTTGAAGGCATTCCCTATAATTGTGTTTAGTTCTTCAGCCTGGAAGTATATGTAAGGGAATATGAGACAAGGGCAGATAACTCAGGATAGGACAATATCAACAAGTATCTGGTGTTGTATGCAACACATAAAGTCCCCTACCGGCTTCACATTGACTCAATATGGTAATCAATAATAGATTAAGATGAACAAGTCATCAAAATAATTGTCAAACATATGAAATGTTATGCCCAAAATTTCGGAAATATAATTCAAATGACTTGAATAAAGTTACTGGTTTCATCAAGTTAGCTTGCTTAGTTATTAAGTTATTGCAGGATCCATTTTTTGCCATATTTTCACTATTTCCGTTACCATAGCAACCACACTTTTCGTCAAAGAACAAAGATAAAATGATGTGCATAATCTACACATTGCCATCTAGTCATATACCAAGTCTCATCAAATTAGCTTGCTTACTTATTAACTTATCGCAGGATCCAATATTTTTTGCCATATTTTCACTATTTCCGTAACCATAGCAACAACAATTTTAGTCTAAAAACAAAAATAAAATGATGTGCATAATCTACACATTGCCATATAGTCATATACCAAGTCTCATCAAACTAGCTTGCTTAGTTATTATCTTATCGCAGGATCCCATTTTTGGCCATATTTTCACTATTTCTGTAACCATAGCAACCTCAATTTAAGTCGAAAAACAAAAATAAAATGATGTGCATAATCTACACATTGCCATCTAGTCATATACCAACTTTCATCAAAAACGCTTGCTTAGTTATTAAGTTATCGCGGGATCCAGATTTGAGCGGACAGACGGACGGACGGACAGACTGACGGACAGACGGACGGACGGACGGACAGACTGACGGACGGACGGACAGACGGAGGGCAAACCTATAGTCCCCTCCGGTGTGAACACCGGTAGGGGACTAACAAGGCTGAAAATCAAACTCACCCACCATAATATAGACAGAAAATGTATCAACTGATGGACCAGTAGCACTGTATATTAATCAAACACCAATCTAAGTAACAAGGAAGCCAGTCACAATATCCTTTTTTTAATTAAGCTCCATTTTTTCATATCCCCGCATCAAAATGTAAAACCCTGACAATAACTATCAAGGTCATGAGACTCCTAATCTGACCATAAATGCATAAGACACAGTCATGTTACTTACATAGGAATCGCAAAGGACATATGGACAAGGTTATATCAATAAACTTTTGTCTGTTTATAAAAAGTAAGTACTGCCATTTGAATCCGCTGAATAAATTAATGTCTAAACAGTCTCTTTTTATCTTGAAAAGTCAAAAATGTACATCATACCTATTTTTAGCCACATAATTTATCACATTTCTGATTATATTAGCATATTTCTTACAAAACTGGTACAAAGCACATACCATCAGATAGTATGTCACAAAAAGTTAAGCATGTATCAAAAATTATTGTACAGTAAATATACTAATAAGAAAATGTTTGTGTTACTGCACAAATAACGTTGCAGGAAGGGAAGAAGAAAATGCTGGTTATATGGATTTACTGTTCCATCACTGTTTTCAAATCATTTCTCTATTATGAACATAGAAACTGAGTAATTGTTTATGAACAAGCAGGATCAAAGAAAGTAAATATTATATTCACTCACTGACTCAATATACATGTATTGGCTATAATCAGGGCCCAATTATATAAAGGCTCGTTAGCTTTAACCAAGTGGTTAAGTACTTCTTTTGGTTAAAGTTATCGGATAATTTAACCAAAACAGATATTTAACCCTTTCCCAAACATTGACGCTTTTGGACGCCCCACAAAATATAGGCTTTGGAAAACGTTGTGGAAAATGAAGAAATTGCTTGTGACAAGCAATTTCTTCATTTCCCACAATGTTTTCAACCAAGAAAGACCAAAAAATGTTAAATTTTGTTGGAAATTGTCGTCTGCAAAACCTATGATTTTGGGCTAGGCTAAAATGTTGTTGTCTCGTAATGGGTTAACCAATTTGATAATGCTTAGATTAGGGTTTATACAATCGATCTCAGCATGTTAATGGCAAAGATCAGTTTTTCTATCCTTAATCACATCTTCAGTTTTTGTGAACCATTATCCATATCACCTGCTGAAAGTTGAAATACCTGACCATTACAATGGTTAGTGCCTAAAGAAATGTCCTACAAAAATAATTGAGGACACCAAAAAAATGTCTTCATAATTATTCACATCACAAAAAGTCTTTTTAGCTTGACATCAAAATATTTCTTCATGACATTTTTAGTTATATACTTTCCCAAACAAGACCTGGCTTTGACGCCCTCTAATAAAAAGGCTTGAACAAGCATTTCCTCCTTAGAATTTCTGTTTTGCCTCAGTATTTTCTAGGCTACAATGTACACAAATCCAATGTTTTTAATCATGCACTTTGTTGTCGGCAGCAGCTTTAGAATCATACTGGTCAAACATTTCACTATTTGGGAAATAGTTTTATTGTTGTCAGTAAGCAGTCATTCACAAACTGTCTTAACAAGGAATTACAGTTGTTATTAAAGAAACCCAACATTTTATTGGCTACCTTCAACAAGAGCTGTCCGAAGACAGCGTGCTCGACTTTCTAAGTTGCTTAGTATAAAGGGGGCATAACTCCAAATATAGTGGAGCCAGGGTCATGGGCCCTGGTAGTAAGGTAGAGGGTCACAGTGATGGTGAATAAGTATTCCAAGTTTGGGTTGAATCCATTTGATAGTATGGAAGTTATTGATGTTTGAAAAAACTTTAACCTTTGTTGCAACGCCAACGCCAATGCCAACACCGACGCCCAGGTGACAGTATAAGCTCTCATTTTCTTTGAAAAGTCAAGCTAAAAATGCCATAACCACATTTTTTTCAATTTGTATTTAACCCATTACCACACAACAAAATATTGGGTTGGTCCAAATGGGAAGAATTTGCAGATGACATTTTCAATGTGGTGATATTTTGAAATTTTAAGACTGTAGTGGTCAAAAAATGTGGGAAATGACGAAATAATTTCTTCATTTTCCACATATTTTTCTAAAGCTATTATTTTGGGGGGCGTCAAAAAGCGTCATTGTATGGGAATGGGTTAAGACATTTTCGAACTTGGCCGACAATGTAAGACTGACTGGCACAAAGGCTAACGCAAGGCTCAGTGCAGAACTTGTGTATGTATATTATAACTCTATATGCACTTACACTGGTGTTGCATTAGCTTTACCAAGCTACAATAAGGATCTCAAACCATCAAGGAGTCATTATGTAACCAGATACTACAGGAATCTAGAGGCCAGTCATAAAAAAAACATTTTGTGAAACTTGAATCAAATACCCAGCTGATTGTGAAATCTGAATCAAAAACCGTTTAATTGTGTGTGACATCATACCATAGTGTCGGGTGACAATTTAACCCTTTCCCTAACGGCAAAATTTGAGGGCGATCTACTTCAAAAACTGCTACAATGACAAAATGGAAGTTATTAAACGCAGAATTTGTGTAAAATATGGCATAGAAAATATTGAGACAAAAGGAGAAACTGCTGGTTATCAGCAGTTTCTTCTTTTGTTTAAATGTTTTCCCATGCCTTTTCTATTAGGGACGTCAAAACCAGGTCTTGTTTGGGAAAACGTTAAAGTAAATACAAGATCACATCATTAGTTAGAAGTCATGTGGTCTGGCCGTCGATGAAGAATGTCTGAACCACGGGTATCCTACAATATATCGTCGCTTTTCAACAAAAACCTCGTAACTACAGCTTAAAACAAGCTGCTGTTACCAGGTTTTTGTTGAAAAGCAATGATTCAGAGTGTGGGAGGTCCCGACTCTCCATACAACCTGCATACAGGCATTTATTAACATACAGACAGGGGTTTTCAATATATTCTGATTGGTTGATTGGGGTTTAACAATGTTTTCAAATACTATATGGTCATATTGTGGCGGCTAGAGCACCTAACCATGAATTCCTGTCATTTCAAATACAAGTACTATCACAACATCCTAACCGAGCCTCCTGCTGCTTGCCCACATAGGGTAATGATATCAAACTATTGGTGGGAGACAATTTTGTCTGAAAGTATATTTGCAGCATTATCTTTGTTTGACTCAAAGGTTTCTCAAGCCTTTCCTATAGGGATGTCAAAACCGAATCTTGTTTGGTTTGGGAAAGGGATAAGACTTTGAAATAGATCTGATGTTTTCTTGACATAAAAATTTCATTTATAATGTTGATTTATTTTTTCTTGGGAGGGGGGGGGGGAAACAATGGTTTTTTTTGTACTTTTTTTCTGTCTTGCAATGTTTTCTAAAACATTGTCTAGAAAGAAAGTCAAACTAAGTTTTTTTTGTCACAAATTAAATCATTGACAGTTGGAAGTTTTATAAAGTGTATAACTATAACTGACATGGAAGGTTAAGATGAATAAAGGTTGAAATAGCAAGATGAGTTGACAAGATAAATGATATAAAAATTCATATCATGTCTAGACTATCATGTCAAATATAGAAACTTTCAACATAATCTATTGCCCAGCAAGGTTAACCCGGACATCTGCATAATTATGTAATGATTCCATTTCGGCAATGTTTTGTTAAGACGCTCCACTAACGGACATTGTACACGAAATTTAAGTTGTCCTTGGTTAATTTGGCTGGACAATACCATTCACAATCAAAATATCTTGCTTCTTAACCCTTTCCTAAACAAGACCTTGTTTTGATGCCCATACAAGAATAGGATTGGGAAAACATTGAGGCAAAAGAAGAGTGTTGAAAATCAGCACTTTCTCCTTTTGTCTCAGTATTTTCTGGGCTAAATTGTCAACAATTTTTGTCTTTATTGGTGTTCATCAAGTCACCTTGAACAGCTTTAGATTTGGAGTAGTTTTAAATTTTGTCGAATTGGAAAGTTAACTCATTACCACACATTGATTATATTTGACTCCCTTCAAGGTAATGGCATATTGGAAAACATTGTGGAAAATAGTAAATTTGATATGTCATTCTGCTAAGAATTGGAAAGTAGTGTGGGCAAATAGGAAAATGCCAACTGAACATCCTTTTTTCACTGTATTTTCTTCACCTTTGTAAACATTTGCCATTAAGTTGTGTCTGGTTGATTAATGGGTTGATCAAATATGTAAAAATATCCGATGGCAAAATTAGTTTATATTCCACACCTAAACTTAATGTATCAATTATGTATGACTATAGATATCTAGTCTTATTCAACCATGGGATGAAACGAAAATTGGTGCAAACATTGATTTATGAAATGGATGTTAATAAAGATGAACTTGCGTATAATTTAGTCAAGAAAATTTTTTAGGTAAAAGAGGCCCGAATATCAGAAATATAACTATTTACAGAAATAAGCGTTATAATTCAGCGGTAATTAAATTACAAGTAGAAGATGATGAAAGAGCATCTTTTCTTACGGAAAACCCATATTTCTGGCCGAATGGTGTTGTATGCAAACCTTGGCTCCCGAAAAGTGTACTTAAAGCCAGAGCAAAATCAGCAAATAGTAGGCGCAATAATACATACGACAATTCCTACTACGGTAGCTATAGACCAGACAATGCCGAATAAATCATGGACAAGCGACCAAACAGTTATGTATTAAAGGTAGGTATCGTGGGTCAACCTGTTTTCGATACATACCTAAAATCGTGACTCTATGGTTTTTGCGCATGCTCAGAAAACCGGATGATGCATGACGTTATTGTTTTCTTTTTTTGGACCGGTGTCATTATTTCTTCACTCAACGGAATTTTCACCAGAAATGCTTGAAAAACAAGCAAGTAATCATTAATTTCTTATTTTCGGAAAATAACATGCCGTTTCCACTATTACTTTTTCTTTGTCCACAAAATGACGAAAAAATTACTTAAAATGATCCAAAAATTAACATTAAACTACCAACGAATGATTTGGCTCATTCGTCTGTTTCAAAAAGTCATGTGACAGTCATGTAACGCCAGTGTTTGGGTAGGTACAGGGTGTTTCAAAAGTGGTGGTATCTTACTGGAATTTTCTGTCTTTTCTTAATATTTTTACTTCTTTTCATTTGTTTTTTCTTTAAAAGATAACAACAAAACTCTGTGGGACATTACTGAAAATGAACAATAGCTTTAAGCATGCAGTTTCTTCTTTATCCACAATGTTTTTACAAAAAATAATTAAAAAAAATCAATTGCATAAGCAAAAGATTGTTGTCTGCAACTTCTATTGATTATGAATTGGCCCAAAATTATGATGCTTGGTAATGAGTTAAAAATCGCAAGTACCCATAGGCATAAATGAAATTATTCCATTTGTATACACCAAGTTGTCCTTCATTTTGCATGTTGCATACGTTTTGAGCCAACCTGTAAATAAATACTCTTCAACAATAAAGATATAAAAGGTATCGAAAATAGGTCAACTTTACAAGAAATGACCCGTTTTACCTTGTTTTTTAAGGTCATTGTTTTTCCAACTCTATTTTGATAAATATCTACAAAAATAAGATTATTGGAGACTAAATAGGTAAGATTTTTGTGATTCAGCTTGAATTTATTTGGTAAACCCTTATGTTCCCCATCATTTATCCAGAACCGTAAGGGTATCGAAAACCGGTCAATCCACGATACATGGAATGCCACGGGAATAATGTCAAGTTCAAGTTATTTGAGTAATCTACTCGAAAACGAAAAAATTGATATAATAGGTGTTAGCGAGCACTGGCTATTTCCTAAAGATCTGCACTTTTTAGACAGCATACATAATAACTATAATAATCACTCAATTTCAGATCCAGATTTACATTTACCAGGAAGCCGCCGCGCAAGAAAAGGGGGTATTTCCATAATGTGGCATAAAAACCTTGATAGAATGATTTCTGAAATAGATATCCAATCAAAATATATCATTGGAATAGAAATCAATATAGGACCTGGGGCTTATCTGTACATTTTTCAGGTATATCTCCCGTGCAAAAATTATCCTGTACAAAGCTACAGAGATAGTATAATTGATGTTGAAAATGTAATTTTCTCTTATTCTCAAAAAGGCTCAGTAGTAATAATGGGTGATTTTAACACGGAGCTCCCTTCCCGACATGAAAATGCATTCAATTTTGATTCCCGAAGCGATGGCTTGTTAAGACTAATGACAAGACACGACTTTTCTGCTATTAACACGTTAAACTTTTGTACGGGATCAGAATACAGTAATGTCCCGTTTAACGGAGCCAGAGAAACGCTTATCGACCATATTTTGATCTCAAATAATTATTTAGAAAAGGTCCGCTCTTGCAAAATTTTACAAGATGCAAATTTAAATGTTTCAAGTCATCGTCCAATTATCTCGGTCATAGAAATCCCTATTGCGGCAAAGAGCGGGAAAAAGACCAAGTGTGAAAACAGAATCTTGAACTGGAAATCAGTACCACAAGATCGCATTACAGAATATTATGAATATATAGAAAATAGTGATTTATTAATAAATGCTTTATCTAACCATTTGATTTGTAAACATGACATAGATGTTATGTACAATACGCTTGTTTCAGTGATGAATGCCGCTACAGATGCGTGTATTCCCAAATCCATATTTAAACCATTTATAAAACCGTATTGGGACTCTGAGCTCTCAACCTTGAACAATGACGTAAAGTTAAAACGGAATAAATGGATCGAAGAAAATCAGCCTAGAGGCATTGAGTTTGAATCTTATGTTGAATATAAGCGATCAAAATCAGCATTTAGAAATTGCAATAGAAATAAGGTAAACGAACATTTGTTTAATTTGGAAAATGAGATAAATACAGCGGCCGAAGTGGATCAAAATGAATTCTGGAGGCTTATCAATAAACGAAGGGGCAAGAAATGCCATGTGAATATTTTTGAAATGAATTTTGATGGCCATATTCTTAACACGCCGAAATCTATAAACAATGGTTGGAAAAATTACTTTCCAAATTTGTATGCAGCAAACTCCGAGCAGGATCAATCCGAGTATACCAAGATAAAAGACGACTTAAACTCGATAGATAGAACAGGTATACAAATTATGTCAGAAATCGTGGCTGATTGTTTGAAAAAGTGCAAAAATGGTAAAGCAAGTGGTATTGACAATATCAATTACGAGCATTTAAAATTTGGTGGAAAATTACTCTTGTCCGTAATTACAAAATTTTATCAAGCTATAACCGATTTCAGCTATATACATATAGACATGAAAAAGGGTGTAATTTCTACTTTGTATAAAGGCGCGCCGAAATCAAAGGATGATCCCAATTCATACCGGGCAATTAGTCTTTGTTCGGTGTTACTTAAAGTGTACGAAAAGGTATTAATTAACTTTATGGAAAAAGATAACGCTATGATAGTAAATGACATGCAGGGTGGCTTCCAAAAGAACTTTAGTTGTACAATGACATCATTCTTATTAAAGAAAGTATTTGCTACGCTAGAGAACGTAACAGTAGACTCTATACATGTTTTCTTGACGTACGCCAAGCGTTTGATCATGTTGCGCATAGCATCTTAATAGTGAAATTATACGAAAAAGGAATTGATCCTAGAATTCTAAAAGTTATCATTAACATGTTAGAACACGTGTATAGCCGAGTGTACTCAAACGGCGAAACGTCAGACTGGTTCCCTATTCAAAAGGGAACCAGACAACGTCAGTGTTTGAGCCCTTTGCTCTACGTACTCTTTATCGATGATTTAATGAATAAATTAGAAAATTCTACTGCATCGTTGAAATTCAGCGGATACAGCGTTGGCTCACCTACGCACGCTGACGACATGGTCTTAGTTTCTTTGAGTAAAATAGGTTTACAAGATATGATGAACATATGTTATGAGAATTCCTTAAAAGAAGAATTTGAATATAACGCACGGAAGTGTGACGTTATTGTATTTAATGAAACTTCTCCCCAAAACTTTAATTCCACTCGGACATGGTACTTAGGTACCGACAAAGTCAAAGAAACAGACAATTACACTCATTTGGGTTCCGTATGCGACAAAAATTTAGATCTTACAATAAACGTAAATAATGCATGTGACAAGATGAGAAAAACTTACTTTAGTCTTACCAGTATTGGTTTCAATGAAAAGAGTCTACATCCCATCACTATGAAGCATCTTTATAAGACAGTTGTTCTACCGAGGGCATTATACGGCAGTGAACTGTGGAATAATTTAACAATGCAACAAATGCAGTCTCTCGAAAAATCCCATATTCAATGTATAAAGTCTATACAAGGTCTATCTAGACAAACCCGTACAGAAATAGCGCAGAGTCTATTGGGCGTTTTCTCTATAGAACGAGAAATAGATAAACGAAAATTGCAATTTTTCGGTCAGCTTTGCAACATGGGCACGATAAAACGCGTTAAAATGGTATTTGCCAACCGCTTATACAATTTCAAAACAAACCCTAGTAAAGCCATTGGTTTCGTTCCAGATATTTTCAGACTTTTTGGTAAGTACGAAATATTGGACTACTGGAATGAATACTTAAATCATGGTATTTTTCCAAAACAATGCGCATGGAAAAACATAATTGACAGATCAATTATCCGTGAAGCTAACATAAGTTACACTTCAAAAATACTAAACGACGTAAATATAGCAAATTTTATTTACATACAAAATGAAATTAAAGTGGGAAATATTTGGCATTTCTCTCGATTATACAGGGACTATACTAATTACTGTTACACGGTTATTTCCTTCATAGGAAAATATTTCAGTAGGCCGTATTACGTGGTTTGTCCTATATGTGATCTTCAAACAGACCGAATAGCAGAGCACCTATTCATGTTTTGTCAGGCTAATGATCACACCCGTCAGTTACTTTTCAATAGGTTACATCATCTATTGTCGACTGAAATTTACACGCAATTTATCCACCTTGATATTGGGGATCAAATTGTACAAATGATTTCAGGTTATACTTTTGCAAACATGTCTGATGGAAACAGGGTCGACTGTTTCAAATGTACATTAAAGTATATTCACCATCTGACAAAACACATTCGATATACTACCCCTATCACCTAAGATGCTATATCCTTAGAGTACTCGAAGCAAACTAATACTTATTACAAGGATGCCGCTTTCGACTTTTTCATAGGCATATTGATAAGTACAGTGTATAAAATGCGCAGTCAAGTCTCTATCATCATACATATTCTAACCGATTTTCGTTTTCGCTGTGTTAGAATAAGTAAACACAGTGAAATGGCAGACTTAAAACCCAAATAATCATATTCATTGTATGTCAGCAACATGAATAAATTAATGAATTAATAAATAAACAAGAGGACCATGATGGTCCTATATGGCTCACCTGAAAATAGGTGACATGAGCGAAAATGGTAATTTTGTCAATTGAAAAGACATATAACTAAGGACTTTCTGTTACGATCAGAAGCTACAGCATAGGGATAATTTTTAGACTTTAGACATTAAACTACACAAAATCTTCAAATATTCAGGTCTTATAATTTGTGAAAAGATTGTCAAACACTGACCTCTTTATCATCTTTATATCGAATCCAGTCAACTCACAACATAGGGGAACTATTCATTGAACAGTTACAATTTGATTTTGGTTAAATCTTTTCCTAACAGCATAACATCAGAGCAGTAGAATCAAAAACTGCTGTAACTAATAAAACAGAATGCTGAGTAAGACTGCATTCATGTACAAAAGTGGACAGAAAATGATGAGGCAAAAGATGCAAATATAGGCTATCAGCATTTTCTTCTTTTGCAATAACATTTTCCCAGCATTTTCAATAAGTGAGCCAAAACCTGCTTAATCCCTTCCCAAACTGAAAAGGAATAGACTGTTCAAATAAAAAAAAAGAAAATAAAATTGATATGGATAAAGAAAGGATTCATGCAAAATAAAGAAGATAAAATTTTGAGACAAAGGGAGAAAATTACTAATTATCAGCCTTTTCTTCATTTGACTCAATATTTTCCCAAACCTTTTCTAATTATTTAGGGATGTCAAACCAGGTATTTTCAGGAAAGGGTTAAACTAAAGTACATATCTAGAGGCTGTACTAGAGATTCAAATAGGATAGGTTAAGGGCTTTCCAAATTGTAAAATATCTTTCAATGTTTTTATCAAACCCTGTGATGTGGGTATTCATTTGAATGATCCAATCAAAACTATTTAAATAAGTACCATCAACAAAGGATAGCTTAAATAACAAATAGAATGTATTTACCCCTTTTTACCTGCAGTTCCCCATTCTGGTAAACATTTCTCCGTCTTGAATAAACAATCATCGTCTTTGTTTATTTTATGGGGATTAGACTTATCCCCAGTGGGGGATCAAAACCTCGTAACTCCAGCTTTGTCGAGCTGTAGTTACGGGGTTTTGACTCCATTTTATGATATCATAACTGGTTAAATTTAAAAGAATTTTCATAAGATTTCTCAAAGCCTGGTATGCCTTACCCACATTTTTGGACAAATCTTAAAATTTGTGAATAAATTTTGGAAAGAGTCACCTAAGGAACATTCCTGCCAAATTTGGTTCAAATTGGCCCAATGGTTGATTTTTAAAGAATTTTCCTAGGATTTTTAAGCCTCGCCCTGCCACGCCCACATTTTTTGACAAATCAAAAATTTGCGAACAAGTTTTGAAAAGGGTCACCCAAGGAACATTCCTGCCAAGTTTGGTCAAAAATGGACAAATAGTTTAGGAGGAGAAGATGTTTGAAGGAAATGTGAACGGACGGACGGACGGACAGACGGACGGACGACGGACAAAAAGCGACCACAATAGCTCACCTTGAGCACTTCGTGCTCAGGTGAGCTAACAAACTAGAATATCACTGAAAGTGATCATACCCCCCAAAAGCGCAGTTTTTGTGCATTTTGAGAAATTGATTTCATTTGAACTGTGAGCTGATCAATTGGGAAATAGAACGAACAAAAAATCAACAGACCAAACAACACATTTAACAATCCCCAACCCCACCCTGCCATGCCCATATTTTTCAATAAACCAAAAACTCACAACCATGCATTGAAGACAGTCAATCAAGGAACATTCCTGTAGGATTTGGTTCAAATAAACTGTTTAATTGCTTTTTTCTCATGATTTTGTTAAGTATGATAAGCCCTGCCTTGCCATTACCACATTTTTTGCAAATCAAATATTCACAAACAAATTTTGAAATAAGTCCCCCAATGAACATTCCTGCCAATTTTGATAAAAAAAATCCCAGAATAAAAAATTCATGAACAAGTTTCGAAAAGAGTCACCCAAGGAACATTCCTGCCAAGTTTGGTAAGAATTGGCTCACTGGTTAAGGAGGAGAAAATTTTTGAAGAATTATCTGACGATTTCTCAAAATCGGATAAGCCCCGCCCTGCCGCGCCCACAATTTTTGACAAATCAAATATTCATGGACATGCATTGAATACAATCACTCAAGGGACATTGGTGCCAACTTAAGTTCAAAATGGTCAAAGCATTGATTTTGAATGATTTTTTTTTTGAATGATTTCACATGAAGTCCAATAAGCCCTGCCCTGCCACGCCCACCATTTTTGATGTATCGAAAATTCACGAACAAATTTTGAAAAGAGTCACCAAAGGAACAATCCTGCAAAGTTTAGTAAGAATTGGCCTAATGGTTAAGGAGGAGAAGATTTTTGAAGAAGTCAAGTAAGCCTCGCCCTGCCACGCCCACATTTTTTGACAAATGAAAAAATCATGAACATACATTGAATACAATCACTCAAGGGTCAATCCTGCCAAGTATGGTTCAAATTGGCCTGATAATTGATTTTTTAAGATTTTTCACATGATTTCTCTAAGTCCGATAAGCCCAGCCCTGCCGCGCCCACAATTTTTGACGAATCAAAAATTCACGAACAAGTTTTGAAAAGAGTCACCCAAGGAACATTACTGCCGAGTTTGGTAAGAATTGGCTCAGTGGTTAAGGAGGAGAACATTTTTGAAGAATTCTTTCGATTTCCCGAAATCGGATAAGCCCCGCCCTGCCGCGCCCTCATTTTTTGACGAATCAAAAATTCATGAACATGCATTGAATACAATCACTAAAGGGACATTTGAGCCAACTTAAGTTCACAAAGGACGAATAATTGATTTTTAAAAAAATGTTCACATGATTTCTCTAAGTCTGATAAGCCCCGCCCTGCCACGCCAACAATTTTTGACAAATCAAAAATTTACGAACAAGTTTTGTCAAGAGTCACCCAAGGAACATTCCTGCCAAGTTTAGTAAGAATTGGCTCTGTGGTTCAGGAGGAGAAGATTTTTGAAGAATTATTTAACAATTTCTTGAAGTCGGATAAGCCCCGCCCTGCCACGCCCTCATTTTTTGACGAATGAAAAAATCATGAACATACATTGAATACAATCACTCAAGGGTCAATCCTGCCAAGTATGGTTCAAATTGGCCTGATAATTGATTTTTAAAGATTTTTATAATTATTTCTCTAAGTCTGATAAGCCCCGCCCTTAGCCACGCCCACAATTTTTGACGAATCAAAAATTCACGAACAAGTTTTGAAAAGGGTCACCCAAGGAACATTCCTGCCAAGTTTGGTAAGAATCGGCTGAGTGGTTGAGGAGGAGAAGATTTTTGAAGAATTATTCAATGATTTCGCGAAGTCTGATAAGCCCCGCCCTGCCACGCCCACATTTTTCACCCAATCAAAAATTCATGAACATGTGTTGAATAAAGTCATTCAAGGGACATTCCTGCCAAGTTTGCTTCAAATTGGCCAGATAACTGATTTTTAAAGATTTTTATAATTATTTCTCTAAGTCCGATAAGCCCCGCCCTGCCACGCCCACAATTTTTGACGAATCAAAAATTCACGAACAAGTTTTGAAAAGGGTCACCCAAGGAACATTCCTGCCAAGTTTGGTAAGAATCGGCTAAGTGGTTGAGGAGGAGAAGATTTTTGAAGAATTATTCAATGATTTCGCGAAGTCTGATAAGCCCCGCCCTGCCACGCCCACATTTTTCACCCAATCAAAAATTCATGAACATGTGTTGAATACAGTCACTCAAGGGACATTCCTGCCAAGTTAGCTTTAAATTGGCCAGATAATTGATTTTTAAATATTTTTCATATGATTTCTCTAAGTCCGATAAGCCCCGCCCTGCCACGCCCACAATTTTTGACGAATCAAAAATTCACGAACAAGTTTTGAAAAGGGTCACCCAAGGAACATTCCTGCCAAGTTTGGTAAGAATCGGCTGAGTGCTTGAGGAGAAGAAGATTTTTGAAGAATTATTCAATGATTTCGCGAAGTCTGTTAAGCCCCGCCCTGCCACGCCCACATTTTTCACCCAATCAAAAATTCATGAACATGTGTTGAATACAGTCACTCAAGGGACATTCCTGCCAAGTTAGCTTTAAATTGGCCAGATAATTGATTTTTAAATATTTTTCATATGATTTCTCCAAGTCTGATAAGCCACGCCCTGCCACGCCCACAATTTTTGACGAATCAAAAATTCACGAACAAGTTTTGAAAAGGGTCACCCAAGGAACATTCCTGCCAAATTTGGTAAGAATCAGCTAAGTGGTTGAGGAGGAGAAGATTTTTGAAGAATTATTGAATGATTTCGCGAAGTCTGATAAGCCCCACCCTGCCACGCCCACATTTTTCACCCAATCAAAAATTCATGAACATGTGTTGAATACAGTCACTCAAGGGACATTCCTGCCAAGTTAGCTTTAAATTGGCCAGATAATTGATTTTTAAATATTTTTCATATGATTTCTCTAAGTCCGATAAGCCCCGCCCTGCCACGCCCACAATTTTTGACGAATCAAAAATTCACGAACAAGTTTTGAAAAGGGTCACCCAAGGAACATTCCTGCCAAGTTTGGTAAGAATCGGCTGAGTGGTTGAGGAGGAGAAGATTTTTGAAGAAAAACCAACAGACAGACAGACCAACAGACAGACCAACAGACAGACAGACCGACAAGCTGACTCCTATATACCCCCCAAATTGAATTTGGGGGGTATAATTATTACAATTACATTGACAAGTTATTATTTTAGTGAATTGATCAATTACTGAATTGGTTAATGAATTAGTAAATTGATTATTGAATTAATAAATTGGCTAATAAATTAATAAAGTGGCTGACAAATAAATAAATTGATTAAGTTGATAAGTTAAGGAATTGAATTAATAAAATGACATACAAGAGGACCAAGATGGTCCTATATCGCTCACCTTAGAGCGCCCTGAGACATACTTTTTAACAAACCTTTTAAATCTCCGAGGATTTTGAAAAGAGGATTTTGAAAAGGAGTCATACGACAATGGTACACACTTAATTTCAAAGCACAATTTGGGAAAAGATTGTCAAAGATTTTTCACTATATCTGTATTTAAAATCAGAAAATCCACAACATATTGCTGAATTTCCATTGCACATAGACAAATTGAAGCATTAATCTTGGAAAAGGTCATTGGGCTATAATATTTAGAAACCATAGAAAGTTTGGAAATTCTAAGACAATTTTAAACCTGTTCCCGCTTTTTTAAATCTAGAATACCTCATGGTAGAGCTTATTTTCAAAGCAAAATGATAACTTGAACTAATCTGTTTAACAAGACAATATGACACACACAACTTATATGCACTTTTTTCTGTACAAAATGCAAGAGCCTAAAGCATAGGAATAATTCTAAAAGTTCTTAAACGAGGCAAAAAAATTATCTTCAGGCCTTAACAACTTGAAAAGATTGTCAAACATTGCCCTCTATCATTTATATGGAACCCACAACATAGGGGAAATATTCATTGAACAGTAAGGATTTGGTTATGGTAAAACCTTTTCCAAACAACATAACATAAGAGCAGACATAATTAAAAGCTGCTGTAGATGATAAAACAGGTGTTGATAAAGACTGCATTCATGTATAAAAATGCAGAGAAAATGATGAGGCAAAATGAGACAACACAGGCTATCAAGTTATCAACATTTTCTTCTTTTACCATATCATTTACAAGCCTTTTCTGTCGGTGAGGCAAACCTGTGTATGGTAGAGAAAGGGCATAATGCTTTCCCATACAGAAAGGTAAAGAAAGGAAATAAACTGTCCCAATTTGAAAGTTCAGAATACAAAATTGACAGCCGTACAAATAGGATTCGTTTACAATGAACTAGCATATAAAATATTGAATAAAATTAAATAAAATATTGAGGTAAAAGGAGAACCAGCACTTTCTTCATTTGACTCATTAATTTCCAAAGCCTTTTCTAATAGGGACTTCAAAACAAGGTCTTTCCAGGAAAGGGTTAAAGTATTTAGTTGATCCCTAGATCAGTAAACAAACACTGTTTGCTCCATGCATTCTTTATCAGTATTATGATCTGCATAATCTGATTATAGGGATATGATATCGTCGGTGGGGGGAGTCAAAACCTCGTAACTCCAGCTTATTCAAGCTGTAGTTACGAGGATTTGACTCCCCACCAATGATATGTGATAAAATCTACCTGGTCAAAACAATTCCTCACTTGAAAATTCCAGAACCCATAACATAGGGCTTCTTTCCTTGCAATGTGATGATTTTTAGTATTCTGTTAGAGGTTTAGGAGATGTAAAGTCATGCAAAATTTCAAGACTCTAGGCCAAATAGTCCTTGAGAAAACTGTGTTTCAGTGTGAAACCTTAAACCCCACAACATAGGGCCAATTTTTCTATAAGCACAATTATTTGAAGTATTTTGGTAGAAGGCATTGAGACAATACTACAAACAAAATTTCAAGACTCTAGACCTTATAGTTTGGGAGGAGAAGATTTTTTAGTAATTGTGGACAGACAGACGGACAGACGGACAGATGGACGACGGACGGTGAGCGATCACAATAGCTCACCCTCAGCACTTCGTGCTAAGGTGAGCTAATAAAAGTAATAATAAATAAAATATGTATATATAAAACAAGAGGGCCAAGATGGCCCTGTATCGCTCCACTGGCTTTTAGACATTTAGACTACGAACTTCTTCAAGGAATACAATAGAGGGCTATCCAAAGAAGATTCATGCCTCACCAGAATGAAATCCAATAAGTGATTAAGGAGCAGAAATGTTTTTAAAATTTTCTTAAAATTACACTATGTTTCATATAGCGAAAAATAAGCCTAGCCCACAGCGGCCAAGCTTCTTATCCGATCGTGGAGGAATTTGGAAGAGATTCATGCAAGGAAGATTCCTGTGAAGTTTGGTTGAATTTGGTCCTGTAGTTTTGGAGAAGAAGATTGTTTAACAATTTTTCGAAAATTCAATTTAATTAAATTTATTAAAACTCAAGTTCTACACGGAAAATACTTTTTTTAGGGAATTTAGAGGAGATTCATACAAGGAAGATTCATGTTAAGTTTGGTTAAAATTGGTCCAGTAGTTTTGGAAAAGAAGATTTTTCGAAAAATTAATTTAATTTAATTAATCAAAATTTAAGTTCTACACAGAATTTATTTTTTTGAAGGAATTAAGAAGAGATTCATGCAAGGAACATTTCTGTAAAGTTTGGTTGAAATTGGTCCTGTAGTTTTGGAGAAAAAGAATTTTTAAAGATTTTTCGAAAATTTAATTCAATTAAATTAATTAAAATTTAAGTTATACATAGAATTTATCTTTTTGAAGGAATTAAGAAGAGATTCATACAAGGAAGATTTCTGTGAAGTTTGGTTGAAATTGGTCCAGTAGTTTTGGAGAAGAAGAATTTTTAAAGATTTTTCAAAAATTTAAATTAATTAAATTAATCTAAATTCAAGTTCTGCACGGATTTTATTCTCTTGAAGGAATTTGGTAGAGATTTATGCAAGGAAGATTTCTGTGAAGTTTGGTTGAAATTGGTCCAGTGGTATTGGAGAAGAAGAATTTTTAAAGATTTTTCGAAAATTTAATTCAATTGAATTAATTAAACTTCAAGTTATACACAGAATTTATCTTTTTGAAGGAATTAAGAAGAGATTCATACAAGAAAGATTACTGTGAAGTTTGGTTGAAATTGGTCCAATAGTTTTGGAGAAGAAGATTTTTCGAAAATTTAAATTAATTAAATTAATTAAAATTCAAGTTCAGCGCGGATTTTATTCTTTTGAAACAATTTGGTAGAAATTTATGCAAGGAAGATTTCTGTGAAGTTTGGTTGAAATTGGTCCAGTAGTTTTGGAGAATAAGAATTTTTAAAGATTTTTCGAAAATTTAATTAAATTAAATTAATTAAAATTCAAGTTCTGCACAGATTTTATTCTTTTGAAGGAATCTAATAGAGATTCATGCAAGGATGATTCATGTGAAGTTTGGTTGAAATTGGTTCAGTAGTTTTGGAGAAGAAGATGTTTGAAAATTGTTTACGCACGGACGGACGGACGGACGGACGCACGGACGCACGCACGCACGACGGACACAGGGCCATGACATAAGCCCCGCTGGCCTTCGGCCAGTGGAGCTAAAAAAATGACAAACTCCGTGTCATCTGAATGTGTTTCTGTTTGCATGTATTTTGTGTATAGGCTACTTAGTAACGTTTCATTGTCTTGCCTTTGCTTGTATTTGTATTGTTTGTCTTGTATTGTGTTTCTCTTGTATACATGTATAACTCTTCAATGATGGAGGTAAATAAAGAATATATAGATCTGCGCTATGGCCACAAGCTTGTTTTTTATGGAAAGGTTAATATAACAATGATAGACATACAGACAACTAGGCAAACAACTAGGCAGTAACATTATAAGAGCAAGGGAAAAGATTCACTAATCCTTCCTCTGAACAATAATTACAAAATAATGTTTACCTTATTCAGTTGTCATAATTCACTGATAATCTATACAAAATCATACACCCAGAAAGATAATATTTATACTTCATCGCTGCTTTTCAACAAAAACCTCATAACTGCAGCTTGAAACAAGCTGCAGTTAAAAGGTTTTTGTTGAAAAGCAACGATTAAATCTCTCACAAATCTCAATCGGAATCGCTCACACAAAAAGGTGAGATAAAATATTTCATCAGTGTTTAATGCAAAACTCGTAACTCCAGCTTTATTCAAGCTGGAGTTTACAAGGTTTTGCAATAACACAGACAATTTTCATTCATAAATCATAATCATGATTTAATCACGATCACTTGTAACACATTACTGAGTTTTAAATGATCAATTTCAACAATCCCATAAAAGTCAAATATTTTCACTCCTTTGAATAGTTATTATTACCACTTCAATTAACTTGACTGCTAAGTTTTGCTTTATTGAGAAAGAAACGTCATCATTGACTTATTCAAATGCTGACATGCAGGTTGTACAAATGCAAATAAACGACTTCCCAAATGAAGTAGTTCTGTATGATCCACTTTAGTGCTACTACAAATCTTGACAAGACGTTTTATAGAAATGGAATTTGTGAACAAATTGATACGCATTTAGATAAAAGAACAAAATGCTGGTTATACATATATCACGCTTTACCCCCCCCCCCCCCCTCCCCCCACTACCATATAAAATTGCTTCCAACAGGCCTGCAGGCTGCAGCTGACAAATAAATGTTGACAATTGTTTTATACTTTCTGTGTACATTATATCCCAGGAAATAATTGAGACAAATGGCAGCATTTTCTGGAATGTCAAAACCCTGTCTTATTTCTGCAACAGTTCAACATTAAAACTCAACATTAAGCTTTTTTGGTACTTACACATATTTTCAAAATTTCAATTCCGGATCAAGTCCACAAATATAGCAACATCTCCAAGCAAAATTGCTGACAAACCACAATTTGTATGAATAAATATTTTATAGGATGGTTTCCCACATTATATTTTGCCATTAAATAAATATTCAACACCAATCAAGCATCACTTGTCAATATAAATACATGCTTTATTACATTATAAACTCACTGCACTTATATCAGATGTTAAAGTTGGTTAGCTGCATTCAAACCATATTGTCAGGGCTGACACACCTAACCATGTATTCCTTCCATTTGTCACTATTCACCAATAAACCAATTCCAACATAATGATGCCTTTTGACACCCTACAAGATCTATATGCTTTAAGAAAAACATTGTGTAAAATAAAGAAATTGCTTTTGACAAGCAATATCTTCTTTTCCTACAATTTTTTTGTCATGAAAGACCAAAAAGATATATAATACTGTACCATTTATTTGAAATTATCCTCTGCAACATCTTTAAATTCGGATCAGCCTACAATTTCACCATTCAGGTAATGAGTTAAAAAGAGATAATCCAAGAAATGTATATACCTCAATGAATTTTGTCAAACTTTAGAAAAGACATACAGACTGAGGATGGAAGTCATCTACATCATTGTTAATAATTCCAGTTCTAATAGCAACAGTAAATACCTTGACAATCTTATAATCTGGAATCATACATCTATTCCTATAAGGATATTTAATCCAATTGTATTTCCCACATCAGCAGTATCTAACAAGTATGTAGTTAAGGATTACACCTACTAAATGATTCATTAGCAAACTAGGTAAATATAACAGGTTAAGAATGTACAGGTATTATATACACCGTCACATTCACATTCTCATTTCAACTCAACAACTATTTTTTTTTTTCATTTATCCCCAAAATATCCCTTGCAATATAATTATTCGTATTTTTTTCATATCTTAGTGATGTTGTCCTGCATTCATCATTACAGTTTTGATTAACGTTCAGGTGTAGGGACTGTTCCAGTGATAAAGGGATCCTGTTCAGTTGTCTGGCTGGCTACAAGCTTTCCTGTGATTTCTAAATTGTACACTGTTGATGGCACTGCTGGCCCATTTAATATGTCCATACTGGTGGAGTTGTGTTTCAAGTAGAACAATGGCGAGGTTGTCAATGCTTAGTCAATTCAGATGCATGTTTGATCTGACAGCAATGTCATTTGGTTTTGTACCGCAGATTTGTCTGATCATGGCCCTGTCGTTTCGTAACAGACATTGGAGATTTGGCTTTGACCGAGCCCATATTTCGCTGGTGTGTAGCATTGCTCCTTACATGTATATACTGTATACTTTGCAGCGCGTCTGACATGTGCGGTATCTTGATGTGAGGACTGGTGTCAACTCCCTGAACTTTTTTCCACGTGGTCTTTACCTAACAAAGTCCCATCTGTATCATGTAACCAGTACCACAAATAATTCTAACTCCTGGTCAAATCCCCTACAGGCCTATATCAATATGATATATATTGTGGCTTTTCAACAAAAACCTTGAAACTGCAGCTTGATTTAAGCTGCAGTTATCAGGTTTTTGTTGAAAAGCAGTGATATATTGACCCTTGATGAATAATTCATCAACTCACAGATACGAATGAATGAATGCTATATATTCATTTTATACCAGTGTGTAAAATTACAGGAACATATCGTCGGTGGGGAGTCAAAACATCGTAACTACAGCTTGAAAAAGCTGGAGTTATGATGTTTTGACTCCCCACCGACGATATGGCATTGTGCACAATCTACTACAATAATTTTTTACAAGCAATATATATTGAACACAATATGGATCCAGATCAGGCTATGTCAAATGCCATAATGATCGACCTTTTTACCAGGTCCAAGATAAACTATTTTTTTGTTTACTTTTAAAAATGCTGTCCACAAAAAAAGGGTAGCTAATATTTATCTACAGGAATGTGACATTTGACCCAATATCTTACACTAAACCTTTTCACAAACAACAAAATTCTAGAAGAATCAAAGATTTTCATCTTTGAAAATTGCAAAATAGATTTTCTTGTATACTACAGTACAGAAAATAATGAGGCAAAAGAAGAAAATGCTGATAATCAGCCTCAATGTTTTTCAAATTGTTCTATAACAGGGAAGTCAAAACCAGGACATGTTTGGGACAGAGTTAAACCACTTCTGTAGATACCCACAATCTACTACAGATAAACTTTGTCCTTTTTCTTTTTCTGCATTAAGATAGCAACTCATACAAAACACTGATTCAAACCTTTCCCAAACAAGCCCTGGTCTTGATGCAAGAAACAATAAAAGTTTTGGAAAACATAGGACAAAATAGCAGACAACCAGATTTCTAATTTTCTCTCCATGTTTTCCAAGATTTTCATAAATTTGTATACTCTAAATAACAGTCATTTTGCAACTCACAACTCTTGTCACTTCATACTGGTCTTCTATTTTGTTGTTTGAGAAAGGGTTAAAATGTTTGATTTTAAATCCCAAAAGGAGAGTGGATAATGATCCACTGGAATGTGACATTTGACCTGCTATCTAACACTCTAACTACTGCAATTGATAGGTTAAATTGTTCCCAACAAAGGGATTTCTGTACAATATAGCACAGAAAACATTGAAACAAAAGGAGACAAGAGCCGTCAGAGACGAACAATGCTCCCCGAATAAGGCATTGTCACAATAAATGTATGCCATGCAGAGCTAACATAAAGCTAGCAAATGTTAAGCCCCCTTTTTGCATGACATAATTTTTATAACCAAATTTCACATAGTTTATTGTCAAGGGCATCTGATTTACTACTCAAATATGAAATTTCATCAAATTCTGACCATTAGACTAGGAGAAATTAGAGAAAAACTATATTTGACCTTAAGTCCCCTTTTCCCATGACGAGGCCTCAAATCCAAAAAACGGGAAAAGTACATCGGCATTATGTCATAGGGAGTTTACATGGTAAGTTTTATTTGATTTGGCCCAAGGGTTATGGAGAAATCACTTCGGACGGACGGACGGACGGACGGACGGACGGACGGAATGACGGACGGACAGGACGGACGGACGGACGGACGGACGGACAGACAAAGCGGCGGCTATATGCTCTCCCTTCGGGGAGCATAAAAATGCTGACCATCAGCATTTTCTTCTTTTGTTTCAATGTTCTAACACTAACTACTGCAATTGATAGGTTAAATTGTTCCCAACGAAGGGATTTCTGTACAATATAGCACAGAAAACATTGAGACAAAAGGAGAAACTGCTGGTTATAAGTATTTTCTTTTTTGTCCCAATGTTTTCCCTAGCCATTTCTATTAGGGGCATCAAAACTAAGTCTTGTTTGGGAAAGGGTTAAAATCTACTAGAGATATACTTCAAATTGTCCTCACTATAACCAGTACATAGTAAGGGATGTAACTCTTTTCTACCTGACTTTAAAACATCTTGAATGATGTCCCTTGCATATCAAATGCAGAAATTCTGCAGAAGTATACATGTATGAACCCAGATCATGAACACAGATTTCTATTAAGCTCTCTTACCCCTATAACCTTTAATTCTGACACAGCTTTTATATTCAAGTTTTTAATCCTTTCCCTCTAAAAATAGTCTGTTTTGTAGGATGTTTGAAGAAAAAGAATACCGTTGATAATTTTTCCTCAAAAAATTTTACCATTTCAAGTAAATAATGAATGTTTAATATAGGACTTAATTTTTGTCTGTGAACATCCATTTGATTTTAATGCAGAATAGCCTAGATCTAATAGTCTATCGATTGATAGAGTTAAATAGACCTATGTCAGGTTATTGATTGCATTTGAGTCGAGCTAAACTCACCATATCAGTATGTAACAACAAGAAACCTTTGATAACTTGCATAACATTCGGTTGTAAAGCTTTTCTGTAATTTTCCTTCATTATTTTGCGTCTTCTCATTATTTTTCCATTCATACAATAATAGACCTTTACAATGTGATACTGGGTTTCATTGACCTGACTGCGAGTATATTTTCAGTGGGAGGTCAAAAGATTGTAACTCCAGCTTAAACAAGCTGTAGTTACAAGGTTTTGATCCCCCTCCAACAATATATTGATTGTTTGTATGAGTCAATCCAATCAGTCTATATAAGGAGGGAGGGCATTAAGGCTGACTCAACTATAAATCAATGTTACATTAACAGCAACATGATGGACTGTCTTTTGTGTCACTTGATCACTATATGGTCTTTCTGCACATCTTTCATTCCTAAATTACAACATCGCTAGGCTTTGGAAAATATTAAGGCAAAAGAAGAAAATGCTGATAATCAGCATTTTCTCCTTTTGCCTCAATATTTTCTGTATTTTGTTTCGTACTAATTCATTCTCTATCACCATCAATTTTGTTGTCTGCAGCAGCTTTGACCATCACAAGATTTTGTCGTTTCGGAAAGGGTTGAGCCTGCACATTGACCTGAATTATAGCATTATCTTAAACTTGTCCTTTTAACCCATTTCCACACATTGACTCTTTTTGACTCCCGAAAGATAAAAACTCTGGAAAACATTGAGAAAAATGAAGAAATTGCTTGTGACAAGCTATTTCTTCATTTCCCACAATGTTTTCTATCCAAAAAGACACACAAATTTAAAATTTCATTCACTTAAAGGGCTAGGTTCATGAATAGCTAAAATGGCCCTGTAGAATGGCATTTTTAAAAGCTTTAAAAATCTCATTCATTACAGCATTTTTGTACAATATGTTCTCTCCCATTATCAACCACATCACAAACGTTTTCTGTATCTATTAAATTATTCCATAAAAACGACCTTGAATACCCCCTTTTACACCAAAAATAACACATTTTCATTGATTCTTGTTTAAAATGGGCCCCTAACAGTATGTTCGCATGCATGCGACACCTCAAATTTTTCTATATATGTTAGATTATGCCTATTGGCACCTATCATAACAAGAGGACCATGATGGTCCTATATCGCTCACCTGAACCAAAATGATATAAGCAACACTTTTCTTCATTTCAACAAATATTTATGACTTTAAGACTGAAAACGAACTTATGGTCAATAACATTGTGAAAATCGAACTCATCCAAGATTTCATCGTGCCCAACATTGTGTCCAAGATTTGTCTTGTTTGATAAATAATTGTAGATTCTGGAGTATAAACAAGGTCGAAAACAGCCGAAAACAGCAATTTTGTCAAATTCAAGGGCACATAACTCTCGACTTTCTAGTCAGATCAGGCTGAAAATCAAACTCATCTGAGATCTTATGATATCCAACATTGTGTCCAAGATTTGTCTTAATTGATAAATAATAGTAGATTATAGAGTGTAAACAATGTCAAAAACAGCCGAAATCGGCAATTTTATCAAATTCAAGGGCACATAACTCTCCATTTTTTTTATCAGATTGGACTGAAAATCAAACTTATCCAAGATCTTATGGTCTCAAACATTGTGTTCAAGTTTTGTCTTAATTGATAAATAATAGTAGATTATAGAGTGTAAACAATGTCAAAAACAGCCAAAATCGGCAATTTTATCAAATTCAAGGGCACATAACTCTCACCTTTCTGGTCAGATCAGACTGAAAATCAAACTCATATGAGATCTTATGGTCTCCGACCTTGTGTCCAAAATTTGTCTTGATTGGTCAAAAATTGTAGATTCTAGAGTGTAAATAAGGTCAAAAACAGTAAAAAACGGCAATTTTGTCAAATTCAAGGGCTCATAACTCTCATCTTTCTGATCAGATAAGACTGAAAATCAAACTAATCCCAGATCTTATGATCCCAAATATTGTGTCCAAGTTTTGGATTGATTGATCAATAATTGTAGATTCTAGAGTGTAAACATCGTCGAAAACAGCCAAAAATGACAATTTTGTCAAATTCAAGGGCAAGTAACTCTCGACTTTCTAATCAGATCAGACTGAAAATCATACTCATCCGAGATCTCATGGTCCCAAACATTGTGTCAAAGTTCTGTCTTGATTGATGAATAATTGTAGATTCTAGAGTGTAAACAAGGTCAAAAACAGCCGAAAATGGCAATTTTGTCAAATTCAAGGGCACATAACTCTTGTCTTTCTGGTCAGATCAGGCTGAAAATCAAACTCATCCGAGATCTTATAGTCTGCAATGTTATGTTCAAGATTTGTCTTGATTGATCAATAATTGTAGATGCTAGAGCGTAAACAATGTCAAAACTAAGTATTTTTCGCATTCAAGGGGCAGATAACTCCTGACTTTCTAGTTCGATCTGACCCATAATCGAACTCATCCGAGATCTTATGGCCATACATGTTTTGACCAAGTTTGGTCAAGATTGGCTTATATTTGTAGATGCTAGAGTGTAAACACGAAATTGTGAACAGACGGACAGACAGACGGACAGACAGACGGATGACGGACAAAAAGTGACCACAATAGCTCACCTTGAGCACTTCGTGCTCAGGTGAGCTAAAAATATCAAGGTGTCGCATGAGTGGGAAAATAGTTTTGGGGACTTTCTTAGAGAAAAAATAGTGAAAATGTGCCATTTTAGCACAAAAAGGGGATATTTAGGTTGCATTTTTTAGAACAAGAGGACCATGATGGTCCTAAATCGCTCACCTGAATCAAGATGACAAGAGTGATAATGGCAATTTTGTCAAATTCAAAGGCATGAAACTTATACGGACTTTCTGTTTGGAAACAATTAAGTAATCATTTTGTTCCAATCGATCCTGTAAAGTTGGGTATAAATTAGCATAATGGTTGAGTTTTTTTCAATAATTATTTTATGATTTTGCAATATACAACATAGGGCTAATTTTCAAAGCATACTGATCTGTTAAAATTGATCATTTATGATATTATAAGCAAGATTTGGTATGCGATTTGAAAGAATATAGTAAATGAGGACAAACCATCTGATAAGCTAGGCTAATCCCTTCTTATTTGTTTACATAAGATAAACATGGGGCCAGCCAGAGCAGTAGATAACAGAAATAGATAAGAGAAATAGAAAGCATTCCAAATTTATTACTTATGTAGAATGTATTAATTTTTTCAAGCAGATGATTGAAATGATCACCAACAACAAAGGGTTTGATGAATATTGAAACAAAATGTTGCTTTTCGAAAAGCAATTATCTCCTCTTATCTTCAGCTTATATGATTTGCAAAGTAAATGCATCAAAATTGCCTTGTAAACTATAGAACCCACAATATAGGGCTTAGTTTCCATGTATAGTAATGATTTCTTGTATTCTGGAAGCCATTCGTGAAATTAGGTCTTACACAAAATTTCAAGGTTCTAGGCCAAATAGTTTAGAAGAAAACTAAGTATCTCCATTACAACCCACAGTAAAGTATAATTTTCAATGCAAAAAATTTCCATAACCCTGCCACACCAACATCCTTTTTAAGGAAATAAAAAATTCAAGATACAATTTTGAAACGAGTCATTCAAGGAACTTTCAAGCCAGGTTTCATTCAAATTGGCCCAATGGTTGATTTTTAAAGATTTTTTTATGATTTCTCTTTTCTGATAAGCCTCTTCCTACCTGACACACCCACATTTTTTGACAAATGTAAAAATTTGTGAACAAATTTTGAGAAGAGTGACTCAAGGAACATTCCGGCCAAGTTTGATTAAAATTGGCCAAAAGGTTGATTTTTAAAGAATTTTCTTATGATTTCTCCAAGTCCAATAAGCCCCTTTCTCCCTGCTACAGCCATATTTTTTGACAAATGTAAAAAATTGTGAACAAATATGAAAAGAGTGACTCAAGGAACATTCCTACCAAGTCTGGTTCAATTGGGCCCAATGGTTGATTTTTAAAGAATTTTCTTCTGATTTTTCTAAGTCCGATCAGCCCCTTCCTCCCTGCCACGGCCACATTTTTTGACAAATGTAAAAATTTGTGAACAAATTTTAAAAAGAGTGACTCAAGGAACATTCCTGCAAAGTCTGGTTCAATTGGGCCCTATGGTTGATTTTTAAAGAATTTTCTTATGATTTCTCTATGTCCAATAAGCCCCTTCCTCCCTGCCACAGCCACATTTTTTGACAAATGTAAAAATTTGTGAATAAATTCTGAGAAGAGTGACTCAAGGCACATTTCTGCCAAGTTTGGTTCAAATTGGCCCAACGGCTGATTTTTAAAGAATTTTCTTATGATTTCTCTAAGTCTGATAAGCCCCGCCCTGCCACGCCCACATTTTTTGACGAATCAAAAATCCGCCAACAAGTTTTGAGAAGGGTCACCCAAGGAACATTCCTGCCAAGTTTGGTAAAAATTGACCCAATGGTATAGGAGGAGAAGATGTTTAAAGAAATTGTGAACGGACGGACGGACAGACGGACGGACAGACGGACAGACGGACGGACGACGGACAAAAAGCGACCACAATAGCTCACCTTGAGCACTTCGTGCTCAGGTGAGCTAATAATCAAAGCGTTTCATAAAACAATTGCAGTGTGGTTGAAAAGGGGGAAGAACATACTGTATAAAAAAGTTGTGGTCAATGATATATTAAAATATTTTCAAAACGTTATTTCACAAGGCCATTTATAGCTATTCGTGAACCTAGCCCTTTGTCGTCTGCAGGATCTGTCAATTTGGACCACCTTAAGACTTTGTCGTCTGGTAATGGGCTACGATAATTCTGTTGAACAAGATCTTATGGTGCCCAACTGTGAACATTGTGTCCAAGTTTTGTCTTTATTTATTAATAATTGTAGATTCTAGAGTGTAAACAAGGTAAAAAACAGCCGAAAATGGCAATTTTATCAAATTCAAGGGCACATAACTCTATACTTTCTGGTCAGATCAGACTGAAATCTAACTCATCCAAGATATTATGGTCTCCAACATTGTGTCCAAAATTGGTCTTAATTGGTCAATAATTGTAGATTCTAGAGCGTAAACAAGGTCGAAAACAGTCAAAAACGGCAATTTTGTCAAATTCAAGGGCACATAGCTCTCGACTTTCTGATCAAATCAGACTGAAAATCAAACTCATCCCAGACCTTATGATCCCAAACATTGTGTCCAAGTTTTGTCTTGATTGATTAATAATTGTAGATTCTAGAGTATTAACAAGGTCGAAACCAGCCGAAAATGGCAATTTTATCAAATTCAAGGGCATGTTACTCTAGACTTTCTATTCAGATCAGACTGAAAATCAAAATTCATCTGAGATCTTATGGTCCCCAACATTGTGTCCAAGTTTTGTCTTGATTGATTAATAATTGTAGATTCTAGAGTATCAACAAGGTCGAAACCAGCCGAAAATGGCAATTTTATCAAATTCAAGGGCATGTTACTCTAGACTTTCTATTCAGATCAGACTGAAAATCAAAATTCATCTGAGATCTTATGGTCCCCAACATTGTGTCCAAGTTTTGTATTGATTGATTAATAATTGTAGATTCTAGAGTGTTAACAAGGTCGAAACCAGCCGAAAATGGCAATTTCATCAAATTCAAGGGCATGTAACTCTAGACTTTCTGATCAGATCAGACTGAAAATCAAACTCATTTGAGATCTTATGGTCCCCAACATTGTCCAAGTTTTGTATTGATTGATTAATAATTGTAGATTCTAGAGTGTTAACAAGGTCGAAACCAGCCGAAAATGGCAATTTTGTCAAATTCAAGGGCATGTAACTCTGGACTTTCTGTTCAGATCAGACTGAAAATTGAACTCATCCAATATCTTATGATCCCAAACATTGTGTTCAAATTTTGTCTTGATTTGTCAATAATTGTAGATTCTAGAGTGTAAACAAGGTTGAAAACTGCCAAAAATGGCAATTTTGTCAAATTCAAGGGCACATAACTCTCGTCTTTCTGATCAGATCAGACTGAAAATCAAACTCATGCAAGATCTTATGGTCTCCAACATTATCTTCAAGTTTTGTCTTGATTGCTTAATAATTGTAGATGCTAGAGTGTAAACAAAGTCAAAACTAGCTATTTTTTACGTTCAAGGGCAAATAACTCCAGACCTCCAGGTCCGATTAGGCCCATAATCGAACTCATCCAAGAACTTATGACCATACTTGCTTTGACCAAGTTTGATCAAGATTGGCCGACTTTTGTGGATGCTAGAGTGTTAACACCAAATTGTTGACAGACAGACGGACAGACGGACGGACGGACGACGGACATTGAGTGACCACAATAGCTCACCTTGAGCACTTCGTGCTCAGGTGAGCTAATAATATTTGAAAGAAACACGGTGGATAATCACGTGATACAATATTTTCAGAAAATCTTCAATAATTTTATAAATACTCGACCGATTTGAATACGGTTTGAAGCAGAGAAAGTGGAAAGACGTCATGCCATAGATAGACGTGAAAGATTTTCGACAAATCAACTGATAAAAAAGTTATTGAAGATCACCCTAAATTTTGGTTGATCTTCAATAACTTTTTTATCAGTTGATATTTCAAAAATCCACTATGCTCAGGTTATTCCTGACATTTTCCCACCTTCTCTGCTTCAAACCGAATTCAAATTGATCAAGTATTGAAAAAGTTATTGAAGATCATTGGAAATTATAAGTCACGTGATTATACACCGTGAGAAACATATATAATTATCTTTACTCACCTCTTCTGGAGTTTTAGTGATGAATGCATGACAAAACTGTATATTGATGTGTCCCTTGGGTTCTCGTGCCAGGAAGGCAAACTGACAGTGTTCGGGATCACAGGCAGCATACGAGATACGCTTCAGGGCATGCGCCATGTAAACACTCTGAAAGTACAACATTATTTAAAGGCTGGCCACATACGATTCTGTGAACACATTATGTCCGCATCACAGCCAAAAATATGCTTTATGACTGACCACTTCTGGAAGTGCTATGGCTGTGATGTGGACACAGAATCACAGAATTGTGTACGTGACCAGGCCTAAGATATAAAATTCTATAGCAGTGTTCCTTTCTGCCTGAAAGCTGTACGACTTCAAGTAAATTATTGCAATGCTCCTGCAGCAATTTCTTCTTTTCCCATTATATTTTTATTCAGAATAATTTGCATAATTAATCAGAAATCACTATGCCTTTCATGCCCCTGCATGCATTTCAACAATCTAGAATGTTCTAGAACAGTTCTTGAACTTAAATGCAATCTTGAACTTTTTTCGAAGGGGCTGGGTTGTCAATATAGACTGTACATCTATTGCTTGTCAGGAACAATACTGACAAAGTCAGGATTTGCACAAACAATCCATACCTAAGTAGTCCCTGAAGTTTCTGGCATTTGGCAAAATGATATGTGAATGCACAGACAAACAAAAACAGACAGTCACACACACACACAAACATAGAGACAGACAGACAGACAAACATACAGATGGACCTACCTCGACATTATTACTGCACACCTTCACACCAGATAAGGATATCACCAGTAACACACAGACAGACAGACACACATACACACACACAGACAGACAGATGGACCTACCTCACCATTATTACTGCACACCTTCACACCAGATAAGGATATCACCAGTAAAATCTTCTTTGTTTTCTCAACAACCTGCAACCAGAAAACACAAACTTGAAAAAAAATTCTACTGATTATTGAATAAAGTAGAACAAGATGTATTTGTGAAACACTAATGCACCTGAAAATGCTAAAGTTAAGTTTTCACATTAAATTTTCAGAATGAGAGATAAACAGGCAGACACTAGTAAAACAATATGCCACAATCTTTCTATACAGGGGCATAAAAAAGAAAGGGGGAATAAAAATTCTGAAATTTTAATTTCACAACAAATTACAAACGATATCTTTGAAAAGCATATATAAGCTTACATTGACTTACCTTCACTTTTCAATTTCTAGTTGAGTAGAAATAGGTTGGCATCCAATAAGAAGATGGATATCATCCTCAACATTGATGAGGTAAATTGGCAATTAACAGTAAGTATTTCACAGAGAAAACTTTAATTACACACTGTCTGACTTCCACACTTCCAAGTCAATAGCTGCTCCAGAAGACAGATTAAACCCTTTCCCAAACAAGACCTTGTTTTGACGTCCCTATAAGAAAAGGCTTGGGAAAATATTGAGGCAAAAGAAGAAAATGCTGATAATCAGCATTTTCTGCTTTTGCCTCAATATTTTTTAGGCTGTATTGTACACAAATGCAACATTAATCAACATCCATTTTGATGTTTGCAGTAGCTTTTGATTTGGACCACCCTAAAATTTTGCCGTTTGTGAAAGGATTCAAACCTATCATAGTCTGGAAACTTGAAATGAAACAATTAATTAAACATTCGTTACAAAGATTAAACAAAAGGAGATATTTTGATTAGCTTTTCTCTGTGACAATACCATTTTACACAGCCAGACTTGTAAGAAGCTAATGCTGGTTTGAGAAAACTCAAAATACTCTCTTCCAATTTATTTCCAGATATCAAGACATGTAAGCAAGCAATTTCTCAGGTTTCCACAATATTTTCTGAAGCCTTTACATGTAACTTTGTGAGACATCAAAAAGCATCATCACATGTTGAAATAATTATGCCAATGGGTTAAAAAGACAAGAGTTCCTAACTAGAAAGACCTGAAGGTCTTGAGTCGCTCCACAGGCCTGAATTTCTTTTAATATTTAATCCAAGTTTTGACTAGATTTTTCACTACTTGTGGTTCTTACAGCAAAAACAAAGTCAAAAGCAACAATCATGTGGTCAATGCAAAAAGAAAGTAAATGATTGACTAATATTTTGGGGATGTTAGAACGATAATAGAATTGAAAACTGTGATTTTGCAAAATTCAAGGACACATAATTCAGTATATGAGTTCATAATCAAGCCGAAAATGAAACTCATGCAAGATCTTATAGTCACCACCATTCTGTTTAAGTTTTGTCTATATTAGTCAAAATTCATGGCTGCAAGAGTGAAAAAAGTGTTGAAAACTGAAATTTTGTCAATTTCAAGGGCACAAAACTCAGATTGTAACAGTGTGCTCATGCTGAAAATTACGCATAAGCAAGATCTTGTTGTCAACAAGATCCTGTCCAAGTATCATCTTGATTGGTAAGCATTTGTGGTTGTTAGAGTGAAAACAAAGTCAAAAATGGCAATTTTGTCAAATTCAAGGGCCCATAACTCATGATGTAAGATTCAAATCAAGCTGAAAATTACACTCCGGCAGGATATAATGCTTATGTATATTCTGTCCAGTTTTGTCTTGATTGGTCGATATTTGTAGATTTTAGAGTAAAAACAAAGTCAAAACAAGCTATTTTTGACATTCAAGGGCAGATAACTAAGGTTATTCCATTTCAATCCACATTCTTTGTAGGAATCTGAGAGAGGGTCACCCAAGGATCATTCCTGTAAAGTTTGGCTGAAATCCATCCAGTAGTTTTTGAGAAGAAGATTTTTAAATAAAAAGTTTATGGACGCACAGACGCATGCACAGACGCACGCACGACAAACACACCGCCATGACAATAGCCTGCTGGCCTGAAAGGCCAGTGGAGCTAAAAAGACTAGAGTTTGTAAGTTTACAGTGTAGCTTTTCGTATTTTACATGGATTAAGAAACTGCTATAAAGTATACTTTAGACTGAAAGAAATTCCTCGAAAAATAAACTTTATGGGTTTATTTTATTGTTTTGTTGGAAAGATTTCTACATTTTTAAGAGAAAAGATGGAATCTGTGCACCCATAAATGTAGAACATGTGACATTGCCAGAGGTTTATGGCCTATTTTTTACAATACTGGTGACTACAGCCTTTTCCCAAACAACTAAATTTTAGAGTGGTCCACTTCAAAAATTGCTACAAATGACAAAATAGATGTTATTAAAGATAGGATTTGTGTAAAATATAGCACAGAAAATATTGAGACAAAAGGAGAAACTGCTGATTATCAGCAGTTTCTTCTTTTGTTTCAATGTTTTCCCAAACCTTTTCTATTATGGACATCAAAACCAGGTCTTGTTTGGGAAAGGGATAGACAAGGATTTCTCTTGTTGATAGCAATAAAATTTCTGACCTGGAATTTCTTTATATTCTTAGTTTGATTCTACATGCCTTTGTGTAAGAAAACCCATCTTCGCAAGCCAAGAGTGACATCTACGACGTAACTTTGTTTCTGTATTCACCCTTGGCGTATTTAGTCCGATTTTCTTGGTCTCCTGGAAAGCGTTTTCATTGGTTCCAGCGAGGTCTCACTGGAACCAATCAGATTGTCGACTGATACATTTGTTATGAGTAACCAAACCATGACAACGGGCGGGAAAGAGCATTGCATTTGCAACTCAAAAACGCGAAGATGGGCGATTTTTCCTAAGAATTTCACTGCAATAGACAGGAATTCCCTAACTTTAATCGACAAATTATTATACTTTCGACAATTCTACCAAAAAAGCAGCTAATTTTTACATAATCCGCATGACGTATGACGCGAAAGACAACGTGCGTTAATGACGTCATCAATAATGGACGTAAACAACCAGCAGAACAACCGCTAGGCGGCGCTGCGCGATTTCCAGAAAATCGGACTAAATCCGCCAAGGGTGAATACAAACGTAGGTGGGTTCAACCTTGGCTAGCGAAGATGAAGGAAACCCTGATGATGACCAGACAGCACAGAATGAGCAAGTGCATCTTACTTAGTTCTTCAAAAAATGATTCCCAAAGAAAGACAAGCTTTGATACTACAAGAATTGACCACTTGACAATATCAATTGATTTGAGTTTAACAACTCTTTCAACTAATATGGTCATATTGCGATGGCTTAACCCTTTCCCAAACGACAAAATTTTAGGGTGATCCATTTCAAAAACTGCCACAAATGACAAAATGGATGTTATTAAAGAAAGGATTTGTGTAAAATATGGCTCAGAAAATATTGAGACAAAAGGAGAAACTGCTGGTTATCAGCAGTTTCTTCTTTTGTTTCAATGTTTTCCCAAGCCTTTCCTATTAGGGACGTCAAAACCAGGCCTTGTTTGGGATAGGGTTAAACACTTTATCATAGATTCCTAGTACATTGTATTTTTCTCACCAGTACTACCACATTATCCAAACTGAGCCTCCAGCTGCTCTCTAACAAAGACGATTTATACCCATGATGAGAGACAAATGACTTTTGTCAAATATCAGAATGGATAGTGGTAAAGCCGCGTTTCAAACTCACAATCCATGGATTGACAGACCCCCATGTGGCAAGAAGAAAATTTGTATTATTTGTTCTAAGGGATAGCTGTGACAGATCTGTATTTAGAAATGCATTGATCACATTATATTATGAAGTTAGAGTCTAGGTGATCAATCATGGCGGATTACCAATATAGGGCTCAGTGAACACAGAATATCACGTCTTATTGAATCTCGTCTGCTTACGTAATCTGCATTTTTACTCAATACATCTATACAACACTTAATATGCTACATATCCAGTCCATTTAAAGACAAAGTTGATTAACTACCCATAAAACAGACAGAGACAATTTGACCAGGACATGTTCAGTTATATTGGCTAGAACTTAAGCCCAAATGATGGGCATTTTTGGCAAACATATATTATGTGGCCACAACATCCTACATTTGCACTCAGGGCAAGGTTAAAGATGTTCCAGACTCATAAACAAAGAGGTTTCTTAAAGTAATCCCTATTCATGGACATAATGGCAGGAAAGCTCATCAACTTCAATTTTTATTGACAAAGATATGCCTTGTATAATTAGGTAATATGACAGACGGACAGACAGAGAAACAGACAGGTTACAGTTCAGATAGTCCTTCATCTCTTAATTTTGAAGCAAAGTCTATCATGCAATCAAATCTTATTTATAAAGCTCATTAAAGAAAAGAATAACATGCTGATAACTTTAGTAATTACTTCTTTTCCCTCGATGTTTTCATCATCTATTGAATCTCAGTTTGAGGTTTTCATTGACAGCTATGGAAATTCAATTTGCATTAAGTTTAAAATTTTTTGTTGTGAGAATATGTTTTAATTTTCAGACGATGTCCCATGTTTTAATTTTCAGCCGATGTCAAGGTTTGAAAAGGGCATGTCCATAAATTAAAGTATATAGTCAGTGTTATTGCAAAACCTTGTAACTCCAACTTTACTCAAGCTGGAGTTACGAAGTTTTGCAATAACATCAAAGAGATAATATAGGATTAATTCATGTTTTTGAGGTCGTTAACATTCGCAGAGGCCCAAGAAATACGTTAACGCCCGGGTGCAAAGCACGAGGGTCGTATTCTTATTTTGCGGGCCGCTGCCAATGTTAACGACCGAAAAATACGTGAATTGAAGCTATTATTGCATTTAAAGCATAAATTTCCAATGATTATTTACCCCAAACCCCTTGATATGTGCGAAAAATGAACCGAGGTGAGATAAAAAATGTGTACCATTGTTATTTCGTTCTGATAAATCTTCCGAGAATTTTTTGTCATGTGTGACATTGGTTAAATGACATAATTATGTCCTAATTTGGCCCCAAAGGCGAACGTCGCTTATTTAACATAAGACATTTAGAATTTTGCAGGAAAAGAGATAATTATTTAATTTTGAAGGATCAAATCGAGGATATTTGAGAGCAAAGCCAGTCTGATATCGCATGTGAATCTCCAAAATAAAGACTGTTTTTTCACGATATCAGCCCGGTTTCTTCTCGTTATTAAATGCTGATAACGGCCCGAAAACACACATTTTATGCAATAATGATAAATAGCGCAGTAAAGGGTATGTGAGATTGATTTTTGCATTTGCTGTTGGAAGCAGCAGTAGACCTATGGTTACATGAAAATCAATGTTCTTCATTTTTTGGCTAGATGACTGTCTGCTACTGCTGCTATTTTAGGGACAACTTGACATTTATCTTAACTCTTTCATAAACAATCCCCGACTTTGATGTAATTTGATTATCAAAGAACATTGTAGGTACTTATGATCATAATCTAAGTGAAAATCTCCTAAGTAATTATAGCTACAATAATTCAGGGTTTGATGAATTCTTCTTTGTAATGTAACACTCTTTTGTTTGTTTGTATATTTGTCCCTGTCTGTCTGTCTGAATGTTTGTGTCTGTCTGTGTGTACGCTTACATGCATCCTCTTCAATTGTGACTGTACAAACTCTTCTCTCGATGTGTATCCATCTGTCTGTCTGTCCCCTGTCTGTCTGTCTGTCTGTGTGTCTGACTTCTTACTTACATACATCCTCTCTAGTTGTGACTGTGCAAACTCTGCCCTCGATGTCTGTCTGTCTGTCTGTCTGTGTATCCATCTGTCTGTCTGTCCCCTGTCTGTCTGTGTGTCTGTGTGTCTGACTCCTTACTTACATACATCCTCTCTAGTTGTGACTGTGCAAACTCTGCCCTCGATGTCCATCTGTCTGTCTATCTGTCTGTCTGTCCATCTGTCTGAGTGTGTGTCCATCTGTCTGTGTGTGTGTCCATCTGTCTGTGTGTTTGTCTGTCCATCCATCTGTCTGGCTGTTTACTTACATGCATCCTCTCTAGTTGTGACTGTACAAACTCTGCCCTCGACGCCTGATTCTCACCATTCACAGAAAATGAACCAATATACTGAAAACAGAAAAAGATAATTTTCATACATAACTCAATCTCATTAATTACCCCCCACCTCCCCCAACGAGCGTCTCTGAACAAGGAGTCTTTTAGAAAGCATTGGGAGAAAAGGTGAAAACCAGCATTTACTCATTTTCTCTAAGCACTTTTCATGCTTTTACCAATAAAAACATTTTGAAATTTTCAAAATAATTTTCCATTGTCTGCATTATGACACTTTTCAATTAAGACCAGCCTGACAATTAACCCATTCCCACACATGGACACTTTTTGACGCCCCAACAAGATAAAATCTTTGGAAAACATAATGGAATATGAAGAAATTGCTTGTGACAAGCAATTTCTTCATTTCCCAAAATGTTTTCTACCTAAAATCACCAAAATATTTGATGTTTATTTCATCTAAAACTTTCGTCTGCAACACCTTTGAATTTGGACAAGTCTAAAATTTTGTGGTCTTGTAATGGGTCAATTTAGTCCATTTAGGAAAAGGTTATAGGCATGTTTACAAGGCATCAAATAATTACATAAATTGATTCATCAATCATGTTTTGCATCCTGCATGTCATATTGGGCTGTATATGAGCAGCTGGTATACCTAACCATGTGTGTGCTCGTGTCATTTATTGCTGGTCCATGCATAAACACCAGAATATATAATCAAGGTTACCTGGCTAAAGATGACCTTCTATACAAACTAATAACCCATTCCAAAATGACATATCTTATAGAATAGTCCTAACTAAAAGTAGTAACTGTTGCTGGCAACAAAAATTCTACTATTTACTGTAGAAAATTTGTAGTATATTTTATGATGGCATTAACCCTTTCCCAAACGACAAAATTTTAGGGTGATCCACATCAAAAACTGCAAAAATGACAAAATAGATGTTATTAAAGATAGAATTTGTGTAAAATATGGCACAGAAAATATTGAGACAAAAGGAGAAACTGCTGGTTATCAGCAGTTTCTTCTTTTGTTTCAATGTTTTCCCAAGCCATTTCTATTGGGGACGTCAAAACCAGGTCTTGTTTGGGAAAGGGTTAAGCCACAAGATGACGCCTTTTGGCACCTATAACATAAAGGCTTTGGAAAACATTGTGGAAAATGAAGAAATTTCCCATAATGTTTTTCTACCCTCAAACACCAAATAAAAGTAAAATTTCATTCACTTCAATTGTCATCTGCAACGTCTTTGAATTTGGATAGATCTAAAATTTGCCATCTATTACAGGGTTTAAAGTTTTGTGGAGAAAAAAGAAAATGCAAGCTTTGGAGAAAAAAGAAAATGCAGTTTTCAGATTTTCTTCTACTTCCCTTAATTCTTTCTCAAGAGTTGTCTCTACTAGATGTCAATTTAAACTTCAGATAAAGTAAGGACAACAAGTCCTTTTATGACAAAATGACAAGTGTCTCCTATCAACTTTGTCAAATGTCTGAATCTGGACCAAAGAGGTTGTATCCCCCTGATTAACTACCATTCATAATGCTCTAATATCAGGAATATCAATCTTAAAGCTACTATTTCCCAGATTTGGACCCAAAAATTGTCAAAAACAAACGAAAAGTACACTTTTTAAGTTTTATATGACCTGATTAAATGATTAGGAGAAACTATTGAAGCAACGACTCATTTTTTCGCAATTTGATACCAAATTCATGAAGCGATGTCGAAAGTAGGTCAAAACAGTAGGACATGCGACTTTCTTAAATGACGTCACAACATACATGATGACGTCATATTGAAATTTAAGTATGAATCTCGTTTGAATCATGGTCCGCGCTGTATGCGCATGCGCAACAATTTAAAAATAATTCTAACCCCATCAGTGATGGGGTTGAATTTAGGCTTGGATTCTCCCTAAATTCAGCTATCTGTCTTGTAATTTCGGCTCATTCTCTGTCTGAATCGCATATTATTAACCATCCCGAGGTGGTCAACACAATAGTTTTGCATATTTTTTCAAAAAATTTCATTTTTTGCAATTAGACCATCTGTTACCGTCGCCCTTTAAAGAGCGTATACATGAACTTGTCACAAATTATAGTGAGTTCCTATAAAAAGAATGATTTAAGACAACTAAGTAATAGCTTTATACCATTATGGCCATTAATGGTGCCTACCTTCATCCAAGAGAGCAAAATTACACTATATTAAGCAACATTAACACCGAACAAGTTTGAAAATATTGTAAATACAGCTTTTATAAAACTTATAATTACATCAATCTTGAATGTAGCCGGCAATATTTCCTGATACTTTTGAGACCGTAACAAAACTTGGTCTATATCAGGACAGGAAGCAACAGTTTGCCCTTGGTTTGTAACGGATAGATAATGCCAAAGTGTAACACATGCTACAATGACCGCAGGAAACAAAATGTTGACAGGACTGGAGGTAATGATAACATGTCACTTAAGCCTCTCTTACAACTGGTCGTACATGCTCCTGCGAGCGGTCTGCGTGCTGTCTGCATCTAAACATTATGTTTAGTCGTGTGATGCACGCATGTGCAACGTACGATTTTGGTGGACGCAACCAGTCGACACAGACTGCACACAGCAGACAATTCTTTGAGGCGCTCTTACAACCCGTCGTGCGTCTTTATAAATCGTGCGATTTTGCAGAGTTTTAAAAAGACAAACGACAGGTTGTAAGAGAGGCTTTAGCAGACAGTTAAAACTCTTCCTACCAACAGCATATTTCTAAAGAATTGGAGAAGAAGTCGTCTTGGATACCCATTATTACAGACACCAAATTCTAGATGTAAATTCGGGCCTAGTTAGACACAGAAATGACTTTTCTACATTAGTTACATTACATTAGACAGCCATGTTATGTTTGCTACATTAGTCACATAGAACTTCGTCGCTTTTAAACAAAAACCTCGTAACTGCAGCATAAAACAAGCTGCAGTTACAAGGTTTTTGCTGAAAAGCAGCCACTTGTAGACACTGAGACATAATACAATTCTGGCTTCATAAAACAATTCATCATCAATCATAATAACAACATAACCCCATTCTCTCATAGTGACACCTTTTGACGCCCCTAAATAAAAAGGCTTAGAGAAACATTGTGGAAAATGAGGAAATTGCTTTTGACAAGCAATTTCTTCATTACCCGCAATGTTTTCTGACCCAAAATGCAAAGATCTTTAAAATTTCACCAACTCTAAATTGTCATCTGCGACACCTTTAAAATTGGAACAGTCAAAAAGTTTTGTCGTCTTGTAATGGGATAATGCCAATTTGTCAATTTATTATTTCTATTTGAACCTCTATGCTTGGGATAATCCTTTTTTTACTCAAAATGAGCAATTTCTTCTTTTCCCATATGTTTTAGTCACAATTATTCATATAAACACTATCCAGGTTTATCGATGCCACTACAGCTTCAAATTATTCTGCTCATATTTATTCTAATAAACTTTCCCCAAAAAGACCTAGTTTTTCATGCATCTATTGGAAAAGGATCGGGAAAAATATTGAGGCAAAAGAAGAAAATTCTGATAGCCAGCATTTTCTCCTTTTGCCTCAATATTTTCTTAGCAACATTGTACACAAATCATAACTCTATTGATATACATTTTGTCGTCTGCAGCAGCTTTCAAATTGGCCCACGGTCCACACATAAATTTTGTCCTTTGGGAAAGGGTTAAGCTAGTACAGATGATAATTACCAAGACAATTGAGAGAATGCTCAATTAGACAATATGAGAAAAGCTAAACCAGTAATTAAGAAAGCAGTCAATAATTAAGTGCCTGTCTTATTACCTGTGAGCATGCTAGTTAAGCTGTTACATTGATTAACTCGTTAACCTGACTTCCTCCAAAATCACATTATCATTGATTCAAAATGAAAGAAAATGCAGGAGAAACGTACAAATTTGTGTCTGTCAGGCTAAAAAGGACCTTCTGAAAGGTCCATAATATCAATATATCGTCAATGGGAGGTCAAAACCTCGTAACTACAGCTTGAATAAGCTGAAGTTACACCGACAATATTTGAGAAACGGATCAGATTTATCAGAGGTCAAATTAGATGTTTATATCATTGGTTAAGTTCGAAAAGACCAGGGGCCAGTATTATCAACTATCGTACAAACAAGTTTTTGTGTAAATTGTGTAAGAAGACATCTAATTGCACCGGAAATCAGATTTGGCCAATCAGGTTTGTTGTTACAAGTAATCACACATAAAATAATCATACAACCAATGATAATATAATATTGGCCCCTGAAATATGTTTTCGAAAGTTACTGATGATGTAATTGCGATACACTGGTAGATTTCAAACAGTGTTGCTAAAAACCCCCATCCAAACCAAACTCCCATCATCTTTGAGTACACAATTTTATCAATGTATTAATTTCATTTGCATCACAAATACCAAAATCCAGTTTCTGCATGCTGGTAACAATATAGGGTAAATATAAATATTTGATATTTTTGGCACCAGCTAACTCATAACTATCAGTCTGTCAGAGTGAAACGTCAGGCAAAAAGTAGGCTTAAACATTTCCAAAACTGCAAATACTTGTCCAAATTCAAATGATGTTGCAGTCCACAATTTCAAGTAAATGAAATTTTACTTGTTTGATCTTTTATAAATATGTAGAAAAGTAGAAAATAATGTTGGAAATGAAGAAACTGCTTGTAACAAGCAGTTTCTTCATTTCCCACAATATTTTCTAAAGCCTATAGCAATATCTTGTGGGACCATCAATAAAAGCATCATTATGTGGGAATGGAATGTGATCATTACAATACATGGCATGACATGATCATCTGCAGAAAAACAAATCTTATTTTAGTGGGAAAAGCTTCCTTTTCTTGAGAAACTTTTAATTCACAAAGTGATTGCATTAAAAGGGATAGATTTATTGTGTTCTCCCTGTCTAGAAACTGGTGATACCTAATTGAAAGGCAATAATGGGATTACCATAGTTCCACAAACATGCAATTTCAAACTACACTCTACCGATTCCTTAGACAACTGGCTGCAATCAGTCTCTATATATTTCAGCTTGGATATGTATGGAGAAATGATCGACTTCATGGATCTAGATGATCTGTTGCCAGTATTTTTCTATTTGATCATTTATTTCACTATTTTAAGATTGCTAAATTTTCATCCTAAAATTTCCCTGAATGTGGGTGTGGGTGATCAAGCTACATGCATAATCTGTAGGAGTAAATACTGGGAATATCAGACTAGAATCACTGAATTATTCAAGTCTTGCACATTAAAGATGTGTTTGCAAAGTCAGCTGAAATCTCTAAAATCTGTATTTTAACCATCCTGCATGCAATGTCTTATTTTTGTCTCCTCATTTCCTGAAGCTTTAAATACCTCAAAATAGATAACAACAATTAGAAGAAATAAGAGTAAAACCTTTTTACCAGACACCAAAATTTTACACTGGCGAAAAACATGTAAATTCAAAGGAGTTGTATATGGCAATTTCAAATGAATGAAATTTCATGTGAGTTTTATTGTTGTTGTGAAGGTAAAAAACAAAGTGGGAAATGAAGAAATCACTAGTCACAAACATTTTTTTCCATTTCCCACATGTTTTCCAAAGCCTATTAACTTGAGGGCGTTAAAAGGCGTCATTGTGTGGAAATGGGGTAAACACAGGAACTTTCAATAAAACCCATGAAAATAATTAGTATACTGGAATTCAAGAAGGAAATGCTTTTGGAAAGCAGTACCTTAAATGAACATATTCTGATTATCTTTCAAGAGTTTTCTCTTTTCAAGCAAAAAGACAAAAGATATAATTTTCTAATAGATCTAATGGTTCAAATGGCTGAAGCAATTCGTCTTCAAATCTCCATACAGCAATATAAGTCATTCATTAGAGTAGGGGACTTTAACACACAGTATTTATATGTGTCTTGGGTTTAATTTACATTCACAAAGCTCATAAATTCTTCTGTCTTAGTCAATAACATGGTTGGTATATTCTGATTTTTTTCGGGAGAAAGGGCGGAGCCTATTAAAGGGTTATTACATTGAAGATTGAGGAGAAACAGCGTTTTCAATTAGCGGTAAATCGTCGGTGTTATTGCAAATTATTGTAACTGCAGCTTGAATCAAGCTGTATTTACGAGGTTTTTTAATAACACGTTTTACAATCGCACAGTCTTTCAATTTCGAAATGTTTTCATGCTCGTGCCGCACGTTTTTCCCTTATGTTAACCAAGGTATCGAGAAGTAAACTCGTCGAATAACCTTTTGGCTTAGCCACACCCTTTCAGGTGAATAAAAACGCAATATATATGTCTCAATAAATGACCTAGCAGAGTAGCTCTAACAATAAGCTGCTCTGCCAGGTCATTTATCATGAGCTATACCATCTTCGCTGGCCAAGGTTGAACCCACCTACGTTTGTATTCACCCTTGGCGGATTTAGTCCGATTTTCTTGAAATCACGAAGCGCCGCCTAGCGGTTGTTCTGCTGGTTGTTTACGTCCAAAATTGATGACGTCATTAACGCGCGTTGTCTTTCGCGTCAACCGTCATGCGTTTTAGGTAAAATTTAGCTGCTTTTTTGGTCGAATTATCGTAACTATAATGATTTGTCGATTTAAGATAGGGAATTCCTGTCTTTTGCAGTGAAATTCTTAGGGAAAATCGCCCATCTTCGCGTTTTTGAGTTGCAAATGCAATGCTTTTTCCCGCCCGTTGTCATGAATTGGTTACTAATAACAAATGTATCAGTCGACAATCTGATTGGTTCCAGCGAGACCTCGCTGGAACCAATGAAAACGCTTTCCAGGAGACCAAGAAAATCGGACTAAATCCGCCAAGGGTGAATACAGAAACGACGTTACGTCGTAGATGTCACCCTTGGCTTGCGAAGATGGAGCTATACTGAATGAAAGTTACTGTTTAAAATGGTCAATGAATTTTAGAAAGAAGTTTAGAGTGTTTATAACATTTGCCAAGCTGATCCCAGCTCATCATTGTATACTTTGGCATGTAGCATAAATTATCATAATACAACTTATATTATAGATTTTCATCTAAAACTTTGTAAGTTCTGCAGCTTTTAATAAGCTGCAGTTCCAAGATCTTTGCAGAAAAGTGACATTATTCTGTTCCATGTCTGTAAATAACTTTTTCCCGAAGTATTTGTAAAATTTCATGACTGAAAGTCCAGAGATCTTAAAGGGACATAGCATTCCCATTTCATTTTTTTAAAAAAATGTCTTGATGCCAAGATTGGTTATTCTAATGCGTATGATTGCTATCAGTTTTTTTAAAGTTATTGCTGATAAGCAAAAAACATGCCTTTAAAATTGATACAGAAAGGGTTTCAAAGGGCAAATTCCATATACATCTGAACTGTTGCCCACATTAATTTGTTTAATTTTTGACACAAAATATAAATTTCTCATAAAAAGCACAATACTTTGGCTTGACATTTTCAGAATTTGGGTCAGACAATATACCCTTTCAGATAAAAAAAAAGTAAAATCTACGAAAAAATATTTGTGAAATGTCACTTTAAAGAAGACTTACTGTAAATTGTGTTAATGAGATTTTGTAGAGAATGTAGTTTCCTTTGTTATTTCAATAATGGTTGTAGTGAGAAGATCGAGTGTTCTTCCATTATATCAATCATTAGGTTTGTCTTTTGTCTTGTAATGTCTGTATAGGTGTCACAACTAGTTCCTCATTACTGACTCTAGACATGGGGAATGTGTTACTAAAACCTTTACAAAACCAGCTTTGTTTTCGATAAATGAACATTATGTTGCTTTTCTTCGAAAATCTTGTAACTGCAGCTTGTTTTAAGCTGCAGTTACGAGGTTTTTGATGAAAAGCAGCAATTACTTGGAACAGAAAAGGCGGCTAGAGTCCAAAAGATACTGACTCAAATAAGAAGACCTACATGAACCAATTTGCGCTGGAAAAAAACCTGATCTACTCTAAAAGATTTTAGCTTGAATTCATTTCATACGGTAATTATATTTCTTGTGAACACTTTTACACAGGGGCAGCGCTTTAAATTTATATACTTATAAAAATAAAACAGCCTCCACCTATTAAACAATTTCACTTTTCTGACAACAGAAGAATTCTGAGATGCCTGTAACCAGGTTAATGACTTTTGAAGTAGGAAGTGATGGCCACTGATTGACAAACCACAGTAACCTAAAGGTTACTCACACCTTGATAATAATCTCTATACTCTAATAATACAAATTATAACCTAAAGAACAGTCTCTATCTCCTTCCCAAACCTTCGAATGGCTTTTGATGTGCTTATTATAATAGTTAAGACTAAGGAAAACATTATAATTATCAGCATTTTCTCCTTTGGTCTCTATATTTTCTGCACTATATTAAATACAAATCCTACATTTATAAACATTATTGTCATCTGCAAATGCTTTCCAATTGGAGTCTATCAAAACTGACTTGCTGATTTGGAAAGGGGATAATGGATACACCTTTACAATCATAATTCTAGCTGAACAACAAAACCAGTAACAAGAGAAAGTGTTCCGTAAACATCCTGGAACAATTAAAAATGCACAAAACATAAAGTAGTGCACTGTTGTACAGACACTTTGACTGAAGTCTGGAGAGGATTCAACATTAGGCATTCTTTAGTTAATAATTATCTTACCCTTGGTTCTGCATGTTCTGCATCTCAAAATTATCCTTAGATTGTTTGTAACTACTTTCTACATCATTGTTTTCCGTTTGACTCATGACTACAATTGAGTCGTCTACAAAGTAACAGTATAATTGTCTTATTTCACAGAGATTTGGTTTTATTTCATCTAATTTGATCGTCATCTGTTTTACAGAACAGTCCCAAAGTCTTAATACTTCTAATATCAACACATCTTATCAAATAGAACAATTTGTTGTCCATGCCAGGGTTAACTCATTCAATCAGTGATGATATCATGATGACAGGTGGAATGTTTTTTCTTCTCCAGTTTCCAGCAGCTGTGCAGGTTATTCTTCTCACTTCAAGATTCATGCAACACCTGTCTGGAAACATCACCAATGATTCTTCTCTACTCACAAATGTTCAGGTTCTTTATCATTTGAATGAACCTTCACCCTGAGGACACTAGTCTAGCTGCCTTCCAGTGTTCTCCCCAGCCCTGTAAACTGTATCGGCCCCACTACAGCTTCATGGAAATCAGTGTAATGCCCCTACAGCTTCAAAACTACCCCACAGCTTAATTTCTTTAAAAATATCACCAAAAGAGAGACATCTAGAGGTTTTTCATGTCAAAAACTGATAAATGGGGCATTCTTTTAAACTAAAAAGTACTAATTCTGTATAAAAACATTATGGGAAAAGAAGAAATTGCTCAAATTGAGCAATTTCTTCTTTTCCCATTATGTTTTTATTCACAATTATTTGCATGAACACAATGTGTTGCAAGGATGACCAATGCCACTACGGCTTCAAAATATTCTGCGGAGAACACTGCCTTCTATAGGAAATCTTTACAGTCAGTTGAGTGCGTTATGAAACTTTTCAAAAGAGGGATCATTACTATTTTATGTGAAAGTATCTGGTCATTCATGCAGTATCATGCTAATAATACAATATTTGTACATTTAACCCTTTCCCGAACGACAAAATTTTAGGGTGGTCCACTTCAAAAACTGCCAAAAATGACAAAATGGAAGTTGCTAAAGATAGAATTTGTGTAAAATATGGCATAGAAAATATTGAGACAAAAGGAGAAACTGCTGATTATCAGCAGTTTCTTCTTTTGTTTCAATGTTTTCCCAAGCCTATTCTCTTAAAGACGTCAAAATCAGGTCTTGTTTGGGAAAGGGTTAAAATTCTTCTCAGCTAAACTTTGATAAGCATATTTTATGAAGTGAAAGGCACAATAATTCAACATAAGACATATGAGAAAGAGATACAAGGTGTCAGTTATCAATGACTATGTAAATGTGTTTATGGTGTCAAAATGGTCAATTTCATGTCAACATTATAGATCATGATCATGAAATAGCGTTCGGTTTTTCGGTTAAACAAATACGTCATCGTCACGCCTCATTGGTCTAAAAATAGATTGGGAATCTTCTATCGTACAAATATGGCTGTGAATCTTTTTCCACGCTCAACTTGCCGAAGATGACGTTTTAAGAGCTGGATTGCTGTAATCATTTGTTGAGAAACATTCTAATTCAGAGTTAAGAAGGTTGCTGCACTGTCGTGTACTTTTTAAGGTAGAAGACCCCTAATGAAAAACAGCACTTTCTAGCCATACGAAATGCATCAAATTACACACACTTGTAAATACACTTCACATAAGTTGATTCACCAAGCCGGATTTCAAGATTATGCTTCAAGAAGAAAATTATTTACAAATATCATTTTACTCTATATTCATATGCAAGGGAGGTAATTTTGAACATTTGTCTCAAATATTTTCAAAAGTATGCATGAATTCGAAATTCTAAACCGTACAAAATGCTTATGTTTATATTTGGAATGGAAATGTAACACAGTTTAGGAATTACTGGCATTTTTCAAATTTCCCCTCTGGCTCTTTGGTGCTCATTTTAGGTCTTCTACCTTAAGGACAGATCCTCCATTTATTTCCTACGGTAAGATTTTTTTTTATTTTTTCTGTACTGATATTTAAATATATGAGAAGTTAAAATATGACTTAAAAACTATAGGTCACCAAGCGAATTAAAAAGTTATTGGATTTCAAGGGAGACTACTCTTGCCTAAAATTGCAAAAATGAGGTGTCACTTAAATACCCACAAAAAGATGTTCGAAATGAAAAGGATTACACAAATAAGTCTTCATTGTGTTCAATATGCTTTATTCTGTCTAAATGAGTATCAATTTGGGAAAATTTAGTGATGATTTTGAATTTTTTAGTAAAATATCCTATCAAAAGTAACTGAAATTGCTCTTTTTTTGCAACGTTTCCGATAATAAAAAATATTCCAGCGGTAAGATTTTTTTTTCTTTTTTTGTATAGACATAATGCTTGGTTATATCTACAAAAACAAAAAAAAGAAAAATATATCAAACCAAGCGTTTTTCTTAGTTATAAGTAAAATTTGGTTTACTTTTTGCAGCTCTGTCCGAAATTGTTTCACTACTTTTATCCATTTTCTTCCTTATTACCATCTTTAAATAATAAAAAGTGTCGTCTTTTGTGTCCATCTGAAGCGGACTAGCTGATAAAGACACCACCTTGCTTTTGTTGCTCCGTTTCCTATCACTAACGCCACATGTTGAACGTGAAACAAAAAGCAAAATGTACCATCCGAGTACTATTACACTTTAATTGACCAAACAGAGAAAATGAGAATAACCGAAAAGGGTCTTGTCATTTATCAACCAAACATTAACTAAATGTAAAAAAATATATTTGCTGAAAAGGCCAATTACTGAAACAGCTTTATTTCGTTATTTAGGATATGCGCAAAAAGTTGCGCAGTAACAACTGGAGGATCTGTCCTTAAGATCGGTAACTATGAAATAAGCACTTTTAAAACATGTAGGGCCGAATGTTTACACATACGGTCCTGCCTTGGCTTCGTCGTGTCGCTCGTGCGTACTTGCTTACCCTTTCCAAAACGACAAAATGTCATGTTTGGCCAAATTGAAAAAAGTCTGCAGATGACAAAACGGGTGTGAATACTTTTAGTGTTTTATTTCAGAGAAAATATTGAGACAAAAGAAAAATGATCATCAATATCCAAAGAAAGTATTCACACTCTTTTTGTCTGCTGAGCAGGCCTCTTCAATTTGGTCGATCATCATTTTCTTCTTTTGCCTCCATGTTTTCCCAAGAATTTTCTGTTGGGGACGTTAAAACCGGTCTTGTTTGGGAAATGGTTAATATAGAAAAAAAAAAAAAATTTGTCGCTGAATGTGATTTGATATCCCCGAAGGCGTTCACTATGTAGGCCTACAACAAAGGGCAATATCTCACAAAATAAGCACGGTAGAGTTATGCTCCTTGTGCGTTGTACTTCCCCTTGGTGACATCTATCTACCCGAGAAGTTTCATGATCAAAGCTACTTTACTTTCAGACTTTTCGATGTTTTTTCTGGTTAAGCTTCTGAGGAATCTCAAGAAAAAACGTTTTTCATTTCTGGTCTGTCTCCGTCTCTGGAAGCAATCTTGCATGTTGCATATGCGCAATGTTTCGTAGTTTTAGTTCCCGCCTGCATTATCTATGATCGACTCATATCTCGCTTGAAAATAATATTTTTTTGCTAACACTGTTACGAAAAAGTTGTCCGATTCATGACCGATAAACAAAATATTAGACTGGTACCCGGCAAACGTTGTTGGGGGTTTTCCCGTTAGAAATCTATTTTTAGCACAAATTGGCGCGAAAATTGTTCGCTATTATTGCTGGGATTAATACCATGCAAATGTACCAAACCCAAACTATGAAGGATCTTAAAAACCCTTGGTCAATAATGTTATAAATAAACCATGACCTCTGGACAGACGAGTCAAACTAAACAGGTAAACCAGGTATGTATACGTCGTGGTTTTAAGAAGGCGTTTACCGATAGATGTGTAACCATGCAACCAAAATGAAAATTTTGTGTTGCACCATTTGTCTCAATATTTTAAAAAATTGTAAAAAATTGTGATAGTAAAATTAATTTGGAAAAGGAAATCATTTAAAAACCTTAATTGTGTAATCAAATTATGAAAACATTGATAATTGATTTTAATCCTCATGTCTGCAAGCAAATAGCTGCAAGCTTAGATTTTATCAAAAGTGTTATACTTCCTGATTGGTATTTCCTGAATGTAAAAGATTTTGATTGATATTGATAAAGTGCGAAATTTTGACAGGTACTATTATAATAATGCCTTATGCTCTTAATTATCAGATTTCCTATATTTAAATGTTAATTCTCATTGGCTAGAATTATTATCTTGTTATCTATTGGCTAATTATAATTGTCAAATCTAGGGTATAAAACTTAAACATTCTAGGTTTCTCTTCAGTTAGAACTAAGTTTAGAATTAGATTTGAATTAAGTTAGATTTAAGTCAGTCAGTTGTACATTTTGAAATTAAGAACTTGTCAGTGCTTGTCAAACTGTAATAACATTGTGATAATAATAATAATGTAGTGTCCACCGAAATAAAAGAAAATATGAAATGTAACTTTGAACTTGTGTCTTATTATTGAACGCGAACTCCACAGCCAAGCGAGTTAAACTTAATTAGTACCACTGTGGCAAATTGGACTTCCCCACTCAACAGCCGCAGTGGGAAAAGTTAAAGCAAAGATCGAGGAAACGACCCTCGGTCACAGCTTTTTGTGGTGCTAGAATCCGCGGTAATCGATTCAAGAAAATTGTGCAGAAATAGTGCATTTAGTGTTAAAGGATATAACAAAGGACAACCGTAAAGTTAAACAAGTAAGTCATTGAGAACATTGCCTGTAATTGAAATTATACCAGTTGAACTTGGAACAATACATAAAGTTGTGAGCAGAAACATTATGAACCAGAACATAAACATTGTGAAAAAGTGAAATTGAAAGAGAAATAAACTTTTGTTGTAATTCAAAACAATATTATCATAACCAAACACATCCATATTTTAGAGCCAATTACTATATTAGCCGTTATCAAATTAGACAAAACATAAAACCTATTGGAACCAACCAAATCCATCCAAAGTGAACAAACTAAATCCAACCAAAGTGAGCCAAAACCATAACCCAGGAGCCAACCAAAACTGTAACCAGAAGCCGACCAAACCAATACCAAACCAAAACCAAGAACCAAATTCGATCGTGGAAGAGGACATTTCTGTGAATTAAATCTTGAACTTTTTATCATCATATTAATTACATGAATTTTATCGTGCTGCTTGATGACCTGAACTAGGGTAAGTGAATTTTCAACATTTTAGTGCTGTATTGTTTCTTTGTTTTTGTTGGAACAGTTGTTATATTTGTTTTCCTTGTTATTCTTTTACACAGAGCATTTTAGCTAAATTTACATCTGTAACATAAAATTTGACACCTAAATTTTGTCAGCCCAAATCAAACAAAACCCAACAAATTGCAACACACATTTTCTCTAGTTTAAAGCTAATTGTTGTTATATTCACTTACCGAACAAAATCTTTACATTTTACACTTGTTATTTTTACATCAATCTATATACATATTTATTCACCATGGCTTCCTGGCAATGTTCAAAACAAAATTGTGCTAACAATGGTCAAGTAACAGACCATAAACCTTCAGTTTCTTTGGTCACCCAAATAGACACAAAGTGCAGAGCATACATTCAGTTAGAATCAAAGCAAGTCTCCACACTTTTCGACTCAGGAGCAGCCATTTCTTGCATCAGTCAGCGCATCATACAGAAACTTGACAAAACACCTATTTATGAAAGTGCTAAAATTAAACATGTGTATGGTGTATGTGGTGAGATCCACTCTGTGCTAGGCACTGTAACTCTATCTTTCCTTCTTGATGGCTATCCTTTTGAGCACACCTTTCATGTCTTTACTAACTTGCATGAACCTGTGATCTTGGGCCGTGATTTCATGACCAAGGAAGGGTTGCAACTCAACTTTCAGACTCATACTATCTCTATCTCTAAACCTAACTCTGAGCCTATCAGCATCTGTCTAATATCACAAGAAAACTCTAAAACTGACTTTGGCAAAACTTTAACCTCACATGTAATACCACCTCACTCTGAGTACCTTTTATCTCTCAAAACTAACAAGTTTATGGATGGTGATGTATTGTTATGTGAACCACCACAATCTCTGGTGAAGCAAGAGCTAGTTGGAGGCAAATGTCTTGCTAGAGTTGTGGATGGTACAGTGCATTACCGTCTCATGAATCCTACTGCTCTACCTATCTTTCTGAAATCTAAAACTAGAGTCTCTGTACTAACAGAAGCTAACACAAATGATATAACACAAATCTCTGATTTGAATAATACTCTGCACAACTCTGAATCTTTGAACTCTGTAGATACTAACACGCTAACTGATGATGACTACATCACATTAGCTGAGGATCTAGGCATTAACCTTAACGAATCTGATCTCACCAGTACACAGAAAAGAAACCTACTCATCTTCATAGGCAAAAATAGGCAAACATTTGCAAAAGATTTCTCTGAATTAGGACTCACAAACTTATTTTCACACAGAATTGAAACAGGCAATGCAAAACCTATTAAGAAAGCACCTTACAGGCAAAACCCTGAAATGCGTCGGGAAACCGAGCGTCAGGTTAAGGAAATGCTAGAGAATGGCTTTATCACTGAATCTGACTCACCCTGGAACAGTCCCATTGTCCTTGTGAAAAAGAAATCAGGCGAATGGCGATTTGCAGTTGATTATAGAGAACTGAATAAGGTTACTGAACCCATGTCCTTCCCTATACCCCACATTGCAGATGTTTTTGACACAATTGCCGATGCAAAGGCAGAAGTCTTCTCAGTTCTCGACTTAAAATCTGGCTTTTGGCAAGTGCCTCTAGACCCTGAAACTGCCCATAAAGCTGCATTTGTTACTCATCAGTCTGTTTACTCTTGGTCAAGACTTCCATTTGGTCTCATGAATTCGCCCATCACCTTCCAAAATCTGATGGGTAAAGTGCTTAAAAATCTAAATTGGAAAGTTGCTCTTGTCTATATTGACGACATATTGGTTTTTAGCAGAAATTTTGATGATCACCTTGATCATTTGTCTCAGGTCTTTGCAAATTTGAGAGCAGCTAACCTGACCCTTCAACCCTCCAAATGCAAATTCGCCACCAAAGAAATTGAATACTTAGGACACATTATATCTAAACAAGGGATCAAGGTTAATCCCGCAAAAACCAAAGCAATTGATGATTACCCTCAGCCCAAAACGTCCAAACAAGTAAAGTCATTTCTCGGCATGACCTCATATTATAGAAAATTCATTAAATCATATGCTAAAATTGCAAACCCATTGAATGCACTATTAAAGAAAGACACAAAATTTAAATGGACACCAGAATGTGACGAAGCTTTCAAAACCTTAAAGAAAGCATTAGTTTCTCCTCCCATACTAGCCTTCCCTGACTTTGATCGTCCTTTTATCTTGGCAACAGATAGTTCTGATCATTCAATGGGCTATGTTTTGTCACAATGTGATGAAAAAGGTTTAGAGCATCCTATTGCTTATGGGGGCAGAACATTGCACGGCCATGAATTAAAATGGCATATTACAGACAAGGAGGGATTAGCACTGGTAGAGGCGGTTAATCACTTTAGACCCTACCTTGCTAATAACTTCTTTACAGTGTATACAGACAACGTTTCTGTAAAGTGGTTAAAGCACATTAAGAATTGCCAAGGACGTCTCGGAAGATGGGCCTTAACCTTACAAGGCTACAATTTCGAGATTGTCCATAAGGCATCTAGTGCTAATGGAAATGCAGATGGTCTCTCACGACGCGTCTATCCCCAGATAGACAGTGAGAATAGTGATCTAGGTACCAGTGATCACACTGTACCAGTCTGTCAGATCTCAGACAACAGGTCTAAGCAACTGACAGCTGTGACCTTAGTATATCGTCACGAACAAGATCACTGCCCATCTGTTGCTCCAGCCACTACCAGCACTGAGATAGCACTGACACAAACTAATGACAACACTGACGACAATCAAAACAATGAAAATAGAAACACAAACAATGATGACAATGCAAACATTCCTCTGAAACCAGACATAGACTTAATCTTTCTGCAACGAGATGATACATTCTACAAAGACATAATAAAATACAAACTACAAAGGGAACTGCCAATTGACCCTAAACAATCAAAATTAGTCGTTGCAGAAGCAGAGCAATATGAGTTATCCGAAAATGGAGTACTCTTACACATATACACACCACGCACAAAAGGCATCCCCAAAGAACAGAAAATAATTACCCAAATTTGTGTTCCTTCTGTACTGCGTGATGATGTTTTGAAATCTTATCATGACAGTTTAGCTGGTGGCATGCACCAAGGCTTTGAGCGTACTTACGCAGCTCTTCGACAAAAATACTACTGGCCATCCATGTTTCGAGATTGCGAAACATATGTTCAATCATGTGACCAGTGTCAAAGAGTTAAGCGCAATGTGCATGGTAAGCCACCACCACTCCAACCACTGCCAGTCGTTGATGTCTTTCAAAGATGGCACATTGACATTCTCGGAGGACTACCAACAACCAAGGACAAATACAAATATGTCTTGTTTGTTGTGGACAGCTACTCCAAATGGTGTGAAGCTTTCCCGCTTCGCACCCAAGAAGCTACAGAAGTAGCAGCTGTCCTGTTCAAAGAGATTATCTGTAGATATGGTGCACCTAATGTACTAGTATCTGACAGAGGTCAAAATTTCCTCTCGCAGCTAGTAAAAGCTCTTTGTGAACTGTTTCAGATAACACGGTTCTATACAAGTTCATATCGTCCATTACTGAATGGCGCTGTGGAACGTATGAACAGTGTTATTCTTCAATCTTTGCGTCTGTACTGTAAAGGACAGCAGGATGATTGGCCTGAACTTCTTCCTTCTATCATGATGGCCTATCGAATGACCCCTGCAACTCAGTCCACTTTGCACTCTCCTTTCTTCTTACTCTTCGGACGTGAAATGAGACTGCCAATTGACACTTCTCTGACACCTAAATCTACTCTATCTGCCAACTTTCGAACTCATCTCTCCAATGTCCTTCAAAATCTTGAAGTGGCAAGAAAGATAGCTGCTGAGAACATCCAAAACGCCCAAGACAAATACAAAGAACAATATGACAAACGGACACAAAACCCGGACTATAGACCAGCAGACCGTGTGTGGTTGTACTGCACAAAAGTCCCCGTAGGAATGCCCCCCAAACTGCACAGAAAATGGGTAGGACCATACTACATTGTCTGTCTGGGACCCCACAACACATACAAGTTAAGACGATGTGGTGACAACAAAGAGGTCAAAGTTCTTGTCAATGCGACTAGGTTAAAGCCATATTATGACCCCAATGACAGACCAACAAACATACCACCTGGGTATGAACACTTGACGCAACCCCTTAATGCAGAGCACATCCCTGACAATGACGGTCAACCTGAACCTACACAAAATGACCAGCCTGCACCCACACAAAATAATTCCCCAAATCCACAATCACAAACTAGAAATAAACAACTTGCAACAGATAAAGGCAAGCACCCTAAAAATCCAAAGGACAAAGCTAAGGTCAAGAAAACAAAAGTGAAAGAACAACGCAAAAATACTCAGGAAAATGGTCAAAAATGCACACTCCCAGATAACACACAAGCACAGCAAGACAAGGCATCCACTTCACATGACACACCTACTGAACATGCACATGATACAGAAGCCACTACTCAAAACTCCCAAACACCAACACCTGCACAACACAAATTTCAAATAGATGAAATTGACAAAATCATTCAATCCAAACGCAGCAACAACACATTGTATTACAGAATTAAATGGAAAGACAATAAAAAGCAGAGCACTTGGGAATATGCTAGCACAATTCCGGATGTCTTTATCCGTGAATATCATGTTCATAAAACAATGGCTGGTAGAAAACGAAAACGGCCATTGTTGCAAAAGAACAGATTCTTTGAGGATCTGCCATCACAAGACACACAGGGTTACATAGGTGCAGAGCATATTGTTGGATATTGTGAAACTTATGATCTATCCAATCAACAGTTATATAAATTTTACCCAGAATCAAGAAAAACAGGAAGCATGGGAGTTCCATTTAGAATATCAAAAAGAAAAAAAACAATGCAACCATATCTAAACACACTCTTCAACTCCTTGCAAAACATTGACCACAATCTTTACCACAGCACAACAGCCCTATGTGATGATGGTACTCCTGTAGAAGCCAAAATGGTTAGAGCTGTCTTCACAAATGATATGGATGACCCACTAGAAACTACATACTTCAAGGTTTTCTTGATGAATGCTCATGAGCCAGTTTGGTTACCTTTCAATCAGGCCCCAATAAAACATGTTAGGCAACTTATGTACAGAATAAGAGCCAAAATTCAGCAACAGGGCAAAATCTTCAAATCCAATGGCAAGAAATTAATATAAATATGCAGTAGCACTCACATACAAAACTACCAATATATATAGCATTCAAACTTAAATCACAACTAGAATAATAGCTATTATGCTCTTATGGAAGAACAACATAGGTATTTGCAGTCAAATTACAATATTGTGTTATAAGAAAAATCTTATCATCTGTTCCAATAAAAAAAGGAAACAATGTGTTCCAAAATGATAGAAATTCACTCACAAATGAAAAGTAAGTAAGAAGTATACCATGTTTACAAAAAGAAAATTAAATTTTGTCAGAAGAAAATGCTCAAAGAAGCACAATGATATGAAATATTGAGATTTGAAGCTGATAATGTTAGTCAAAACCATATTCAAATCAGCTATCAAAGGAAAATCATATGCCAAAGAGCAAAAACGTTCATACTAAAGTGATAGACTAGTATAAATTACCGATGTGAAATATATAGAAATAATTCAGGTCTATGCACAATGAAAAGTACAAGATAACAAACACAAATGAAAACAATATAAATTTATACTTCAGTGATAGATTATTTTCAAGTTAAAAGTATATTCCAGATCTATTCACAAAACAGTCAAAAATGACCAGTTGCATCTGCATATAGAAAACATACTTAAGTGGTAGATTATTTCCAGTCTAAAAAATATTCAAAATCATAACCACATCAGAAGTCTGTACATTTTATGTATAAAGACGTATTCGCAAATGCATTAGTTACCTATTTTGTAACAATTTACTTGATGAGTTAAATTTCTCATCATTTGGCTTTCAATATAAAACCTACAAGTGGGAAAACATACTTTAGAAAATGCCAAAAATCTCTTCAAAGGAAGAAAAGACAAAACTATGTATAAAAGGATATCGATTCATGGAAATTGTTATTGCATTTCACTTTCTTTTATTGCATTATACTGTTGTAATTCTTACAGCTGCAATGTTCGTATAGTTATTGCACAAACTATCTTACAGATAAATGCCTTATTATAAGAACTTGAAAGTTGATGCTTTGCCTCTTATACATACCAAATTACCAATCTAAAATTATGTCATAACATTTTGATGATTGAATTGACATTGTGTGAAAAATGATGAATGTTAATGAGTGTGAAAAATCCAGCGCTGGAAGTATGAGATTGTATGAATGTATTTCTGTCAATTGTTGAATATTGCATATCATGTATTGTTATTTGTATTTTCTTTTATTAATAATGGAGATTGAGGACAATCTTGTTCCAAGAAGGTGGAAAGTGTAACCATGCAACCAAAATGAAAATTTTGTGTTGCACCATTTGTCTCAATATTTTAAAAAATTGTAAAAAATTGTGATAGTAAAATTAATTTGGAAAAGGAAATCATTTAAAAACCTTAATTGTGTAATCAAATTATGAAAACATTGATAATTGATTTTAATCCTCATGTCTGCAAGCAAATAGCTGCAAGCTTAGATTTTATCAAAAGTGTTATACTTCCTGATTGGTATTTCCTGAATGTAAAAGATTTTGATTGATATTGATAAAGTGCGAAATTTTGACAGGTACTATTATAATAATGCCTTATGCTCTTAATTATCAGATTTCCTATATTTAAATGTTAATTCTCATTGGCTAGAATTATTATCTTGTTATCTATTGGCTAATTATAATTGTCAAATCTAGGGTATAAAACTTAAACATTCTAGGTTTCTCTTCAGTTAGAACTAAGTTTAGAATTAGATTTGAATTAAGTTAGATTTAAGTCAGTCAGTTGTACATTTTGAAATTAAGAACTTGTCAGTGCTTGTCAAACTGTAATAACATTGTGATAATAATAATAATGTAGTGTCCACCGAAATAAAAGAAAATATGAAATGTAACTTTGAACTTGTGTCTTATTATTGAACGCGAACTCCACAGCCAAGCGAGTTAAACTTAATTAGTACCACTGTGGCAAATTGGACTTCCCCACTCAACAGCCGCAGTGGGAAAAGTTAAAGCAAAGATCGAGGAAACGACCCTCGGTCACAGATGTAATCACAACACCTCTCTCACACAGGACAGTCAATAGTTAAAAGTACATTTGAGTCTCAATGTTGATGGTACCACTATACAAACTTTAAACTTCAAGCAATGACAAGTCATAAGAACCATAACTCTATGAAACTTTTTTTTTATTAATTTCTTTGTCTTATTTTTAGATTTAGGTATGTGTCATAAGCGTTGTCTGTGCAGGGTAATTAACATTACATGGAAAAGAAATTATTCATAATCCTAGACTAGTTTACAACAGACCTGATCCTCTGCACATATGTCCACAGTGTACCTGGGATGGGGGATAATACGATACTATCACGAAGAAGGTTTATTCAGTACACTATTATTTATGAATTTTAATGTTTGACAAACATTTTTAATCTGCACTGATATGAAAACATCTTTATGGTTATAACCTTTTCACCATGTAAATTGGATTATCCCTAAATTTTCAGTATGAAATAGAGAAAATTCAGTATTTGGACAGTTTTTTTTTTCGGAGGGGGTGGGGGGGGGGGGTACCTGTTCCTACAGGCCTGATATTTACCCTTTCCAAAATGACCAAGTACAAAGTATTATCAGTAATTATTGAACTGTGTTGCAGTTGATAAAATACTAAATGTCAAAGCTAGAAAATGTTTGTGACAAAGTCACATGTTACACTTTCAAACAGGTATTTTGTGGATACTCTGATCATTAAAGTTAAGACTAAACTGACAAATAGCCAAAATATTTTTTACAGAAAATATGTCTAACAGGTGCTATTTCAGTAATCAGTAAGGACAATTATTTTTACATTAAAGCAATCTTGTCTTTAAAATGATTTCACATTCAAACCTTGACAATCTACTACAATTATGTAGTCATAATTGAAACTCAATAATATTTCTAACACCTGTAAGTTACATACCGAAAATATTTTAAGGCATGTTAACCATTGTGTTGGCATATTTTGTATGTTAGTTAATTCCAAGATCTACTGTAATGTATACTCCGTAAACATTGACCTGAACCTGTTGAATATGTAATGAGTAACTGTGATGCGAAATAATCACTCTTCGACGTATATTGACACGACGAGCACATGCAGAATACAAAGTCCCAAAATTTATGGAAACTACTCTGCTCGACAGCGAGGAGAGCTGGCGAGTATTAATTATTTCGCATCACATTTACTCATTACATATTCAACAGGTTCAGGTCAATGTTTACAGAGTATAACAAACAAGAATAGTATTTTGGTTTAACATAAAGTTCAATAGCTATCCTAATCCATTACAGCTAAGAGCATTCTCGCTGTCTTTTTTTCTTACATTTCACATTCATTTATTATATTCTTTGAATGTTTTACCAATTTCCCACAAAACAAATGCTTTATTATACCCCGCAAAACGAACATTTTCAGTCCGTCCGTGTACAAATCTTGTCTAGAACATAACTCGAAAACTATTAAAGGTCGAATCATGAAACTCCACAGGTGGATATCTCATTGTGGAGAGATGCAGTGCACAAGAACCGTTACTCAGCTGCTCAAATTTTTTGAAGTTATTGCCCTTTGTTGACAAAAATGCTTGTCCGGACAAATGTAGTGGCGGGGGTATTTTATCACCTTTAGTGATAGATTTCTAGTTTTGAATTATAACAAATGTCTTATTTTGGAAGAGTTAACTGTTTTGAGTTTATTGGGGTTTTACGCCGTTTTCAACTACCAGAGTCATATCGCGGCGACTGGAGCACCTACCCATGGATTCCTGTTCTTTCTCAAACCAGTACTACCACAACACCCTTACCGAGCCTCCAGCTGCTCGCCCACTTAGGTTAACGATTTCAAACCCATTGGTGGGTGACAATTTTGTCAGAAAGGGTATTGGCCGCGGCTGGATATCGACCTCTCAAATGAGGGTCAGATGTGCTACCAACTGCGCTAAGGCCGCGGCCTATTTTGGAAGAAAACATCTTTTTAAATGCAAGACCTTGACCTTTGAGTAAATGATGGAGTTATTGTCATTACTCACTTGTTGACTACACATGAGTTTGACCTGTTGAATGTCAAGCTAGATACAGTTTTGTGGTCACTGATTAGATCAGATGTACCAACTTACCACTTCCCTAATAATAATACATGATTCACTAGTTTAGTTTTTACCATTTTGTTTTCTAGTTGAAATAATCTATGTTCATTTCCTCACATTAGTTTTCATCTTTCAGCAATTTTGGTTTACATAAAAAACATGCTGCTATAAATACTGAAACCAGAAAAAGCCTTGTTTTGGCTAGGGGGCAAGAATATAGATTATGATCAACAATCAGTTACTAATTAGATCTACATTCACCATGACCTAGGGTATGTGGCCAGCCCTTAGGGTAAGTCATATTATATTACTAATTGGTCAGTCAAAATATTCATGATGGTGATGATTTTGTAAAAGTTCACATCAATTTGTCCAGCAATAGTAAAGGCTTTTTTTTGGTTTATTGGGGTTTTACGCCGTTTTCAACTGCCAGGGTCATATCGCGGCGGCTGGAGCACCTACCCATGGATTCCTATTATTTCTCAAACCAGCACTACCACAGCACCCTTACCGAGCCTCCAGTTGGTCGCCCACTTGTCAGAAAGGGTATTTGCCACAGCCTGGTATCGGACCTGGGACCTCGAATGAGAGGCAGATGCGCTACCAACTGCACTAAGGCCACGGTCAGAGGCTTTTTTTTACTTGACAACTTGTGATTATAGTCTACAGGGAAAGATACAGGCTTTACATTGTACTTAACCCATTACCAGAGGGCAAAATTTTGAACTGTTCCAATTTGAAAGATGTTGCAGACGACAATTTCAAGTTACTGAAAATTTAGAAATAACCCTATTTTGGGTTAGAAAACATTGTGGGAAATGAAGAAATTGCTTGTTACAAGCAATTTCTTCATTTTCCACAATGTTTTCCAAACCATTTTATCATGAGGGAGTCAAAAGGCGTCGCTGTGCAGTAATGGGTTAAAGATGACAAGTGTTTCTCATACAAGGATGAAATGTTTCAAACATCCTTACAAAACCGAGAAGAGCATTTACATGAGCTTAGCTGACTCATTTTGATAGTACTTAGAATCCAATGACCTACAATTCAAATGTTTACTCTTTTACCTTAAGTATGAAGAAAGTGTTAGACTTTCAAGACACAATGTAACTGTATCCTCTATCAGCTGTCCTTTAGAATGGTAAAATAACAATGACAGTGCCAGATCAATGACTGCTGGTTATCAAAAGTTAAGTTTCTCCTTTTGTCTTAATGTTTTCCCAAGCCATATCTACTTGGGACGTCAAAAGCCTGTCTTGTCTCAGAAAGGGTTAACCCTTTCCCAAACAAGACCGGGTTTTGACATCCCTATTAGAAAAGGCTTGGGAAACATTGAGACAAACGAAGAAAATGCTGATAATCAGCATTTTCTCCTTTTGCCTCAATGTTTTCTATGCTATAGTATTCACACATTTTACATCAAGTAACATACATTTTGTGGTCTGCCGCAGCTTTCAAATTAGACCACCCTACAAGTTTGCTGTTTGGGAAAGGGTTAAATAAGTGCTCCCCCCCCCCCCCAGGCGGATGCATCAATGCATCTGGCAGTAAATAATGTTGAAGAAATATTACTCTACTGTTGTCACATCAAATAGTGTGGTCACAGTCTCGTTTTAAAAGTACTGCCTCTACCTGATTCTATATAAAAACGAGAAATTTACAAACGGCATTTTCAGCCTAAATAACACATTAAATTGCCAAAAAGTGTGTAAAAACTTAAAGCTAAATAGTTATATTTCATTGTGATAAAATACTTTTACCTTATACACGTTCTTTTCGTGTTAAATCTCTATTTGAAAAAGTGGGTCAACCCTGCGTTTCTTTGTTTGAACTCGGTCGTTACCTTAGAAGGACGCGTAGGTATGTGTGATAAAATTGCTTTGGCACTGCCATTTCTCAGCGGATTTTCATAAATCTTATATCAAATTAAAGAGGGAAAATAGATCTATTCATCCGTGTTACGTAAGTACGATGAGCCAATGAATTATGAGTCGATGATTAGGTATTCAAAATAGGTCATTTTACTCGGCTTCAAATGGCAAGAACTACACGGAAGAAAAGCCTAGAAAAGCCTATATATGTTCTTCAACATCCTATCTATTCAAATAATAAAACATCTTGTGCTTTTACCTTAGCGCATTCAAGCGCAAAGGCTTTAACAATGGGAAAAGCTTTTCAATTCCTCTTGATTTATCGATAATTTCTGTCTAATCTCCATTCATCCTAAATTTATTCATAAATCTTGACGACAGTGACTCAAAGAACATTCTTGCAAAGTTTGGTTGAAATTGGCCGAATGGTTGATTTGTTAAGAATGATTTCATGATTTCTCAAAGTTCGATAAGCCTTGCCCTGCCACGCCCATATTTTTTGACGAATCAAAAAATCGCGAACATTCTTTCAATATGGTCATCAAAGGAACATTCCTGTAAAGTTTTGTCAAAATCGGCCCAATGGTTAAGGAGTAGGAGGTGTTTCAAGAAATTATGGGCGAACAGACGGACGGATGGACGGTGAGTGACCACAATAGCTCATCTTGAGCACTTCGTGCTCAGCCCAAAGGGATTTACAAAATCGGTGTTTCTCATGGGCTTCCTAAACATCCATTTAACCCTTTCCCAAACAGTAAAACTTTATGGTCATCCAACTCGAAAGCTGTGACAGGCGACAGAATGAGTGTAAAAGAAAATAAGATTCTTTCGCCTCAATCTTTTCACCTTCAATAAAATCCGTTCAGGACGTCAAAACCCGGTCTAACCAGGTCTTGTTCGGGAAAGGGTGAGGCAGCCAAAAGTTAGACTGAATTTAGAGGTTGCAAAATGGGCATGATCAAATGTATGGTGCTCTTTTGGGTCAATGTTTTGAAAGCCTATTTCTTCACGAAACAGAGGTATAATGTTAATAATCGATCACTTGAAAGTTTGAATATTTTTTTTTTTTGAAATTCCTATTTCATATGTCGTAAAATCTTGTCTTTATCGGAGGCAATGAGACGGAAATGATATGTGCACAACGAAGCGCAGAAAATATTTACTCAAAGGGAGGAAATGTTGGTTATCGGCATGTTCTTCTTTTGTCTCAATGTTTTCCAAAACCTTTTCATATATGATCGTGAAAACCATGGCTTGTTCGGGGAAGGGTTGAAATAATGTAACAAATATTTATATAATTGTTGTTGGGTAGAAATTGGAGAACTAAATTGTTTGGTAGAATAATTTCATCCTTTGTAAAACTTCAAAGGGGTGTAACTATTTTATTAAATGTCCGATTACAAAAACGTAAGCAGTTTTGATTCCTCTCATTCAAACCTTGAAAATGATATATAATTTGTTGAAGTTTTTTGAAAAATAAACAATAACGTAATTCGGCAGAATTATCTCCACTTTTTAAAAATCTGATTAAGCATTATTCCATAACGCAATGTCCGATTTTCACAATTCAACCAGTTTTATGTTTCTCTCAATATTCTCTGTAAGCTGGTATATATTTTGTAGGGGCTGGAATACTTTTAGAAAAAAGTGTGACCACCCTACATCAAAATATCAGATTAATAGAATTGCATTGTGACTGTCTGATTGAAAACTGTTTCCCAATCACAGAGGAACCTTAGTTACTTTCTGGGGTATTATCATGAAATATCAACGAAGGTATAATAATGGATAACATCATCAAGAGCCTGCTGAATATTCAGACTTTATTAGCTGAGTAAGGAGGCATAAGAACAAAGACCATTGTATCTTAGCCTCCTTATGACCACTTAACCCATTCCCAAACAAGGCCTGGTTTTGACGTCCTTAATAGAATAGACTTGGGAAAACATTGAAACAAAAGAAGAAACTGCTGATAACCAGCAGTTTCTCCTTTTGTCTCAATATTTTCTGTGCCATATTTTACACAAATCTTATCTAAAATAACATCCATTTTGTCATTTGTGGCAGTTTTTGAAATGAATCACTCTAAAATTTGGTCGTTTGGGAAAGGGTTAACCCTTTACTAAACGACAATAAAATCAACTCTTGTCCAAATCAAGACAGCAAACAATTTTCAAATAGTTTGACAGCAATTTTCCAATGAACATACTAGAAAATATTGATGGAAAGGGAAATGTTATATCTAACCAGAATTTTCTCTCAAAGTTTCCAGATATATATATATCAATGCAATATACTATAAGGCAACAAAAAATACTTGTTGATTGCGAAAGGGTTAATCCCTCTTGGAAAGTGTAGTTCAATATCTTATGACAAAAGAAAATTGAGGTTTTGTAAACTATGAGAGACAAAATTATCATGACTGTAACATTATTGATACACGGTGGACAATCACGTGATACAATATTTTCAGTAAATCTTCAATAATTTTGTAATTACTGGACTGATTTGAATTCGGTTTGAAGCACAGAATGTGGACAGACGTCACGCATTAGATGGACAAGGGTTGATTTTTGAAAATCAACCGATAAAAACGTTATTGAAGATAAACCAAAATTTTGGTTTATCTTCAATAACTTTTTTATTAGTTGATTTTTCAAACATCCAACACGTCCAGCTTATTCCTGGCATTTTCCCACCTTCTCTGCTTCAAACCGAATTCAAATTGGTCAAGTATTAAAAAGATATTGAAGATTATCGGAAATTCTGAGTCACATGATTATCCATTGTATGATAGTAAACTTTTTTTAATGTAAAGCTGTCACAGTCCTGTTTTGATTCTTCTTTAAACATTGATAACAGTTTCAGTATTTCTGTTTGAAAGGTCCCATCAGTCTGCAAATATATATACAGTCTGATCTTAGTCTATAGGACTTATCGTCTTGACGTCATCGATAATCCCTACCAAGATCACATAACAACGGCGATAAAGTCGTACAATCATTGGGCCTTTATACCAACAATTATACAGCGATTATATGGAAAATAGAGGAAATATTGATAACTAGTACACATACTTTCTCTTTTTGCCTAAATATTTTTGTACTCTATTGTATACGAATAATATAATTTTCAACGTCCATTTTTTCATCAGTTTGCAAGTATCTTTTGCGACTTTTTTCTTCAAAGCAGCGATCAAAATAACTTGTTCCATAATATACCATGAATATTTCTTTGTGGAATAATATAATTTTCAACGTCCATTTTGTCATCAGTTTGCATTTATCTTTTGCGACTTTTTTCTCCGAAAAAGCGATCGAAATAACTTCCATTACATGGATATTTCTTTGTGGGGAAGCATTATTTTTAGTTGTCTGAACCTTTCCAGTGGATCAACTTGAACTATTGCTGCTCGGAAAGGGGTTAAAAAGTCCAAATAGGAAAATGTTAGAGACGAGAGTGACCAGATAATTTCTGTACCAAATATTGTTGATTAAACAAGAGGCCCAGGAGGGCCTGAATCGCTCCACTGGTTTAACCCTTTCCCAAACAGCAAAATTGTAGGGTGATGTAATTCAAAAGCTGTTGCAGACGACAAAATAAATGTTAGGAAATATAGTATTTGTGTAAAATAAAGCAAAGAAAATATTGAGACAAAAGGAGAAACTGCTGGTTATCAACAGTTTCTTCTTTTGTCTCAATGTTTTCCCAAGCCCCTTCTATTAGGGACGTCAAAACCAGGTCTTGTTTGGGAAATAGTTAAGTGGAAGAATTATCCCATGATTTCTTGTAAGCCTTACACAGCGGCAGCCAAATCTTGATATTTGTGAATAAATTTTGAAGAGAGACTCAAAGAACATTCTTGCAAAGTCTGGTTCAAATTGGCCTTATGGTTGATTTTTAAAGAATTTTCTTATGATTTCTCTGATAAGCCCCTTTCTCCCTGCCATGGCCACATTTTTTTGACAAATATAAAATTTGTGAACAAATTTTAAAAAAAGAACGACTAAAGGCACATTCCTGCAAAGTTTGGTTCAACTGGGCACACTGGTTGACTTTTTAAGAATTTTCTTATGATTTTTTTAAGACTGATAAGCCCCTTCCTCCCTGCCACAGCCACATTTTTTGACAAATGTCAAAAATTGTGAATAAATTTTGAAAAGAGAGACTCAAAGAACATTCCTGCCAGGTTTAGTTCAAATTGGCCCAATGGTTGATTTTTAAAGAATTTTCTTATGATTTCTTTAAGTCTGATAAGCCCCTTTCTCCCCGCCACGGCCACATTTTTTGACAAATGTAAAAATTTGTGAACAAATTTTGAAAAGAATGACTCAAGGCACATTCTTGCCAGGTTTGGTTCAAATTGGCCCAATGGTTGATTTTTAAAGAATTTTCTTATGATTTCTTTAAGTCTGATAAGCCCCTTTCTCCCTGCCACGGCCACATTTTTTGACAAATGCAAAAATTTGTGAACAAATTTTGAAAAGAATGACTCAAGGCACATTCCTGCCAGATTTGGTTCAAATTGGCCCAATGGTTGATTTTTAAAGAATTTTCTTATCATTTCACTAAGTCTGATAAGCCCCTTTCTCCCTGCCACGCCCACATTTTTTGACAAATCAAAAATCCGCGAACAAGTTTTGAAAAGGGTCACCATAGGAACATTCCTGCCAAGTTTGGTCAATATTGGCCCACTGGTATAAGAGGAGAAGATGTTTAAAGAAAAAGTTAACGCACGCACGCACGGACGCACGACGGACACAACGCCATGACAATAGCCCGCTGGCCTTCGGCCAGTGGAGCTAATGAAAAAAAGTGGAAGAGCTTGACATACAGTATGTTCTAGAATATCATTTCAACATGCGATCTTTGCCCACGATGTAGACATTTTTCCAAAATAATGACATCTCCAATAGAGAATACTTTGAAAAAGATTGAGGGAAAGGAAAAAGAAACATGCTTATGACCATTTCTTTCCCTTTAAGCATACCATTATTGCTGTCACTGTTTTACAAAATGGTGGTCAAATTTGAAACCTGCTACAAATGAAAAAAGACGTTACTGATGAAAAGAGATGTCTACAATATAGTACAGAATAGGCTATTTTGAGATTGTTAGACTATCATTATTTCTTCTTTTGTTTCGATATTTTCCCAAACATATTCTAGGACGTAAAAATCTTAGTTTGTTTGGAATAAGGCGAGTCGAGTAAAATGCTTAATTGTTTTCATATCAAACAAAGGAAACTGTATATTAAGAAGAAAATGTCTATAGATAATCTATTTTACAATTTTAAGTTACATCACAAATTTATAAGCGAATGAACATTTCTTTTATTATTGTTTTTATGAAAGATAAGAAAAAATGAAAGTGTCCAGTAATCTTAGTTGTGATTGTGTAACAATAGGCATATCACAAACTTCTCAAGCTGTGCACGAGTAACTTGTCTCAGTTTTGGATAAAGACCTTAAAGGGACATTTCATTCTGATTTCAATCTTTAAAAGTGTGTCTTGATGCAAATATTGGTTATTCTTATGTGTAGAAATGCCATCAGTTATTGGAAGGTATTATTGATAAGCGAAAAAAGACCTTTAAAGTTGAGACAGAAATGACAAATTCCATATAAATCTGAACTGTTGTCCACAACAATATGTCTAATCTTAGCACAAAAAATATATAATGCTCGTGAACGATGCAATATCTTGGCTTTAAATTTTCAGAATTTCCATGAGAAAATATGCTCTTTCAGAAAGAAATAAAAGTAAAATATGAAAAAAATAAATGTTAAATGTCAACAATAGCCCTGACAATTTTCAAAAGTAAGACATGGTAGTAATACTATTTCTTTTTATTGAGTATCTGTTGTTTTTCCATTGCTTTTCTGTATTTTCCCTATCGTTTTCTATTTAGTATTATGGTGGACAGTTTGTACTACCAAGATTGTACGACCGGATTTAGATTGCACAATCGCCATATCTATTTTTAGTAATTTACCTGTTCAGACGATAAGTCCTATTACAATCAGCTTTTTCACATTTAAAGTTAATATTAACATCAGATGGAATGTTCGGGGTTTTGCTAACACCTTCAAATCCCTTTAAAACTTTTTTTCAAACAAGACATGCCTTTGATTATCTCTAATTGTGCAAAAAATGTTTGGGAAATCATTGAGGCAAAAGAAGAAAATGCTGATAACCAGCATTTTCTCCTTTTGTCTCAACATTTTCCCACTTATGATACAGCTTTTATGAACATTGTTATAATAATTCTGTTGTCTATAGCCCTTCAAGTTTGACCACACTAAAATCTGTCAATTGGTAATGGGCGAAGTCTATAAATTGTTTTATCTTTGAAAAAACAGCCAAGTCTAGATTTAATTTTATGTGGTCTGGCTATGAGAGACACTGTAATACTAACCCTTTCCCGAACAAGACCTGGTTTTGACGTCCCTAACAGAATTGGCATGGGAAAACATTGAGGCAAAAGAAGAAAATGCTGATGATCAGCATTTTCTCCTTTTGCCTAAATATTTTCTTTGCTATTTTGTACACTATTTGTATCTGAATCAACATGCATTAATTTTGATCGTCTGTGACACCTTTCCAATTGGAATGGTCCATATCTTGGCTGTCTGGGAAAGCGTTTGGGGGAATCCTACAGGAGCACCTTTATGATGTGGTCGGGGCAGACATAGCGCAGACATGTGAATAATAATTGAACTGTAGGATGAAATATAAATATTTATATAATAAAGTTTAGGCAGTACAGATCAGGGTCATGCAGTGGCCAAAGCTGCCACACCGTGAAGTGACCAACACAATTATGACTGTAATGATTTACGTATATGTCATGTGTCAGCCAAAATGTCAACAATCTGGAGGTTCTGGGTGTGATCCATGATCATTGATGTACATGTGTCAGCCAAAATATAAACAATCTGGAGGTTATGGGTGTGATCCATGATCATTGATGTACATGTGTCAGCCAAAATGTCAACAATCTGGAGGTTCTGGGTGTGATCCATGGACTAGTCCAACACACACACTACAACACTTGATACCTAGATGATATTACTTTGTGCCAAACCATCAATATGCATAAATTTTGCCATAGATAAGGCTATATACAAAGAACCAATTACGAATCAGTTATACTGTACAACAGTGATTTTTTTGGAAAAGCTTTGTCAATATTTTCTATTTTTCTAAAGCTGGTTATGTGGGATTCATAACAAACAAAATTTTCTGAGATTAATAATATTATCTGATACTATAAATATTTCTGAAAAAAGACAGTGCCATAATCCATTAAGTTACTAGACAATATCTTTTAGCCTGCAGCCAAACTCTATGATAGCTCGGTCTATAAGATTCCATAAAACCTGTATTGATTTGAACACACAGAGACAGTAACATGATAGTTTAATTTCAAACCAGGAAGCTCTGGGATAGAATTGTGAATATCAGTGTGTCTCAAAGTCTTTGTACCTCAACCCTTTCCCAAACAAGACCAAGCTTTCAACATCACTAAAAGAAAACACTTAGGAAAACATCTTGACAAATGCAGAAAATGCTGACAATCATTTTCTCCTTTTGAAAAATATTTTCTGTGCTATGTTGTACACAAATGCATTCTTGATCAGCATCGATTTTCTCATCACCAAGCAGCTTTGAAATTCCTAGATATTAACCCATTACCAAACAACAAAATTTTAGCCTAGACTGTCCAAACTCATCTAGGTGTTGCAGACGACAAGTTCCATTGAACAAAATTTAACATTTTTTGGTCTTTCTTGGTAGAAAACATTGTGTGAAATGAAGAAATTGCTTGTCACAAGCAATTTCTTCACTTTCCACAATGTTTTCCAAAGCCTTTATTTTGTAGGGCGTCCAAAAGCATCAATGAGTGGGAAAGTGTTAGCCTAAATACTTGTAGACAATCAGGGTCGGATCTATGATTTCTTCAAAGGGGGAAGGTTCCCCTTTTGCCAATAGGATTTTGATTGATTGAATGTAGTTTAACATCACTTTCAACTGCCAAAGTCTAATCACACTGGCTGGATCACATAACCATGGATTCCTGTTGTTTCTCTCAGCAATGTAGCACTACCACAATATCCAATCATCCAGCTGCTCTCTCACTTGGTTAATTCTAGTGCTAAGTCAGAGACATAGATAAACATTATATGCCTCTGGCTAAGTTGATTCCCATCCATTTAGTGAGAGGCAAATGACTTTTGCCAAAGGAATTCCTTTGTCAAAGGTCAGGCATGATATTGAAGCAGGGGTTCCCCTGGGGATATTTGGGCCCAGAGAAGGTTGTTCGAACTTAAGTCAATTTCAACAAAAATTGATTGTTGCATGTATTGTAGCTGCAATATCGTAGCCACAAACTTGAATGATGATGGGTCTAAAAATATTTTACCAAACAAAAAACATCCAAAAAAGGAATAGTGGCCATCAGACTGACTGGTTAAGTGCAAGCTTTAGATATCTTGTCTTCGCTGCCGTTCAGCACTCAATCAACTTGCTGATGATTATGTGATGCGATATCTTGCAAAGCAGGTGCCAGAGAGGACCAGTCACAATTCTGTTGCAAACTAAAACAATGTCAAGTGTCAGGGCTCCCGCTGTCGATCGCCACTGGCGCCAATTGCGACAAAATAAAAATTCTGGCGACAAAATTTGCCAGTTGGCGATTTTATTGGCGACAACTTATTTGCGCCGTATTCTGACACAAGATTTCAGGTAAAGGGTTGAGTCTCAAAAGCTATGACAGTCGCGTGTATCGGTGCTGGTCAGTCATTGATTAACAAAAATCGATAATCGGTAACCAATTATCCGAGATAGCAGTTTGTCCATATGATTATGACACCTTCTAAATACACACCCTATTACCGGCTATCACTACAGCAGTTGCTAACCTTGGGCAGTATCATCTATAAATAGCGGGTGAACTGGGTAGGTCATACTTTTCCATATTTGTTTTGTGTAAAAGCGTTTCTCAGCTATAATTTGTAGTGCCCTTGGCTTGCCATACATTTGAGCACCTACATATCAAATTTTAGCACAGAGAGTCCTCAAATAAAAAAATAATTCACCAACAAAGTCGAAACTTCACATATTTGCATATAAAATTCATCTTTCCATGCAAATAGCAGAAAAACACTGAAGCAAATGTTAGAAATTTTATTACAAAAAGGATATCTAGTATATTATCTACCATCTAATTGCTTGTGAAGACAATCAACTATTCCGTTATGTCGTTATAGTCAAACAAAGTTTGGTGAGCTACAAATTTATGCAATCACGAACAGCACATAGGGGGATCACCGACAGGAGATTCGTACTTGAAATAGGCAATCACAGACAGCATAAATGATACTATTTTGCTTGTCTATGTACAATTCTTTTTCATCATCCAAGTGATCATGGTGTGAAATATTTAAAATTTGCTGATAATAATTACAACAATACATGAATGCTGGTACTTTTGTTTGATAAAAGAGCATCAGATTAGAATAAGCTATATATGAAGCAAGAACTTCCCATGAATCCACGGTTAGGTGCTCCAGCCACTGCAATATGGCCATAGCGGTTTAAAACGGCGTTACATCTCATGAAATCAAGTCATAGGCCCGATTGTATCAACGCTGTTTAGCACAAACAAAATATTTCACTGATTTGTTCAAATTTTCCGATGTGAATAATAGAAAAATAACCGAAACTTGGCCATTTGGTTAACTCTAGCCGGCGTTTATAAAATCAGGCACAGACAAACTTTTAAAAAATGCCTTCAATATTAGATCCTATGCTCAAAAATACCATTGCGTTATTCGACTATTATAGCAATATAAATTTAAGTTTTAAAATTGTGAGTTTCCGCTTTATCTAATTATTGCTTATGAACTCGATTATTTGCAGGGGAATTTAATAAGAGTTTTGATTATGAACACTATTTGGACGATAATTACTGACCTTGACCGGGTAATTATACTAGCCAAATATCAGAATGGTAATTTATATTGTCCAGTAAGATTAACCCGATACATCTGCATATGTAATGATCCCACTTGTTAAGGTTAAGGCACTCAACAAACGGACTTTGCACACGAAAATTAAGTTGTCCCGGGTTAATTTGGGTGGACAATACAGCGATGTCGTTCTTATTTATTTGATATTAAAATCAGATAAATGGATAATGTTTTTATCCAGTTAACCGTGGCGCAATTTTGGTGAAACAATAGTGCATCGTATGTGTTGTTATAAAATCTCGTATGTGGCCATAGTTGCGAGACTTTATAACTAGGCCTACACTGACGGTTTGTCAATACTTATAACGGTAAATCTAGTGCACTTTTAGCACAGAGTTCATTGCTATTGGTAATATAGGAAATGGAATCTTATGGTTAATAGGGTTAAATCTTATGCTATAAATAAAAATGGTCCAAGCGGTTTTAGCTGTTAAGAATCTCGTAACCACGGCTTCATTCAAGCTGCAGTTGTGTGATTTTAGAATCATATGGACAAATCACTTTTGTTTGTCCGAGATTCCGTGCGGTTTGCTTTATAAAGAGTATTTGCTGCAACATGTATCTGTTTAAGCCGAGTCCAGTTAACGTCGGAGTCTGTCAATCCAGGGGTCGCGAGTTCGAACCCCAGGCCGACCAGTATCCATTCTTACATTTGACAAAAGTCATTTGTCTCTCACCAATGGGTGTGAATCATCTATGTGAGAGCGCAGCTGGAGGCTGGGTACTTTTATTGAGAGGTCTATTTGTCCAATGACCACTTGGCTTTACTTCACCATGCAAGGTGAAACATAACACAGTATAAAAAAATAAACATTTTTAACCATTTAACAAGAGCTGTCCGAAGACAGCGCGCTCGACTTTCTAAGTTGCTTAGTATAAAGGGGGCATATAACTCCAAATAGAGTGGTCCCAGGGTCATGGGCCCTGATAGTAAGGTAGAGGGTGTGATGGTGAATAAGTATTCCAAGTTTGGGTTGAATCCCTTTGATGGTATGGAAGTTATTGATGTTTGAAAAAACTTTAACCTTGGTTGCAACGCCAACGCCGACGCCAACGCCGACGCCGACGCCGACGCCCGGGTGACAGTATAAGCTCTCATTTTCTTCGAAAAGTCGAGCTAAAAATGCATCTTTTTACGCTCCTTTTAGAAAAGCTTGCTATCTTGTACAAAGTTATATTCTTGTCAGCATCCACTTTGTCTTCTGTAACAGCCTGTCAATTTGGGCATTCAAAAATTTGTCCATATACATTTTTGTAGTTATGGTCCAATATAAAAATGATAATCTTACAACCCTAGATGTAAAGAACCTCTATGGATAAGGCGAGGAATCTTCCTAAAAGGCTCAGCTCTATGGGTCAATTTTCAAAACTTACAAATTGAGAAACAAAAATAGCTTTATGGTTAGTGAGATAAATAAATGAAATGAATACCGATTTTATGCCATTTAAAAAGTTGTATAGGTGCAGATAACTCTTGATTATTTTACCCACCTAAATGGTTTTCATTTTCTTACACTACCTGTATTCATAGATGTAAAATGAAGTTTCTTTTTGTTTTATTCCCAATTTAATTTCTACAGATACAAGGATAAATGATGTTGACTTTATATGGCAGCTTTGGTTTTGTCCGTATTGCGCATACGCACCACTGAAACAACCTTAAAACCGCACTTTCCCGCCAAAAACCGATGAATACCTACCTTCCTTTGGCTGGCAAACATCGTCCCCCCCTTGACCCAGCTTCCCATTGACATATGTTTTGTCACTTGATCATAGACTTCCTTGGTAAAAAGGATTTCCTGGGTCACTCGGGGAACATACTTTTACATGTATATCAAAAATAGTGCTCATACCAATTGCCATATTTTCTGGCGGGAAGATATCGCCTTTAAACTCATTTCAATGGTGCGCATGCGCACTAAGGACAAAACGAAAACAGTTTGTGATTTCAAAACCAATTTTCCTTATATTTACAAAAAAAAATTATTGCTGATAAAACAATAGAAAACTTAATTCTGGTTAAACGAATACCGGTAGGGTAAGAAAATATAATTTAAGGTGTATGGTACAGAAACCAAGAGTTATCTGTACATGTCGGATCGTTTTGATTGTACAAAATCAATTTTCATATGATTTAGGTATAGATCTGACAATACAGCTCGAGATATTTATCAAGTTGAATGTTTTGAAAATTGACTTTTCCATTTGAGACGTTTAGGGAGATTTCTCGCCTTATCTATAGAGATCCTTACCTAGCTGACTGATCTTTGATCCTTCACTAGTTTCTGTATTCACTTACCTAGGCTAGTTGCAATCATGTGCTTTATGCAGACAACCATGATGTTTTATCGATATCAACAGATTCTTGCTTGATAATCCGTTATCACCAATATCTCTTCTTCGTTTCGCAATGAAGCCAAAACGCTGAACATTGATAGCGCATCTGTCTCTCATTCGAGAGAACCCGGGTTCGATCCCCGGCCGTGGCAAAAATCTTTTCTAACTAATGTTACCCACCAATGGTTTGATATTGTTAACCTATGTGGGCGAGCAGCTGGAGGCTCGGTTAGTCTATTGTGTTAGTACTTGTATGAGAAACAACAGGAATTCATGGTAAGGCGCTCAAGGTGCCGCGATATAACCATGGCAGTTGAAAACGGCGTAAAACCCCAATAAACCAATCGTTTCGCAATGAAAAATACAAATTTGCACCGCGCAAAACATTCGATCGAAATGTTTGAAGATTCATTGACCGACTTTGAAATAGCAGGATTCATATACATATATTTGCGTGGGTTCCATCTATTTAAGTTAAGTCTGACTAAATGAAATTTAACACCATTAAAAATATTACAGTCATATTTTGTGCCTGAAACAGCGACGACATGATGTAAAATCCAAAATTTTCACTGTAAAAGATGTGTAGTTTTTAAGGTTTGCAACCCATCATTAGCACTAAAGAGCCAGAGGCGAATTTGATAAGTGCCAGTAATTCCTAAACTGTGTTACATTTCCATTCTAAACATAACCATTTTGAACGGTTTAGAATTTTGAATCAATGCATACTTACGGAAATATTTGACAGAAATGTTCAAAATTACCTCCGCTGCATTATGAATATAGAGTAAAGTAATATTTGTAAATTATTTTCCTTTTGAAGCATAATCTTGCAATCCGGCACGTTGAATCAACTTATAAGAAGTGTATGTACCAATGTGTGTAATTTGATGCATTTCGTACGGCTAAAAAGTGGTGTTTTTAATGATGGGATGTATACCTTAACCGACAAACTATCATCTACAACTAATGGTTGCATACGTCCTTCAATTTTGTGTTACTCAGCTTCAACCATATCTAGATGAAAGGAACTTGCACGATTTCTATGTCTATAATTCCGAAATTGGCTAGTCTATCAAGAAACGGGGTTAATTCATTATTTATGCTCCTTTCAGGCAACTTCTTGTTGAAAGAGATGCCGCTTTTCCAACAAGACATATTGTTCTGTGTTGCCATCAACTTATGTCCGGGTTTGCCATTCAAATTTTCAATATGCTGTTCGTGATAGCCAAATCGGCATCAGTGTTTAGTTTTAATCGGTCAGTCTGAAGTTAATTCAATTCAGACAGTTTTCTAAATATACACAGTGTAAGAAAATTGATTAACTATTTTAATAGTTATATTAATTCTAATGATCGTCTTATCATTTTCTCATTATATGGACTGAAAGTTGGATTTTACGTAAAAAATTGTGAAGTTACGACTTTGTCGCTGAATAATTTTGTTGTTTAGGGATTCTTTGGGCTAATATTTATCATGTAGGTGCTCAAATGTATGGCCAGCCAAGTGCACTACAAATATAGCTGGGAAAGGCTTTAACAAAAAAGCAAAGATGGAAAAAGTATTACCTACCCAGTACACCCGCTATTTATAGATGATACTGCCCAAGGTTAGCAACTGCTGTAGTGATAGCCGGTAATAGGGTGTGAAATAACTGTTTCAATATGCGTGAAAATGTCTTGGTCGCGTGGCTTGCCGAGGAAGAAAACTTTAGTCACTGGAAATTTATTCCGGTGCGTTTACCTGGAGCTTAATTTCGGCCTAAATCCGACAAATTGTATTCTAAATCCTTTACACATATTCCCTTATAAAGACAACACATTTTTGTCAAGAGTGGAACAAACGGGCCAGATGTGTCGGCGGCATTTATTTGATCTCCGGGTAGTGACGTCATATAAATAACGAGTGACTAAAACGCCGTATCGTTACGATGTTTTAACCCCCAAACGGTTTGTATTTCGTGTAAACTTTCGCAAATCAATTACACAATGGAATTTGTTTCTATCGCGTTTGAAAAGATTTTCTTTTTAATCAATGGATATAAAACACGAGGTAAAGCTTTTGTCAGAATCCGATTCAGGCTACGAGTCCGAGCATCGTATCGCAGATCGAATTTTTTGTGATCAAAAAAGATTCACTTTCATTCCTTGTTTTCACATGGAATTTTCCGAGTCAGATTTCTTTAAATCTTATCTGTAGATTCTATCAAAGCTTGTGATCGAGTGATGGCCGCAATAGGTTCCGAAGTTTTAAGTTTCGTCACGAATTAATGATTTACATCGTATTTTAGGTCCTCGTGTATTCGTTCTGAAAAATGTACTAGTTCTAGTCGGAAGGCATGCCGAAAAAAGGTTGACTTTAAGATTCTCCGATTTACCTAAAATAACTCATGTAATTTCTGCACGCATTTCAATCTGTATGTGTGTGTGTGTGTGCGCACGTGGTTTGGGGAGGGGGAGGGGGGGCGCATTGACAACTGGGTGGGGTCAGTGACGTTCCGTATAATTATTGTAAATCGGAGGGAACCGCATCCAATCAACTCAAATTATAGAATTTATGCTAATGATCTTGATTTCTATTTCTATATTGATGTCAATAAAAAGTCATAAACATCATGACATATTACCTAATTGTGATGATAATTATGCATTTTTACAGACTATAATGTTGGGGTGCTTTTTTAGGGGGGGGGGGGAGCGGGGGGGGGGGTCTATATGTTTTTCTTCTTTTCCCATTGGCTCCTCTACTGGCACTGACTGGCTCCAATAGGCCGGATCGCCGTGACGTCACGAGCACCTGCTGGCGAACGTAAATAATTACTGGTGGGCAAAAAGCGATAGTCTCCATTTTCATTGTTATTGTTTACTTTCGGTAAAATTAACTTAAACAATTTAAGACGATTATCTAAATATGGTTCAATCTTGTGTGGTGATCGGATGTACAAATCGTTGGGAAAAAGGTTCAAAGCTTTCATGGCACAGAATTCCAACGAATAGCGAGAAAAGAAAGTTGTGGCTGTCAGCTATCAAACGAAAGGGCTGGAATCCCAACGTACAGGATCGCGTATGCGGGAAACATTTTATATCAGGTAGTTGCATAAATGTAATTATAATTTAACAAGCGAATTAGACCGAAATAATAATTACGTCAGAGAGCCTATTTAGTTTGGAAACAGTCGTACAAGTACTCTCGCATAAACGTTTTAAGTACACAGCTGATCGTCTTTCAACACACGGCAGCCCAACACACATGTATATCTGCATGAGTCATGAGTCATTCAATTCACCAAGGCCTCATAAGGAATAGCTAAAAATAGTTTTAATTTCTTTAAGGATATATCTAAAAATAGTTTAAATTTGATTTAAAGTGAATGCATTATTGACACTTATCCAAAGTTTTAACCCTTTCCCAAACAGTATCTTAGATATATTATTTCTTTATTTAGGATGTGCCAGTGCTGATGTAGATTCTCCTGACTATGTGCCATCCCTGTACCTAGGGTACAATGTACTGACTTCAACCCCCAAGATAAAACAGGATAGACATGAAAGGGCCAAGTCACGACAAACAAGGCGAAAGTTGGCGGAAGATGATGAAAATGACAGGCAATTTGCTGCCTCCATTTTGATGGACTTGCAGTCTTCGATAAACATGGATGCCGATGAGGAACTGTCACCTGACAAACAACAGTTTAATACAGGTTAGTCGATATTAGCCAATTTGTCAATGCAATATTTAAGAATTATACACCCCTAAGTTCATAGTTTATATGCAGGACATCATCTGGAGATGCATAAAAAATAAACACAAAATAAAGAAAAGAGTAGGTTTTAGCATGGTGACAGGCTTTGCTAAGAAACATTGTTTTATCACCTAATATCAGCATTCTAAAAGAACATTTTAGTAGGATATATTAAAGCTTTTTATTGCTGCTTTTCTTCAAAAACCTCGCTTAAAACAAGCTGCAGATACGATGTTTTTGCAGAAAAGCAATAATATTTACTGTTGGGTTTCCCTTTCAGAACACTACCAGGAATTAGTCGAGGAATGTAAAGTGAAAAGTGATGACCTTGCCAGAGTACGCATGGAAAAAAGGAATGCTATGCAAGAGCTACAGCGTCTGCAAGAGGAAAATAGACGATTAAAGTCTGAAGTTCTTGAGACTGCGTTCAGTGCTTCCTTCTTGAGTAAAGGTGACAGTGACAAAAGAACCAGCTTCTTTACTGGTTTGCCAAACTTCCGAACATTTATGTGGTTAGTAACATACCTACAGCAGAGCTTTCCGGCATTTGGATCTGTAGAGTGTCAGGATGCTGTTCTCATTGTGTTAATGAAACTTAAACTTAACCTACACCATTATGACATTGCTACTAGGTTGAGGATCTCAAAGACAACTGTGTCAGATGTGATAAATAGATGCATACCAATCATGGCTGATAAACTGAAGTTTCTAATACATTGGCCCGAGAAAGAGGATGTTATGCGTAGCTTACCGAAAGTGTTTAAACCAAAATATAAGAATGCTAGGTCCATCATAGACTGCACTGAAATTTTTATTGCAAGACCAGGCAATCTTACAGCTCGTGCCGGTACATGGTCTAATTACAAACATAATAATACTCTTAAATATCTAGTGTCAATAACTCCTCTTGGTGCAATTTCTTTTATATCTCGTGCATTTGGGGGACGTGTCTCAGACAAGGTTGTAACTCAACGTAGTGGATACCTTGACCTTTTGGAAAATGGAGATTTAGTGCTAGCTGACCGTGGATTTTTGATTAGTGAGGAGATAACTTCGAGAAACTGCTTTCTTGCTATTCCAGCATTTACCAAGGGCCAAACACAACTCACACAACAACAGGTTGAAACAAGCAGAGACATGGCTAGGGTACGCATACATGTTGAGCGTGCAATTGGACAGCTGAAGAAATTCAGTATTTTGACTAACCAGATGTCGTTAAACATGGTTCCTCATTGTGACAGTATTTTGACAATATGTTCTGCAATTTGTAATTTGCATCCCAGACTAGTGAAATAGTAATGTGCAAATTAAATCATTCACCATTTTGTTTCTTATCTTCAATGTATCTAAAACCTTAAATGCATGTCACTGGGTTTAATGCGCGTTAACACTTTCTCAAACAATTTTTTTAGGGTGGTCCAAATTCAAAGCTGTTGCAGATGACAACATTAAAGTAACTCAAAAGGGCAAATATCTGTACAATATAGTACAAAAATATTGAGACAAATGGAGAAAGTGCTGATTTTCAACATTTTCTTCTTTGATCTCAATGTTTTCCCAAACCTTTTCTAGTGGGGACGTTAAAACTCAGTCTTCTTTGGGAAAGGGTTAAGCTAGAAAACCTGTAATGCCGCCATTTTGAGATTTCATAAAACAATGGCTTTTTCAAGCGACGTCGTTACATATCCGAACCTATTCGGGTGCGTCATAAACATTGGCGCTGGAACGGTCCACCGCCGAATGTTGTCGACATCGCCCGAATTATTCCGATGCGCGCGAATCTCATTAGGGGTGGACTACCTTAAATAAGACCCGGTTATGACATGCCTAGAAAAAAGGGTTTGAAAAACATTGAGGGAAAAGAAAATTTGCTGACGATCAGTAATTTCTCCTTTTCCCTCAATTTTTTCTATCCTAAGCATCAATTATTTTGTCGTCTACAGCTCCTTTAAAGCTAGACTGGTCTAGACACCATTTGGGAAAGGGTTAAAGAAAGTCTGGAGGCTTAATGAAAATAATGGTTATCATACTTCTTTGGCATCAATGTTTCAGACTTTTTATCATTAAAATCAACAACCAGGGCCCGTATTCACCAATGTTTCTAAATTGATTTTCTAAAGTAAAATTGCATTACAACCAATCTGAGTGGCTGATACAAACTTAAACAAAAGAATCGGCCACTCTGACTGGTGGGTATGTAACTTTACTTTAGACAATCAATTTAGAAACATTGGTGAAAACGGGCCCTGGTCATTTTTCGATAGGGTTAACCGACTTAACCCTTTATCGGATGTGCCAGTTTTAGCCCATTAACCCATTTTTAACCTAACGACAGCATTTTAGGGCAGTCCAAATTGAGAGATCCTGCAGACTACAATTTCAAGTGAAAGGAATTTTTAAGTCTTTTTGGATTGAAAACATTTTGGGAAATGGAGAAATTGCTTGTCACAAGCAATTACTTCATTTTCCATGAAGTTTTCCAAAGCTTTTAACTTGTGGGGAGTCAAAAAGATTCACTGTGTGGTAATTGGTTTAGACAGGATGTAAGAAATGTGGACAAAAAGAGTAGGAGATGCAGACGACAGAATAAAAAAAAATCAAAATTTGTATGTAAAAAAATATTAAGGCAAAAAGAGAAAAGACTGGTCACCAGCACTTTCTTTTTTCCTCAATATTTTCCCTAACCTTTTCAATAAGGGACATCAAAAACCAGGTCTTGTTAGGAGATTTTAGACTTTAAGATAAATCTTACAACATGGATAAAAGTATTAAAAACAATTTGATATATTCTGTTAAACATTTAATTTACATTCAATATGCAATAAAATAATTAATTCAACATAATTACTTTAGTTTATTTACAGCAAACCCTTGTCCTTTGACATTTTAAGCCTGTCCTAAACAACTAACTACAATTGGTACAATTTAAAAGCTGTTGCAGACAACAAAAAGATGTAACTGACGACAGAATTTGTATACAATATAGCCCAGAAAATATTGAAGCAGAAGGAGAAAATGCTGATCATCAGCATTTTCTTCTTTTGTCTCAATGTTTTATCAAGCCTTATCTGTTAGGGACATCAAAACCAGGTCTCTCTTAGGAAAGGGTTAAACATGCCCAGTTTTTCTTGTTTCTGCAGTACAAGTTTCTTAAAAATACTGTAGGAAAAGAAGTTAATACTCAAAACAAGCAATTTCTCCTTTCTGCACAGTGATTCAGATTACTTTTTGCCATTTTTATCAAATTGGAAATTAGTTATGCTTGTATGCTCTTTATGATTGATGGAAGAGTCTAACATTTGTCATTTGAAACCAAAATAACTCAAATCAAAAGAAGGAAACAGGTATGTTATAGCCAAGAAAATATTGAGACAAAAGAGGAAAGTGCTGTTCATCAGCAGTTTCTTCTTTTTCCTAAATACTTTCTCTTGGGGAAGTCAAAACCAGAGGTGCGTTCTTTAGAGCGAGATTTCTTGAGATATCTTGAGATTTCTTAAGATATTTTAGGATAAAGCGTTCTTTAGAGCAAGACTTTTAAGACGCTCAATGGGAGGCGCCATTACCCATAGATACTTCGTGCGGAACCCCTAGGTCAACTCTGTACAAACAATATAAAAGAGATTTGATCGAATTGTTCCGAACACTCCATAATTCATAAACCGTGGTGTTCCGAATGCTCCATACTTTATACAAATGACGTCATGATGACGTCATTTGTATAAATATGGAGCATTCGGAACAGCTCGATCAAAGTCTCAGTCTTCAAAACGCTTTATCCAAAACACCTTAAGAAATCTTTAAAAAATCTCGCTCTAAAGAACGCGTCTCAGGTCTTGTTTTAATTGTCTGAACACTCTGCACATCGCCACTTCCCTCTCGGACATCTGCGGATATTCACACATTCATAGTGAAACCACTGTGTTGGACAATCTGGATTATCACATTCAATCATGCGTCCGTATTCGGGTTCACCACAGAGGCACCATACATCTTGTTTGCTTGATTCTACGTTAAGGCTGTCATTATCTGGCAATTGGTCTGAGGGGGAATTTTCAAGTTTTCGAGTCACCAGCTCAGGCAATATAAAGTTGAAAAAGAAATTCTCACATTTATCGATTAGATCAGCGCAAAATTCATCATCATATTTTACAGACATCACCCTACAGTCTTTATTTGTGTAGACAACAAAGTCACAGGATTTGATATTGTATACATACATCTGTAATTGAATTTGAGTATAGTATCTGTGCCTCTTCTTCAATGTTCCATCTTGGGCCAAACAGAAGTCTGGGTCTTTTATTTCCCCAACAGACTTATCCTTGTGCTTATATGGACATTTAACTTCCAATAGCCTGTCAGGACAACACTGGCATGAAACATATCCATCTGGGGATGCCGCTAGAAATGGCCTCTTGTGGTCAATAAGGAGTCCAACATTCTTAACGAACAGTCGCTGATGACTAGTTTGTTGACTCCTCACATATGTCGATTTGGCCTTTTCTTCATTTGTTCGACCCCATTTCACCGACTTTTTGTTGGCTAAATTGTAGCATTTACTCCCAGTAATTTGTTGTACCAGATTGTTTGGATTGGTAGACTCTTTCCTCACAAGAATGTCATGTGCTTTGCTAGCAGTGATTCTACCTTTCCTCTGCTCAAACCATATTGGACATATTGCCTGCCCTTTGGTCTCACTTTCAAGGTCTTTCACCTGCTGCTCTGTACATTTATAGTTTGACCACACAGATTTTAAATATTCACTATTTACCGGTGAAATAACCTCCTGTTCAGTCTTTTCATCATATAAATCACGCAGAGGTTTGACAAATTGATGAGTGTCGCCTGTTTCTGTCGCAGTCTCTGTCTCTTCTGGATCAAGGCGTGGAATGGTGCTAAAAAACACAGCATCTGGACACACTTCCTTCAAAGACTCCAAAACACTGTGGTCTGGTAGTTTGTCTTTTCCAGTTGGGATAACAGATGGAACTGGCTTGTTTCTTTTTCCATTAATCAGCGGTTGTAGTTCTGCTATAGTCATAGGTTCAAGCTGAAAATAAAAAAAAAAAAAACAGATTCATACATGGTTATCAAAATTTCACTTTAGACCAAATATTCACAATTTGCACCATTACTAGACAAACATATTTGCCACGGCCTACATTGAACCCAGGACCCAATGTTTAAAGTCGGTTGCGCTATGGCAGCATTCCATTCAAACGATGCTGCAGATGTCAATTGAATTATTCATTTCTTTTTGTATGGGATCAAAACATTTTGGAAAATGAAGAAATTGTTTCTTAAAATTAATTTCTTCATTCCTCACATTGTTTTCTAAAGCCTTGAGTGTCAATATGTGGAAATGGGTTAAACATGAATGGATCAAAACTGTTACTTCTACATGGTTCACATGCCTTTTCTTAAGGTCCAAAATATGATCACATAGGAATAAAATTGAATTATACCTGTTTACGAAAGGTCTGATTCCATTTGCATGCGGTACTAGTTGCTGATTGTTCTGTTAGTCCAAGTCTGACTCCAATCTCTACTTTGAAGAGTAGGGCTGCCACATGGCTACACACTTCACCCAGCCTGGAAGAGTTATGAAAAGTTTGACAAGAAAAGCATTAAGTATTTTTTTTTTAGAATAAGTTTCTATAGGACTGAAAAATTTCATAATTAAGACATGGCCTTGAGGGTGCTGCAGAAGTTAATGGACTGGTCTATTGGCTGAAGATGTAAAGTAGAGCTGATGAAGATGTAAAGTAGAGCTGATGATAAACTTCCATATCAACCAAAAGGCACTGTATTATTTGTCATACTTTACCAAATCTTTCAAATGAAACAATGTAGGAAAAGGAAAATCTCTCAAAAAATATTGTTTAATTGTTTTCAGTAACCTGAAAAATTACCATACACAGGAATAACATTCATGTAAGAATAATTAACAATTATTACCCGGCCATACATGTGCAATGAGCACAGTAGACAGCAGCACTTTCTTTTTCTATGTAAACCCATGGCTGATGAGGCTTCTCTGTAACTCTCTGCGAAGGGATGACTTTTGCTCGTAACACGCAATATGGGGACTCCTCTTCAATACCATGGTATTCCACGACTTGGACATGGCCACTGACAACAAATCTGGAGAGAGAAAAAATATTTTCCTATATTACACAGCAGTTTATTGCTAGCAAACCTAACCGTCATCATACATTTAATAACGAAATTTTGCACCGTAAAATTGTCTTATAAATTGTTATCCATACACAGACACACATCTACAATTATTACCTAACAGAGAAGTTAAGCAGTATATAGCAGGGGTTGAAAAATCCACTCGCCCGCTCGCATTGGCGAGTAGAAAATTCCGTAGGACGAGTAGATTCGGGGACGAACTAGTCCGACGGGGCGAGTGCAAATTTCGGACTTGAATCACGCTGATTGAGGGGAAAAATAAAGGATCGAAAAGAAAGTATTCTATTTTAAAATTCATATCGGAAACAATAATATTCGCTGTAAAATACGACCTTTCCCTGTTTATGTCGATCAATCCAGAAAGTGAAACTAAACAAGGAAACTAGAGTAAATCTGTGTTACTCATATGCGATGATTTGAGCGAGATCAAAGACGCCGAAAACACAGTCAATTGATGACGTAGTCATTCCAGTTTCAATATAATCACGTGATTTTTCTGCACCCAAATAAGGTTACGTTTTACAATGATTTGTTTACAAAAGTCGCGCGTGCGGGAAAATTGGATGAAGCAATGAAAACAAAACGCTATCTACGTAGTAAATACACCGACATTAGATGATTTTAACACAGACGCATTGTCTCTTTCTGTTATGCCGCCTCGCGATTACACAAAGAAATTCTTTCACATTTACCGGGTAGTTGTACATATTAAACGGGTGTTAATCGACCATTTCGACAGCTAATCTATCTTTCGAATTAAATTAAAAGTAAGTGTCTACAGTAATGTTAATCGGCGATTGATTTATGGTAAAAGATGGAGTCAAGTCTGAGCCACAGTCGATTCATTGGCCATCTTTTTTAATAAAATTGTTGCCTTATTCGCCTACGACTTTTGAAGTGGTGATCGCCAGTGCGAGCCCCGTCTGTCATTTATACCGAAGAAACTTTATTTGTAGAGTCAAAGAGTTATGTTATTTGCATAATAATGCATCCGTAAGAGCCAACAGTCTAAAATTTTCTTCATCTTTAAGGGCGAGTTGGGTTGCCCTAAGGGCGAGTAGAAATTCAGAGCTACTAGTCCTACAGGACTAGTAGGTTTGAAGAAATTTTTCAACCCCTGTCAGTGTTCTCCCCAAGCCTGTAAGCTGTATCGGCCCCACTACAGCTTCATGTAAATCAGTGTAATGCCCCTACAGCTTCAAAAGTATCCTGCAGCTTAATTTCTTCAAAATGGTCCCCAAATAGAGCGGAATTTTAAGGTATTTCATGTTAAAAACTGATGAATAAAGCATTTTATACAATAAATCTGCATAAAGACATTATGGGAAAAGAAGAAATTGCTCAAAATGAGCAATTTCTTCTTTTCCCATTATGTTTTTATACACAATTATTTGCATAAACACTGTTGTAAGGTTATATATATTAATATGCCACTACAGCTTCAAATTATTCTGAGGAGCACCCTGCCTGTATAGACAGATAGACAGGTGACATACTGCAAATATTTCATTACCCCACCCACCTCTTTCTGCAGTGATCATTTCAAAGATTTACACCACTGTTTTTAATTAATGTTAATACTCAGCTTAAGTTAATAGTGTAAAATCGCTTTTAAATCAATATACCTGTAGGCATCAAGTGACTTGTAAGCCTTTAACATCCCCTTCGTGTATACGCCCGGACTTTCTATGAGGTAGGTCCAAATATCAGGATATTCTAGATCTGGCCACAGCGAGGGGTCGTCTTTCCATCCATTTCTCAGACAATACGGGTCGGGAAGAATACGTTGACCATAATTATACAACAATTTCACTGCATATCGCCTACGGGCATCGGTTGCAAGTTTCTTCGCGTATTCTGACAGCTCAAGTTGATCAGATAACGGATCGATAATTTTCTTTGTCAATATGTCAGCCATTGTTGTTTTTGCCCACCAGCGCAATGCGCATGCGCGGAAAAGCGTGATTTGTTTACAAACACGAACCGCCCTATTGGCCCCAAAAAATTTCAATTGGCGATTTTGCTGGCGCCAAGTCTGAAATTGCCAGGGGAAGCCCTGAGTGTTCATGTAAAAAATGATGTTACACAGACTGACTCACAGGTCAAAAACCTTTCTGTTTCTGGTTTAACTCTTTCCCAAACATTAACCCAGTTTTGTCATCTTAGCAGAGCTTTGGAAATATTGACAAATTGTCATTTTTATTGATTTTCTCTACAGCTTACTTTCTCTTTTTTTCTCTCCGAACAGTACAATAATGCACAGGTAAAAGTATCTACTGAAAACACGATGGAAAAAGGACATTAGATCAATTAATCTATCTAATGTCCTTTTTCCATTGTGTTTTCAGTAGATACTTTTACCTGTGCAATAATGATGTGTTTTATCTCGGATCTAAACCAAGCGTGTGGAACAGGATATCAAGTTACAGTCAGCTGTTCTCACAATGCCATTTCCAGAGAATAATAAATACAAAGAGGAAATCGATAAAATTACAAACCTCTGCAGATCGAACGGCTGCTTGGCTACTGTTTGAGCCGTCTGAGACGCCTTTAGGCTTGAAACATGAACCGTCTGGAAGTTCATCTGGTTTAAACTCTTCCATCCGACTGTCAATTTGTGGAACAGACTCTTCTCGTAAACTTTCGCCCTGCTCTCGTTCAGCATGTTTAATCCGCTTTTCATTGAAATCCTTTTGATCCTGTTGTTCGATAGCCTTTTTCGCACGACTCAGATACATTTTTACAACTTTTTAACAACTTTACACACACTTAATCCAATTAACGATCGACTCGCATCAGCAACCATCCATCCTTTGTTTGTCCCACTTTACATTCGTGTTAGCTGTAACCGAAAAACATCACTTCCGGGTCAACACTTGACCTATATAATTTACATGGCTACTGAAAGATCAAAGCGCCGATAGGTCGCGTTTAATGAACCGTGTCGATAACGATGTTTTCGGCCAATCCAATGTTCGATCGAAATTCCGACGATAGATTGAAAAAGTGAAAATCCTCCTTTTATAATTTTTATTTTATTCCCTTCACCACAAATTGTTTGATGATGAGTAAATGAAATTGTTGTGCAGACGATTTTAAAAAAAGGCTAGGATATCGATCTGTTCTTCGACATTGACCAGAAACTAAGGCATAAAAACAAGTCCACCAGTTTCAACGAACTTTTTTGTCTTTTTTCTTTATAAGAAAACTTAAAGTATAAAATATCTTTTAAAAGGCAGCTCAGCTCTCTAGATCTAAAACACAGTGTATAGTCCACTTTCCGCACTAACTTCCGCTTGCGAGTAAGGAAACGAGTCGAGGTTTAGATTGCAGCCAAATAAACAGGTAAACAGTTAATTATAAAATGAAAAATGAAGGAATTTTTACATGCATGGGCTGTATGTACATAAACTATATTATTTACTCAGTTTGCCCTTTGAGAAAAGCTACATTTTCAGACAAAATGCGATTGCTCACGAATTTTTTTCGAAAATGTCACATTCATTGATTTCAAACATCGATTTCAAAGCTTTACAACTTATATACAAGCACATATTTTTGTTATTTTGAAGATATACCATCTTAGCACCAGAAAACTAAAGAATAACAGACATGAACGCATTGGTTTAAGAAATATCGACTATCAAACACCACTGGTGTTGTCGCCTCACTGTACGGTTGCTTGCTCAATCTGTGAAAGCTTTAGTCCGGTTGCTTGCGATGTCACTGTACGGTTACATGAGAGCTCAGTAGCATTTTCTTGTCAAAAAATTATTATGAAAATAGTTTTTAAGCAATTATATTTCATAGGAATATTTGAAATTTGATATGAGAGCCTTCGCATAAAAGAACTGTTTCAAAAAAGTTGAGATAGCTTTGTAAATGGTCAAAATTTCAAAAATGCATTGAAACAATACATTGTATCTATGATTTATATAATTCTCTAGTTACACAGTCTCAATAGAACAGCTTTGAGATAGAACACCAGTTGAATGTTGTTAAATGTTATTCGACAAAAAACCTATGTAACTGACTGTGTTTCAGATTATGGATGAATCTTTTGTTATAGATGGGCTAGACGAAAATTTTCATGAAGAAGAAGTAGGTCGCAAAAGAAAATTATGGCTGTACCGCTGAGAGACTTAGACACTTAAAAAAATGCGGTAAACCCCATTCATTCAATCTTCATGCTCATGTGTCAACCAAAAAAGCCAATATGTTTCTCATTGAAAACAGACTTTTTATGAGTAGCTCTCGCAAATTTATCTGGAATACACCAAAATTCGTAGGACATGTGTATTTTACAGATATTTGTCAGTTGTATAGGTAAGTGCATAGTGATAAACATTGCCGAAATACCACGTGAAAATGCAAATACCTTCCCTACTTTAAATATGAAATATGTCTTCAAAACATGAACACTGAACTGTGTTTACAGTATCATGTAGTAAGTTCAATGATATGATCATCATATATTACGTTATAGATCATTAGCACCAAATTGCGCACCTGTTTTCCATTAAATTTAATTTCGGTATCGGAAATTTCAAAAAAGGTATCGGAAATTTGGTATCGGAAATTTTAAAATTATCACATTTTGTCCTGTGTTTTCTATTATATTGCCATTACCTACAAATACTTTAGCAGTATACCGTTACCCTGATAGCATTAACACTTTAATCTATGAATCATCAAACCATATTGCCAAAAGAGCACTTAGTTTAGTATAACGGAAATTTCATGTTTTTACTTTTGATGAGGGGTGCCTCGCTATTGCAGCATTTAGCAATTTTATTTCGTAAAATATCAACCTGGTCTATGTCATTCTCAAAAAATAATTATATGAATCAAAGTGTAAGGAAAATGACGAAATCAATCGGAAAAACTGTGTTTAAACCAAGTGTCAAATTAAGGTAACGGAGATTTCTTCAATCTTTGGAATTTTGGCGACACTTACTTGACCTTAATTATTTTTGTTTTTATGACGGACAGATAATAAAAGATGCACTTTTCAAAAACTTAGGCCATTGACGGATGTTTTTAAATGCATATACAGTGGATAAAATGTATCTATTTGTGAGAAAGTACCACGTTTATTTACTCTACTGCGTCTGGCGACATCACGGAAATTTAAAAATACGACCTTATTTTTGATATTTTGAAGAAACGAGTCTCTCGATTTTCTTGAAATGTTTAACAAAGTTGTAAAGTGATCTGTACTAATGTAAGGACTATCAAAATTCAATGTACTACGTTTCTTCAGTTAGATAAATACCGGCGACAGGGGTGGCGCCTGTAAACTGAATTTGTGTGTTGAAACGATCAAACACGAATAAAGATAACCTCCGATCAAAGACCGCAGAATTATTTTCCCTCTGCAGTCTTTTTCCATAGCTTCGACCGTACGGAGTTCTATTTGGTGATTTCTATTTGTTTGACATAAACGGATGTTGTATCATAACAACAAAGGTCCATAGCACGATGTAGCAATGTGATAAGTGATACAGGGAACTGGGCATCTAGAGTTTTCAAAATGGTCTTGAATGTGATCATTTGAGCTTCCAGGTGGAATTAAGGCAACGGAACTTTGTTCTTACTACAGAATGAAACCATTGCATGGTACAAATCTAAAAGGCAGTCGAAATCCTTGAAATGAAATAGCACGTATAAAATTTAGCAAAACCTTTGTTTGTGTTAAGCCTGTTGAGTTAAGCAAATAAAATCAAAATTACAATCTGGAAGCCAATCAAAATACAGCCATGATTAAACTTACACGTATCCCTTCCCAAAACAACAGAATTACGGTCTGTTCAAAATTCAAAGGGGATATATCAGACAGCAAAATTAAAAGTTCTTTGTAATAGAAGGAAAAGTGAAATACAGGTAATCAGCAGTTGTCTTCCCTTTTCTCAATATTTTCCAATTTTAGGGTGCATCTAAAGGCGCCTGAGTATGCAAATGGATTCAAGCTTGAACTGTTACAAAGTTGTTTAGATGAAGGTCAATAATGAATAATAAATGAACCAATTTTAGACCATTAATGTTTGGTATTAAATTTAAAAAAACCCAACAAACAAGATGTGTTTGTGAAACACCAATGCCTCCGAAATAGCCATTTTTGTAAAATGTTAAATTTTCATGTAAAGGGTTGATAAGGGTTAACAGGTGACATTGAGGGAGGTCAAATTGCATGCAACAGATAGATAATATTGAAAGGAAGTTGCATACCAAATTTGAGCTTTGTATGTCAAGTACTTTTGGAGAAAAGGCATGTGTTAAGTTTTCGGACAGACAGACGGATGGACAGACGGACAGACAGACACGAGTAAAACAATATACCCCCAATCTTTCGATACAGGGGCATAAAATGAGTATGACTTCACAAGTAGCTCTTATTTGTTGATAGTCTTCATTTTCAGGCTTTGGTCAGGATGTTTAATAATCATTTGGTCTATCAATTCACAAAACTGGTTCGATTCCGAATCACAATAGATGCAATATGTTTCCATGTTTATTCCCAACCTACAAAAAAAAAAGAGAAAAGAAATGTTATGTTAACCACGTGTTTGTATAGCGCAATCTGTCTTCCATATCAATTTAAGTCCAAATTCAACATGAAATTAACTTCGAAAAAATGCAAAGTTTGTATAATAAGATCATTTAAGATTATGAGGATCATTTTGTAAACAAAATAAAACATGTTTATAAATACAAAACGTTGCATTTATTTTACAACTTTGGGTTATTAACCCACTCCTAAAACACTTCAATGCATTGTATATGTAAAAAGTTAAAGGTATGCAAATTTAGACACTAAAGTCACCATCAGTCGTTGTTCAAAACGAAAAATGTACAAAATTACAATACATTTTGCTCTCAAACAACCGTACATGATTTATGGTTGTGCTCGAAAGCAACCGTACTATGAGGTAGCAAGCAACCGTACAGTGAGCAGGCAACACCAGTGACAGTTTTATAGTTAATATTTTTAAACCGATGTTTTAACACACTGTATCGTGTAATATTTGGGAGCATAGATGAATATTCTTCAATATATTAAAAGGATTTGTTCTTATACTAGATATTAAGGGTTGAAATCTTTGTTCGGAGTCAATCAAAGTGACGATTTGGAGAAAATTAAGTGAGCAAATGCATTTTCGTCGGAAAATAGAGTTCTTTCCGTAGATATACGCCAGGAATGATAATTTTTCATATACCTTCCACCATAATACGAGATAAATCCAACTCGATTCAATCTAATATGAACTATTTACCTGTTTTTCGGGCTTCAATCTCCTTTTTGACTCGTTTTCTTACTCGCAAGCGGAAGTTAGTGCGTACAATGGACTATACACTGTGTAAAAGAACTAGCATCGAATTAACCCCTTCCAGACCCTCATTCAAGCACAACTTAGATAGACTCTTTTTGACTAGACGATGATCTACCTATAAAATGGTTTTGACAAATATTGTGGGAAATAAATTAGATAGGCCTATTGTTTGATAATTTATTTGAGCCGGGATCTGGAAAAAGATCCCTTCTGGCATTTGAGACCAATGGGCCTACCATAGGTTTGGTTTATTGGGGTTTTAGCCTACACCGTTTTCAACTGCTATGGTAGTCTGGTTCCCGTACCTGAAATCTACTACGGATTTAAGTACGGTAATAGCTAATATCTGACGGTCACTCAGACGGCCTGGACAGGTGACGCTTTCCATACACCGAGCCGTTTCATTGGTCTATCGATTATATCGATTGACCAATCAAAGGACAGAATGCAGTACCTGTTCCCAGTCGTAAATTCAGTTATTTACACGAATGGGCACCAGTCTACTGCTATGGTCACATCGTGGCTGGAGCACCTAACCACAGATTCCTGTTGTTTCATACCAATACTACCACAACACCCTTACCGGGCCTCCAGCTGCTCCCCACATAGGTTCACGATATCAAACAATTGATGGGTGATATTTTTGTCAGTAAGGGTATCTGCCGCGGCCGGTTGTTGAACCCGGGACCTCTCGAATGAGAGGCAGATGCGCTACCACAGGCCGCGGCTCCAATGCCATAGGCCCTATCAGCATGTGTATGTAGGCCTATATGCCTAGCCTACACACAGTCTGATCAGGAATCACGTCGCTCTCGCATAGCTTCTCCGTCACCTGCTGCATTTTAACCCAATATACCAAACGACAAAATTTAATGGCGGTCCAAATAGAAAGATCCTACAGACGACAATTTCAAGTGAATGGAATATTTAATTTTTAGGTCTCCTTGGATGGAAAACATTGTGAGAAATGAAGAAATTGCTTGTCACAAGCAATTTCTTCATTTTCCACGATGTTTTCCATGGCCATTACTTTGTGGGGAGTCAAAAAGAGTCATTCCGGATTTTCGTAATTCCGTCGTTACAGAGTTGTCGTTCATGCGGGACGGTGATACCGTCTTCCAGTGTCAATGTAAATAAGCGCTATCGGTGGGAAAGAACCGCTACTGCATTCGTAAGTGCCAAAACTTGCGGAAAAAAATGGAAATTTTGAACTTCACAAACTATATCGAAAGAGGCAAATGCAAGACGAGCTTGGATTCGTGTAATAAGTCGCAAGAATTAGAACCAAACATCGTATCTGGCATAGGCATACCCAAGTCTGAGAGACAGTATTAGCCGATACGCGTAGATCGTTTGGAGATTCCAACAAAGGAACCTCAGCGGAGAGAAGAAAGAGAAATCCAATCGCAACATAGTCCCAACACACTCTTAAACGCTTACATATCAAATTAGATCTAGTCTATTGAGACAGAAGGAGAAAATGCTGGTTAACAGGATGCTCTTACAATTTGCCGAAATGTTTCCCAAAGTATTTAATTTCTATTAAGTAAAACCAGGTCTTGTTTGGGGAAGCTTTAACGAAGAAACAATGAATTACATAGATCTACTAGAACGAAATAGCAAAGTTTTGAGAGAAGAGAAAAACATGCTGACTTTGCTTTTCCGTCAATAGTTCCTATTCTACAATCTACACCAAACTGTTCTTCTTAGTAGATCTAGATCTACGTATCATAGTCTAAAGCCTGCTTCAAATTTAAAATTAGAATCTAAATTTGAAATGATCGTTTATTATGTTAACCCTTTCCTATCTAATTCTTTGTTTTGATGCCCACAAAATAGCAAAATCAGAATCATTCTAACAATTAGCAAGACTTAATTTGGAAAGTACCATATTTTGATGTACGGGTAAGGGTTTAAAAAACCCGCCATTTTTTCGGCACATTTAAAAACGAATTTTTCAATTTTTTTTATTTTTTTCTTCTTAAGTCCTGTATTTGACCTCAGTAGATTGTTTAGAAAAACATTGAGAAAAAGGAAGCAATCTGACGATAGTCAGAAATATCGCCCCTTTCCTCAATATTTTCTGTGCTTTAGCATTTACTTATTCTATTTCCGATTTTAATCGTTTTCCGACAGTGGAAAACCGTGTGGAGCGGAATGTTCTTACAAACAGTTACAAAATACCGTATTTGTTTGGAAAAACTCGCTCACAGCATTCATGTATATACATGTATCTTTTTCCCTAAAGTTGCCCCTCTTTTTATTTCTATGACGTCATATGACTAGAGTAAGCAAGGCAAAGTCATGACGTCACAAATCGACACTCGCCTGATTTGAGGCACGCCACGGAGAAAACTATTTTCAATGATAACCTATCATCGGATTATGGCAGATTTCTTTTGTTATAGATCTCCGAACGATCTAAAAATGATGGAAGGTGCAGAGGTATTATTAAATTCCATTATTAAGTTACAATAAAAATCATTTTCATTTAATTGCTCATTGTATTTACGAAAATATTAAAGTTGCCGCTTGTCAAACAGGCAAATGGAAGTAAACATACCGTCCCGCAGGAACGACAACTCTGTATTACCGGAATTACGAAAAGACCGAATTGTGTGGTAATGGGTTAAATTTAATACAGTGGGCCCAGATAAGGCACTGGCTGGTCCGGAAACATGGTAGGCCTGCATGCCGTATAGGGTCATTGTAAGTAGGCTTCTGAGCCTCAAATGGAATGCTCTGCCAGGTCAATTCTCGTCCACTATATGAAATCATTCGGAGAAAAGAAGCACATCGGGTAACCAGTTATCAGCGTTTTCTTCTTTTCTCTCAATATATTCCAGAACAAATCCCTTTTAATGACGTCAAAATTTAGCGGCTTTGGGATAAAAGAGTTCACACATAAAATTTCCAATTTATAGTCTTGAACTGGGTTAATCCATAATCTAAAAAGAATTTGTGCACATATATCTAGTCTTCTAATAATTCCCAATTCACACATACCAACAATTACATTGTTTTTCAAAAATGTTAAATACGGAATTTTTATTGTAGGCCCACAGCAATTATTCCGACGTACGAAAATCAAGTATACAAGAGTTGTTCTCCACCAATATAGCTCGCCTTAACTCAAAGCTTTTCACTAACATTAGCCCAACATCCAAAGTCAAGTTCGTTATTAAAATTAGTTTCCCAAGTGAAAGGTACTTGAGGTAGATCTTTCATATCGCTGCTTTTCTTCGAAAACCTCGTATCTGCAGATTGTTTTAAGCTGCAGATACGAGGTTTTCGCAGAAAAGCGACGATATCGATATAGACCAAAATGCTTGTCTACATGTGACAAGGAAAATTCCCATTTAAAAAATTGCTTGTGAAAGACAATTTCTTCATTTCCTACCATGTTTTCTAACCCAAAATGGAAAATCTTTTAAAATTCCACCAACTTGAATTTGTCGTCTGCAGCATCTTTGAATTTGGACCAGTCCAGAATTTAGCCGTTTGACATTGAGTCTCGACTCACTAAACCGAATGTATGATTGACATAATACTGTATGTATTGAAAAACGCGACGTTAGCCTATTTACCCTTCCCGGACATTTTTTTTAAAATTTGTTAGTGTTCAACCTAGTTTTTGGACCAATGAAATTGCAGTATTTTCAAATATAACGGCGCTCTATTTCGCGTAGACACCACTGCCGGCCAGTTTACGTGACCTATATATATAGCCACGCCCCGTCTCCTGTGATTTTTAGCTCCGCCCATCTGTCGATACATGACAGATCCTTCCCAAGTTTCTTTTTGTTTTAACCCTTTCCAAACAATCAATTTCTATAGGGATCCCATTTCTAAGCTTCTAAATAACAAAATATTATGTTGATAAAAAATTGAGTTTCTCTTTAAAACAGCACAGAAAATATTTTGGCAAATGGTCTTGGTGATTCAATTTCGATGAGTACCCACAACATAGACATATCATGGATTTGGTAAACAATGAATGAAATAATGTAAATCAACATCATTTTTCGTTTGTCTCAATGTTTTCCCAAGCCTTTCGTTTAGGGGCTTTTAAAACTAGGTCTTGTTTGGGAAAAGGTTAAAGAAGGATTTATGCGTCGTCTGTAACAATGGCTAAAAGAAGAGTTTGTTCTCGATTACTAGACAAAAAGACAAATGGTAAAACTTTGAGTTTTACCTTCTTCGTGAATAGATTACAACAGTTGCTGCGTCGATATTTCCTCTAACAATTGGGTTGACGTGATTAAATCTGAATCGTCTATTTCGTAAAAAAAGCGTCCAAATTTAAACTTGCATCCATGTGGACGCACTTCACGGGTCTTTACACAATTTTTGGCGGGGAATTACTTCCGCTGTTGTTTTAGTGTTATGAGCCAATAATGAAGCGAGGTCAATGAAGAATATTGACGTCCAAAACATCGTATATGGTTAAAATCAAGCTGTGAATACGCTATTTAGGTCTCTATCGGATGGAATTATTTTGGCGGGAATTGCTTACATTGTTGTTTCAGTGTCACGAGCCTATGATATTGTGCTATTAATTTATTGTTTCTTTTTTGGAAAAATGATGTAATTCCAGTCTGATGCAATCAATTATAGCTCCGGTTGGAGGCGTGGTTTGAAAAAGGATTGTTTAATTGTATGCTTTGATTGGTTGTCGAACACTAAGTCAGATAGAGTCTGTATAGTAGATTCTACACGAAATAAACGCCCAAAGGCTGCGCCTTTGAGCGTTTATTTCGCGTAGAATCTACTATACAGCCTCTATCTAATACATAGGCTAACTCTACGCCAGGCTATGAAGAGGGCAGAAGAATATTCTGGAAAAAGAAATCATAAACAACCATTTTCTAAAGGAAACACCACAATAGGTGACCTGCCCTTTTTACCATGCGTAGAATAAGATCAAATATTAAAATTGAGGACTTGTCTTAACTAGATGGAAACATGCCTTATAAGAAAAATAGGCCTACTAAGGGAAAGGGTAGGCCTATTATAATTATGTTTGTGCTAGAACAATATTTTCTTCCTTTACCGAATGCTTTATAAATGTTTTAGTAAGTTTTGTAATGTTAGACACACGGTAAAGGGTTATCATTTGAGCCAGGATCTGGAAAAACGTCCCTTAAGGCTTTTGAGCCCAACATAGATCCAGATCAGCCTGTGCATACGCACAGTCTGATCAGGATCCATATTGTTCTCCAATAGCTTCTTCGTGACCTGTAGTAACTTATAGAGAGCAGCATTGATGCATACTGGACTCCATTTGACAACAGGCTGACCCTGAAACTCAATTTTTAAAAATGCTATAAGGAACGTTTTTCCAGATCCCGGCCCATTTGTAAATATGAACCCACGTTGTGCAATTATCAACATCAGTCTATATATAGCCCGGTGGACTTTATATTACCCACCATTTTGTGATTTATTAACGATATTGCCTCGACATAATTTCGGATTTAACAAATTGTTCTCACAAACTTTGATTGATAGGCTACAAACCTCAACACGGTAAGGATATTTTTGTCTAAGGATACAAGAACAATTTCCGATAAGACACAAGGGAGGTTATACTCTGTAACAAGATATTTCAGCTCGTAAAAGTTGTCTTTCCTATTTCAACGTTTCGGTTGATTGACTGATTGACTGAAACGTCCAAAGTTGGAGCTAATTTGATTTTTAGCGTTGTCGTGAGGTTAAAGTATCGATCTTCTTCTGCTTAAGGGGGAATGCTCCAGTTTCCTAAATTTTTTCCCAATAATAGAATCTATTTATATTTTGTATGTTGAAATAACATGTTATTACCAATTGAAAAATATAATAAAAATGGATGGTCAGCGATCTCGTTTGAATTTTATAGGCATTCGTATCACATACCCCTACATCGAAAAAATGCACAATTTCTTGCCCCTGTCTAAGGTCACTAAAATGCTAATAAAATGCTGTATATTTATCGTTTAGTCCCGAAAACGGATTTAAAGTAACGTCTTACATTTAATAAGAACAGAAAACCCAAAATATGTGCTATTATAAACGCGTAAATGTATAATACAGCATGCTAACGTGTTCGGTTAGATCAACGAAGCAGGAGTGTTTTATGTCATAATTTGCATATTTTTGGAAATATTTCAAGTTCTACATAATAGAATTTGATAAAACTCCCTAATTGTATTAAGCAACATGTCCTGGTAATAATTCAAAAAGAAAATGTATAGGTCAGCGCACTTATTAGTGAATTACAGCAATTTTTATCAGCTACACGTGAATAAACTGACGCAAAACAGTGGTAACTGCATACACACTTACGACTGTTTTGCTCTAAATAATCGATTTCCATCTTGAGGAAATCGGTTTCGCATAATAAATACACTTTTACCGTCGAAAATGGTAAATTTAAATGATGGGTTACATTATTGAAAATATGGTAGCGAAACATATTGGTACGAAACATTAAATTGTCTACAGTAATAACCGAGTGTTCCGAAAAACTGGAGCATTCCCCCTTAAAGTTTAAGTATATTATATCATATATCATTTTAAAAAGGACAAAAATGCCTTTGAGAATTGCAATTTTATTTCCTTTTTTTGTGTAAATATTTTCCGGTATTACTAGTTTAAACATAAAACTTCGAACAAAAAAGCGATGTAGAGATGTAACACTGAATCATCAAAGTTGAATTTAAAAATGCAATTTGAAAGAAAAGTGAATGATCAAAATATAACCATTTTTGGACAAAACTTTCACTTGGTGTCAGAGTGTAACATACCGAAATAGAAATGATCTAACGCAACAATATCCCTTTTTTCGACGTTTTTTAAGGAGAGAAACATCAAAAACTAGGGGTTTTTTTAGCTTTATTTACCAATATACACATTATATTATGTTTTGTAAAATATTTTTAAAAAGAAATATTTCAAAAAATGCTTTGTCTACAGAAATGTCCCATGACGGCCAAATAACGTCAATTCAAAATGAATTGAATTTTCTCTTCTTTCATGATTGAGAGTTGTTGAACGTATTGTCATAGAGATAGAAAAATAGTTTTTTTTCTTAAGATTTAAAAAATATTCATATTTTCAAAATCTATTGAAAAATACCGTAGTAATCGAATTTTTCCTTTGTCCACACAAATATCCTATGTGGCGCTAAATAACAAGGGTCATATCATTTCACATCAGACGATGGGTATAGGCCTACATGTTTTTGATAATTTAAAACCCAAAATCTAGACACATTTAATGTGTTTATGTCCAAAAAATTCAGATACTTTTTTCCTTTGAGTGGTGGCCGCCATATTGGAATTTCGTAAGTTGGGGGTGGGATAAGGGAAAATTAAATTTCTAGTAAACCTCTCAAGGACGGATCCAGGATTTTTTCCAGGGGGGGGGGGGGTCCAAGCCCAAATTATGAATTGAAATGCAGTAAATATGTAACGTAACACTAAATTTATATAGTCAAAATTAAATTTTCAGTCAATGCCAGGGGGGTCCGGACCCCCCCCCCCCCCCCTCTAGATCCGCCCATGCCTCTGGACGAATTTTTCTCATATTGCACATATAGGTGTCTGATATAATGTACTATCAGACAGAAGTGTTTGTCACCCCAATTTCATAAGTTGCCATTATAGCTACCTTTACTATTAACGATTTTCATGGTGCTCAAAAAGCATCGAGATACAACTTTTGCAACTTCAACCACTTTGGATTATTGTTTAATTAAATGGTTTTACTTTTAGATTTCCGGTTGGGGAACCATAATTATGTTTTCTAGGTCCATCTGTCTGTCCGTGCGTTGAACTACACGTTCATGCTACATATAGCAATGTCAAACTTTATACAGTTATAGATCACATTAAGGAAACTTGCAATGGATAAAAGAATAATCACTCGACAACATCCACTTTTCGAGTAATTGACCTTCGTTGTTTTTACAGCTATATTTTGTCTATACTATACACTTAAAGACACTTCTAACGCAACACTTACCTTTTTGGTAATAATTTGAAATTGAATGAACCATTTTTCATCAAATTATCAACAGATTTAATTCATTCACGATTGCATAATATCTGTAATTTTCATAAAGAAACATTCAGTATAAATGACTAAATTTGCAGTTCATATAATATGACTAGAAAACAAAAAGTCGCAAAAAAGCTGTTGAGCTGATAACGTAAATTCATGTTATTCATGTAACAGCAGTAAAGTTTATTACATTCTGCTAACATTCTGTGTGTCCGTCATGGACCTAAATGACACTAAGACACCCCCTTCTAATTGATAAAACATAATTGATGATGAATCTTTGCGGGGTCAATCTTAACTCGCCCCTTTTAAGTTCCTGTTCCAGTCGTTGAAAATTTCTTGGAGAAAAAAGACGAAAAACTAATTTCTGGTAACAAATTCGATGATTTTGTGCAATGTTGACACGTACAAAACATTATTTCTTAAACAAAATAGGTGCAACTGAATTCTAGCATTGCTTCGCGCGTGAAAGCATGTTATCAAATCTTATGAAGCAGTGGTATGAGATATGAGTGAGCATGATTTGGTGACACTGCCTTGATGCTATTGAATTCTGCAATTGCCTGGGGTTTTGTGACTTTTCATATTTGAGACTCAGCGAAAAACCTAAATATTTTGTATGTTCGGATCAATCGATTTTGATGAAATTTACAGGAACTATATGTAAACGTAGTTGATTTATATTTGCTAACGATTTCATAAAATATACTACATTATTTATCTAATTATGATGAAAAATGTAAGTGCTACGTTGGAAGTGTCTTTAAGTGTACATCCTAAAACGTACATGCTGGCATACTCAAAACTGTATGAATTTGGAGGTAAATTACATATTTTGTTAATCCGCTTGGGAACTAATGTAGTGCATCGTAACGTAACATAGCATACACTTGTTTTAACAAAGGCATAAAAACACCAGAAGAAAGCACTACATCCTTACTTTGATAATGATAAGTAAATATGTATTTAAATCATTTTTATCTTTTTAAGGAAAATGCTCACGGACGTCAATTTCAAAGATCTCGATAAGAAAGGTTACACAGTGGTGAATGATGTCATCAGTAAAGCAGAGTGCGACGCAGCCATAGGCGAATATCAAGATTGGCTAAAGAAGTTCCGAGGCTCCTTTCCTAAATGTTTTAACAGTATCGTTCGTGGTTACAATACCGGTCATTTTGAGACAACTTGGAATCTTCGGTTGAAAACCAAGCCAATATTTGCACAATTATGGAAAACAGAGAAACTTTTCACAAGTTTTGACGCTATCGGTATCGGGCGTCCCCCGGAAGACGGTCACGAGGCTTTTCAAGATGTCCGCCGTTACTGGCTGCACACAGACCAAGCTTCTAAACGTCTGGGACTTCACGCGTACCAGGGGACACTTTATCTTGAAGAACAATGTAAGGATGATTGGACATTCCAGGTCATGGAAGGATCTCATAAACTGCTTGACGCGTTTTACGAATTTTGCACAAACACAAAAACATCAAACATTATCGGTTACCACAAAATGTCGGAAGAAGATCTACGTTTTTTCCAAGATGGCGGATGTCGACTTACACGAGTTCCGGTAAAGAAAGGAGGAATGGTATTGTGGGATTCTCGATTGATTCACGCAAACGCTCGACCAATTCCGGTAAATATACCACTTTATTCATTGTGACACAACAATTCGAAGTTACATGATTAGGATTTATCATTTATGTTTCAATTTTAATTAATCTAGTAACTTATTGATCTTTTATGACACTTAGGTTGTAGCAAACCGAGTCCTTCCTTTTAAAGATGAAATAGTTTACAAGCTGCCATCTTAAGTACAATATGACCATAGATAGCTAACCCGAGGGTGCATTGAGACAAACTACGTGCAAATTTCAAAGCTCTAGCGGTTCTGGTAATGGCAAAACTCGGTGATCTAGTTTTTTGCCTCGCAAGACCCACTTTTTAAGGACATATAAATCTGTATCATCAAGATAACATTTCTAAACAGTTTTGACCTTGAGTGATTGGATATAATATTTGATATATAGAGATTAACTAACTGAACGAATGTGATATGAAAATTATTTCACGAGAATGGGGTGTAATGCGGTTGAAAAAAACGAGTCCGCTAGGACGACTTTTTTAACCGCATTTCACCCCATTCGAGTGAAATAATTTTCATATTACATTTATTCAGTAAGTTAATCTACTTATTACATACATATTTTGGGAATTTAACCCTCAATTTGGGGTATTCTTTTTTTATTTAAAAATAACGTTCTTATTCCGATCTGATCCAAGGCTTTACACCGCGCATATATACATGTTCTTTGTGTATTCAGAAAAAAAGGCCGCCATTTTGTTTAAATTTTGAAGCGAGCAAAGAATGAAGCATCTATCTGGACTTTAAATTATCAAAAATAATTAATGAAAGAATAAAAAGCGAACTGAATAAAGTTCAACCTTCCTAGTCTAAATTTTCCAAAACTCCAGTCTGAGTTACCAATAAAAACAACAACAACAAGGTCAACAACTGAATGACAGATTTATTAATTAATTAAAGAAACAGAATTTTCGGCGGAAATCTATTAATTTAGCGTGTTTTAGACAAAAGAGATGGTCTAGCAACAATCTTTATCAAATTCTGTGAAGTGTCGTTCGGTTGCTTCGAGCAGGAGTGAAAACAACTGTCTGTTCAAGTGATTTGAATGTATGCCTATCACGGAACAAATTTCGTCATGTTCGTGTTTCTCATTTCCCTTCAACACTCCAGCGCTGGATCCATAGATCTTCGCTTCCATGATCAAAAATGTAGAATAAGGACGAAAACAAAGAATATAGTTTAGTTCTATTTAGATGTTTTTCTTTTTTGCAGGTAGATCTTATTTGACATACATTTCCGATGTTATGCATGCATGGAATCTGTAAAGGATAATGAATTAATGGGGAAAAAGAATAAAAAAGTAGTTCTGGCAGGAGTGAAATATTTCACTGCAGTGAAAATATCAAAATTTATTTCACTGTGAAATTACAGGATTTCACTGCTAGGAATGTAATAAGATATTTTGGTCCCCAGAGTAAAAGTAAGATTTGGCATTCTGACCTATTCTTTTATCCAATTCTGACCAATTTGAATTCTGTGGAGGATTCTCAAAGAAGTTTTCATCTAAAACTGACCTAAAATTGTGGTCCCTACAGTATAAGGATTTGACTGGGACTTGGCATATAGTGACCCAATATTTGGCATCATAATATATTTCTTTCAGCTGGCATGACTATGATCAATTTATATACTGACATAAAAAATAAACGCCTCACTCCTATTAAAAGTCCGATTCTTTAGAATATCTGATTCGAAATTACAAAAACTTATTTCCATCTGTAAATTTGATTGTCTGATGTTGAAAAATGAAGATAAAGGAATTACGAAATTGTTACAGTTTAGAAAAAATGGCACATTTAAACAGAGCGGTATCAGAATTTCCATTTATAAATCAGTAGCGCATGGTTAAAACTTTACTTACGACAACAACAGATACCGTAAAACTTCTTATTTCGTGACCATAATTAGTGAATACTAATTGCGACGTCGATTTCAACGTCTCCAACCTGAAACGCATATGACGTTAACGTAAGAAAGCTTCTTGTGTAATAGGCGTTACACGAGGTCTATCTGACTTTGGCCGATTGGCAAATGTTTCTGTAACTCTTAACTCGTCGACCAAGATGCCCAATCGTGCAATGCAAGACGTCAAAACGTCCGACGGCTTGTTTTTCAGCTTCCCGTATTCGAAAATGGCTAATTTACGAGCTATGTTTTCCGAACAGTGAGTCTTTAAAATGTTACTTGCAACAACAACAGTTTCCATAATACCACTTATTTGGTCACAACAGAAACCGACTACTCGACACAATGTTGATCCCAACGTCACAAACCTGAAACGTACATGGCGTTAACGTGAGGAATTATCTTGTTTTACAGGCGTTTCACGATGTCTAGTTGAGCGTGGCCGATCGATAGATGTTCGCGGAAGTCTAACGCGTCGATCAAGACACCGAATCGAGAAACACAATACGTTAAACTGTCTCGCGACTTGTTTGTGCATTCTTTGAATTCAAAAATGACCATTTTACGAGCTCTCTTTTCAGAATTTAGCCTGGGTATCCTTCAATACGGATGTTTCATAAAAATCTTTAAATACATGATTGCCTATCCATGAACACATGTTACTGTATAAAACGTGGCCACAATTTCATCACGTGATACACGTACATACACGAAACGCACGTAGAAAACGTGACCCGTCACAGGAAATGTACATCTTGATGAATAGAAACGTATATTTCTTTATTCAAGACGTTATTTTCTGTCAAAATGATTATATACAGTATACATTTCACTAATATTGTAATAGGCATAAGGAGGGTAACGACAAATTTTATTGACTCGTTTCTTTTGGACGTCAGTATATACATGTATTGTATTTACAATTATTGTAATTCTTAGTCTTAGTGATTAAAGTTGCTAAAATGGTGTTTCTGAAATTATTGCATTAATGTGAGACTAGCTAATGAATCTTTCTTCAAGTATTCGTTTCCACTTCAGAATCGTAAACATCCAGGCCGATGGCGTTACGTTGTGTTCGTATGTATGACACCTGCTATATGGGCTAGTGAGAAGGATATAGAGGAGCGGAGAGAAGCGTATAACAGAGCATTAATGACGACACACTGGCCTTCACAGGTACATAATACGTTAAAAATTCAACGAGAATCGTAACTATTGTTTTGAAAAATCAAAATAACTGTTACGATTCTCGTATAATTTTGAACGTACAATAAACATACAACCTTTACAGCATTCATCATGTACAACGATAGCGACTAAAAACTGACATTAGGTACCTAGATAGGCAAAAGTTCAAGGTTAGGGACCTACTTTGAAGCATTCTTATTTAACCAATTGGCAAATTGATGATACTTCTGACGCAACTGAAAAAATGCATCAAATCAGACGACTATCATAACTGCCTAACATTCTGCCTATCTGGGGTAACGATGATTGTCTTTATCATAAAAACACTCATGTGAAAGCGGCTGTTCAAGATATTTGTGGAAATATATTTTTGCCAAATTATCCCCACGGTCATTTTGAATATGACGTTTGACTAGACTGAGTTCTCGACAGTTTCACACCCCAAACCGCAATCTGCCGAAAATCGTCTGCAGAAACGCGTGATCGATCCCTACATTCAAACATGCCGACAATTATTCTATGACACTGAAACCTGAGCCGCGTTCTTTAGAGCGAGATTTCTTGAGATATCTTGAGATTTCTTAAGATGTTTTAGGATAAAGCGCTCTTTTGAGCAAGATTTTTAAGACGATCACTGGGAGCCGCTATAGCTCTATACTTCTTTCGGAACCCCTCGGTAAATTCTGCAGAATCTATATCAAAGAGATTTGACCGAGTTGTTCCGAATGCTCCATGATTCATAAACCGCGGAGTTTCGAATGCTCAATACTTCATACAAATGACGTCATGATGACGTCATTTGTATGAAGTATGGAACATTCGGAACACATCCGTATAATATCGGTCTCTAAAACGCTGTATCAAAAACATCTTAAGAAATCTTTAAAAAATCTCGCTCTAAAGAACGCAGCTCTGTATTTGCCCAACAATGCCGATTACAGTGCAACTGTCTGAGTATAGTTAAATTTAGGACAGAATTTTAAATTGTCACATGCCATTCTGACAAGAGGTTCTGTGAAATATTTGATTGGGTGACAAATATTGCAAAAAATGGAGAGTATAAACAACCAGCATTTTCTATTTTTGTTACGTTTCCTATTTTATCATCGTATGTTTGAAATTAATATACATGTAGATAATTAATCATGTTTATTTAAAGCCGCGTTCCCATTGCCAACCAAATCAACTCGACCAATTCGATCGCCTAAATTCCCCGACCAAACCTGATTAAACTCGATCAAATGTATCAACTCGACTTCTTCTCTATTTCTTGTCGATTAGTTCCCGATCATTTTTCCGACCACGCTTGATCAGTAAGGCTACTCGATCGCTTAATCGAGTTGATTTGGCCGGCAATGGAAACGCGCCTTAACATGTTTTACCGTACTTCAAGTCTACATGCAATTTTCATGAATTTTGAGCAAACTAATCAACAATCATTATCCATTACTGGAAACTTAGTTCATTTGATATTATTTTCATTTCAGGGTTTAAAGCTAATAGAACAACCCGTAAAAACGGACGTAGAATTCCCACGTGACGTACCGGAAGTCGCAAGAACGGAAGTGGCTATGAAACTGTCCGGACTGGTTCCCTACGACTTTGAAGATGGGTTACCGAACGGAGACGATCATATACCGGAATGGAGGGAACGTTCGGACCCAGATATGTTTTAAAGTACAATGTAGGGGGCCTACATGCAAATTGATACGGGATCGATTAACCTATTCACACGCATTAACGCTTTTTGACGCCTCACAACATTAAGGTTTTAGAAAACACTGTGAAAAATGAAGAAATTGCTTGTGACAAGCAATTTCTTCATTTCACACAATGTTCTCTATACAAAAAGAACAAGATATATCAAATTTCTTTGGCCAGAATTGTCATCTGCACAACACCTGAATTCGGACAGTCTAAAATTTTGCTTTCTGGTAATGGGTTAAAGTGTCGTGTTAGACACTAATGTACACTGTATAGAATGTGAACCAGTGTTTACTGCATATGGATGTGTCTGGAAGCTCCTTGACGGTTCCTGTGCCTGATCCACAACGCCATCTCCTCGTGTATATGTTGTGGGCAATCTTGGAATGCGAGCAGTTTTAAGATTGCTTATACGCATATCTGAACAATTTTAAGAATGCTTGAACGTATACTAACATTGCCGAACCAAATTCACAGGCTCACAGGTGTGTTCCGTAGGTTATGCAGAACATACATGTATCATGTACATGATGTACTCGTAGACTGGGGAAGCTGGTCATTCAGTGTCAGAACAATATTATATAAATACGAATAAGCTGATGACGTAAAATTTGGAGTTTTTTTTTAAAAAAAAATAATTTAATATTAGTTGATTTCATAAAAATCCGAGCGTTTTGATTGGCTAAATTTTTTTTTTCATAACTCCATAAAAAAAAAATGACATTGCCGGAACTTCTTTCGGAGTCAACAATATGGATAAATGGATGTGCCCTGTACAAATCGGCATATTACGTTCGTTTTGAGTAATAATCTGCAAGTTTTATCATTAAATCTTACTCTTAAATAGATTTTCTAGTTGAAACAAACTCAATTTCAAAAAGTTATTGCTTAAAACGCACTTGAGAGGATGGAAAATAACGTTACGACAACTGAATTCGCTGTAAACGACGTTGCAGTTACGCGCGCTTTTTATGACGTCATTTAAAGTTTTCGTCACGGAACGGCACGTGCGTAAGATCTGAATACCTTGGCAGCGGGCAGATATCGCACATCTGTCCGCTTCTTTGAACATAGTCCGAACGATTTCTCATCTTTTCTAGTCGCAAATATTTTTATTTACGGAAATAAAAGGTATCATTAAATTATAAGGAATGAATGCATTTTAATTTTTTTCATGCAGGTATGAAAAATAAAATCTAATCACACTTTTGTATGAACCGCTTTGCGGATTCATACAGTGTGATTAGATTTATTTTTCATACCTGCATGAAAAAAATAAAATTGCATTCATTCCTTAAATAATTCTGTAGTACCAGCTTTACGCTTGCAGGCTATAGGTACACATGCTAAACGTAAATGTAGTCCACCCATGATGAGATCCACGCGACGTCGGAATGTTTCGGACCACGTCGTTAAAGGCTACCAAGCTTGGCAGTTTATTGCACCGTATATTGGAAGAAAATCATTAAATTAACGTGTTTTATAAAAGATCCGCCAAACTCGGTTGTTTTAAAAGTTTTATTTGCTTTTCTTTACATAGTTGAAAAACTGATTTTCGAGAAAATAAAGATCGGTAATTTCCGTAAAATTGCCACGGATTGACGTCATCAATGGCTTGACTCCGCCCCCAATCTAGAGCATGAGGTGTCTGACAAAGATAATGTGTTCGACTTTTCTGTCATATAGCAAAGTCTTAGTTTTTATCCATTTCTCGATCGTAGGAGTAATACAGATAAACTTAAACCGTTCTTTGGCACATTCCTTAATTCACTTACGACATATTCTTTGACTGTTTTAACATTTTTTTCTAACATTTACTGAGGACGAATTCCGTGTTTTGAGTATCGATTTGGGAAGTCGCTTTATGACAGAAAAGTCGGACATTTAACTTTTTCAGAAATTTCAGACTTTCCGGGAAATGACCCATGACTGCCCGTTTTTCCCGCCATGACGTCATTCAGTGGCAAGTATGACGTCATAATTTCAAGTCGGAAGTTTAGCGTATTTTCTTCGGCAAAGATCGGAAAAGACCAAAATATCCAATTTAAAAGACGAACTAAAAACACTTCTAATGTTGGAAAATTGTAGAAACTTTGATATTTGGTTAATAGTAAGGTGTTCTTTCGGCACAAAACTTTAATTTTGCCAATCACCGGACACTTTAACATTTGTTGTAAATATCCTACCTATTCGGTCGACGTCATAAACATTCGGCGGTGGAACGTTCCGACGCCGAATGTTTACGACGTCGATCAAATACTTCCGACGTTGCGTGAAAACTAATATTTCAGCATGAAGTGTACTGTTTCATCAACAAAATAATCAACTTTTCAAATTCTATTTTTTTTATCTACCTCTTCCTTTTCCTCAAAGATAATCGTACAATTGTACGAAAATAAGAAATAATTTTTACTGGTTATTTGAATAATTAACAATATCAATTATTCAATTTACATTAACCAAACTGATGTGTGATACCGGTATATCGTTTATTCATCTAAAGCAAAGTTGCAAACGTACAAATATAGATTCAAGCTAAGCCAATGGAGTAAAACGTCTTGGTTTTACTTTTGTAGATCGTTTTAAACCACCTTCAGCACAGAAATGAAATTACAATGTGGCCTATTTTGTCTGTGAGTTAACAGAAGAGTGTTGTCAGTTGTATATAATGTACGTGGATCGTTACCACCAACAACTGTCGAGCTCAATATACATCGCTTTTCACGGGTCTTTTCTGACCCAAGATTTACCAGAGACAAATATGTCAAACTATGAAGACATAAATGCAGCTCACCAGCCTCTCGAAAGATCAAGCTTGTCGGGACACTCTGTGTTCGATTTCTTTTCCTTAATCGAATATATTTCTTTATGTGAGTAGGCATGTGCATGTCCCCTGTTCGCCCGTCAATACCTACGCGATATCTGGATAATGTATTTGCAAGGTTAACTGTGTCTACACGCCGACACTTCACCCCTTCTATGTTAATTGCATGAACGGCCTCGTTGCGATCAGAATCTACACAGAGAACGAGTATTTGATCGTTCTTAAAGTATATTGCCAAACACTCAGTGTCGAATGGAATACCAGCCCTTTCACAGTAATAGCCTTTATATAGTTCCAGTATAAGAACGAGTTTAACATCTGGACACGTAACAGCAAGTTTACAATCTAGGTTAGAGGCATCTGAATAAAGTTTATGATCTGGAGGTCTGTTCCGGTCACGCGGCGTCTCATCTGTAAAGGCCGTTACATCATACGGTCCCGTGGATAGCTTGATGTATCTTTGTAAGTCGCCATTATTGAATATTTTGATAGCTTTGTTTTCATAATCTGTCGCCACAATTCTGCCATCTTCTAGACTACACAATCCACTCAGACAGCAGTTAATGTTGTCGTCCAGGTGATGGTAGGCGTGAATCTTCTGCACAACGTCAGCCGTAACCTGGTCTAGTTTAACATCAGCATCTTGTTCATGCAACATTGTATCTATAAACCCACCAATAACTCCATCAATGTCGTCTGCATCGTCATCCCTGATTAATTTTCTAGATTTAGGATGGACACACACAACATGGTCACAAACTTTACATAAATACTTCTCACAATCAAAACACAGTGAATATGCGGAAGGATGGGTACAAAATGTATTGATACACACGTCACATATTTGTACACTACCAGTACATGATTCGTCACCATTTCCGAACGGTTTGATTTCTCCTGTATCATATTCAACCATATCTAAAAGTGAATTACCGTCATCATCATCAACGTCGTGCAATATACCAACGTCGCTTAGTACGTCAACGCCTTCCTGTAATACGTTAACGTTATCTAGCAATACGTTACACTCGTGTAGATCCACCTCCGTAGATATGTCATCCTGACCCAACATTGTCTCTCTTCTGTATGACAAGATTCTGTGTTGTAGATAGATCTAGTTTTTAAAAGTCATGTTGTCTTTTTTATCGATGTTTTGGTCTTTTTCTCGGGCAACACACATATTGGTATAATTGGAAATCAGCCTGAAAGAAACAAAAATAGCTCGTTAACAAGGGAATTACCATAATCACTTTACCCTTCAATACGCTAAGAATTCCACTGAAAAACACACCGGTCATATATACCCTACTTTGGAAAAGGAATTGAATTAGATAGAGATCTATAAAATTATTCCAAACGTTATTTGTCAATTTTTGTAGAAGCTGGAGTGTAAACACAGCCAATTTTAGCGTTATCACTTAAACTACAACTGGATGTATTTAGGATTGTCTGTATCGCGCACATAAAGATACATATACTTACCAGCCATTCTCCAGAAATTGAAGCCATTTTAATTTGAGAAAAAATGATTTTTCGACCATTTGCAATTCAAATGGTTTTGCGTTATTTCTAAAGAAGAATACTTCAGGCGCTATTTCTGAAAATTTAACCCACACCATTTTTACCAAACGATTTTATGATCCATCAAAGTAAGTATAAAAATAGGCATGTTACGGAGCATAGATTATGTACTTACGGTTAGTTTTTAAAACGTTAGAGCACAATCAATGATCGAAAATAAAGCTGATATGG
>OY804604.1:23537769-23760266 GCA_963680895.1 Fragum sueziense | reverse complement strand
CAAACATTTTATCAGGTGTGCCTATATTTTATTACCAAAATTAATGAATTAGAAGAAAAGATATCTTCAATGTAAAATATTTTTAAAATTTTGCAAATACAGCTTGATTGAAGAAGCAGTAGAACTTAAACATTGTAAAGTAGCTATGATGGTGAAATTTCGTGAATAGATAAATTTTGCTAAGAGAAGTGCAATGTATTGCTTATTTTCTGAGTTATTGCCCTTTATTCTTAACAAAAAGGCATGTCAGGACAAATGTAGGGGTGGAGGCATTTTATCACCTTTAGTGATAGATTTCTAGTTTAGGCAGGAATTAATAGATTTCATGGGCACTATACTTAGCCAGTTAACAATAAAAAGTCTCACTTTTCTCATTTTCAGGAGAGCATGAAAATACTGTGGACAATTTAAAAAGGTCAACCACACCATTTCATATTAGATTGGAAAAAAACTACACCCGACATGAACAGAATTACAGATAGGAATTTATTCATCAAAAAAATGAGACATTCATCAAACAGGTTTCCAGAAATGAAGAAGACTGAATCAGCAACAGAAACCTTGGTGTACTTCCACTTACATAATGTTTTAAAGATCATGTGGTGCCTGATAAAACAGTGAATCTGTGGTTTAGTGTTACACCAGTGGCGGATCCAGAGGGGGTTCGGGGGGTTCAAACGAACCCTCCTCTGAAGCCAGATTATTTCAATTTCATGCAGAAATTCAGTCAATATTGTGTAAAACTAGGAAAACGAACCCCCCTTTTTGCATATTCGAACCCCCCTCACAGAAATCCTGGATCCGCAGCTGTACACTGTAGGTTCTGAAGCTTCCTGTTACCAAAATGCTTCATCAAGAAATCAAGAGTGAAGAGATGAGTGCAGTGTTCAGAAACTGTGAATCAGCCATCATTATACAGATAAAGTTTTTTCCTCTCCAAGGCTGCGAATGATGTAACAATATTTTGAATATTTTTCAAAAATGATGTTAACATATGACCAATTTGAAAAAAGGTAGGAGACAGAGAAGGTGGGAAAATGCCATGGATTTGCTGATTTTGAAGGACCTTTTATAAATCTGCTGATGAAAAAGTTATTGACAACCAATTATATTTTTTTAAATATACCACTTCTGTCTTAATTCCAACATTTTCATGCCTTCTCTAGTTGAAAGCGAATTCAAATTGGTCAAGTATTAACGCTTTTTGACTCTGTACAAGTTAAATGCATTAGGAATCATTGTGGAAAATGAAGAAATTGCTTGAGACAATATAAGTTGCTTCTTTTGTATCAATATTTCTCGAAGATTTTTCCACTAGGAACATAAACCCACTCTTGTATTGGAAAGGGTTAATTTGTCTTTAACCCATTACAAAACGGCAATGTTTTGGACTGCCTGAAATTCAAAGATGCTGCAGACGAACATTTTGTGCGAATTAAGTAAATTTACTACACGGTTTTCCAAAGCCTATCTTGAAAGATGGAGTAAAAAATAGTCAATGTGTGGTAATTAGACAGAGTTAACTGCAACAGATAAGGCTTTTTTAACCCATTCCCAAACACTGTAATTTTTAGAAGAAGAAGAACATTTTATTAGACAAGTACTGGTTGTACATAGTCATTTGTATAAACATGTGTTAACGACTATGTACAACCAGTACTTGTCTAATAAAATCTTCTTCTTCTTCTTCTTCTGTAATTTTTAGATTGGAATAATTTGAAAGATTTGCAGAAGGTAAAATGGGTGTTGATAAAGGTGGGACAATTATTTGTACAATATAGGACAGAAAATAAAAGAGGTGAAAGGAGAAATGTGGGTTATCAGCATCTTTTTTCCACAATGTTTTCGCAAGCCTTTCCCATCAGGTATGCCTAAAAGTGTCTCTTGGGAAGGATTAAAGCGCACGAAGAAAAAGAACAAATTGCTCAATAATACCGTAAAGTGATATCACATCTACCGGGTATTTTAGATACATCATGTAATATATTTTGTTGTCATTGTACATGTATGTACATACAAAATTGTGAACTTGAAAAATGTATGTTAATATTGAAATAAAAATAGTGATTGCAGAATGTTGCATTAGGTTTCTACTGTTAATCACGGAATGGAATGAATTAAATATGGATGTTTCTTAGTTTTGTGCAAAATTGTTGTAAATGCAGATGAAATTTATATTTCATGCAATTACATCAATTTTACATCTAAGTTGATGGCAGAATGCGTAAATAATTAGAAATTCAGATTTATATCACAGCTACAATATAAAAGATGACGACTACCCAAACAACGCATGGTATTGAAATCCCTTTAGATAAATAGATCTATATGAAAAACATATCGAGAAAAGATAAAATGTTGTTTATCATCATTTTCTCTTTCCATCAATGTTTTGAATAATTATGTCGTGAGAAATAATTTAGATTGTGACGTCATATAGAAAATATCAGAACAGACTGAGGAAATCTCCCATTTTTAATGCCCGACACTTGGTGTCCGAATGCAGCAACAGGAATCATCCTCTCAGTCTGTGTATCCATCCCGTGGGAACGTGACTCTAGCTACATTTATTGGAAGGATCTGGATAAAAACGTTACTGCCATTGTGCATGTCGACGGGTTTAGTTATTGGATGCTGCGTTAAACTGTATCAAAATCGTTGCAGACCATGACGACAATTTTGCATGAAGTGGTAAATGTTGAGGAAAAAGAACAAAATACTTGTGTACACCTTTTTTCTAATGCTTTAGAGGTAGGGGCGTCGAAAGGCATCATGGTGTTTTTAAAAAATGTCTTTTTTACTGCGTTATTCTTGTTCTACACAGAAGGGTTCGCAAATGCGTTTCAGTCCTGGTCGTACGTGCATCTGTACGTCCATCTGTCCCGTTGCTGATTCTTGCCTTCGTTGTTTAAGAAGAACAAACCATCGGAAATTAAGCTTTCTAATAGAATAATGAAGATCGTAATAAAAAAGCCTAGGAAAATATTGAGACAGAAGAAAATGTTGATGTTGCATATTCCTCTTTTGCCTCAATGTATCTAGTTTGTTCTGTGTTTTACACAAAGCATTACTTTATCAACTTCCTTTTTGTCACGAGAGCTTTCAAAATGGAACAGTCTATTATTGTTTTCTGTGAAAAGATTTTGTAACAAAACTGGTAAAAGGCCGCTCGATTGCCGAACAAACTTCTAAACGGGCTTTGGTCCTAACATTCTACCAACCATTTAGATGGTCTAGAGGAATTGACCCTTTCCCAAAATTTATTTCACATATTTTTCACGTTCCTGTCAACAGAGAGAATTGAAAATATTGAGAGATTGGGTTAGAAATCTCATAATCCAGACAGTCAGTGATAGGTTACTCGCACTGAAAAAAAAATCCCCATTGTGAGCCTTAAATTAGACAGGTGTCAATTGATGTGTGACGTCATTACTTGGTACGTATTACACGTGTACCAGAAATTAATTCCGTGTAATCATATGCCAGCATATAAACAAGAATGGCATCAGGAAAATTATCTTTGTATCACGATAGAAAGATGTTGTTTTCCTCATCTGAAGTGATATCAAAATGTTGTTTTGAGAGGGAATATTGTGGTCGTTTTGAATAACTAATTTGGATATCACAAAAAAAAAGAGAATATAGAAAAATATTTGAAAAAAATATTGGTGTCGGGAAGACTCGAACTCGCGAAAACTAAAACTACAAAATAGAACTGGGTAATGGGCTCACTACTTAACCCACTCGACCAGCGCGACAGTAATAGAAAGTGGCAAAAATAATTTAGTTAAATCTGCTTGCGTAATAGGAAATGAATTGTACGTTTATGGAGATGAACCTGTCCTGTTTCACCTTTATAAATATATTTTCATGAATCTTCACATTTTCCTCGAATATATACTTCAGATTATGCAAATACTCAGTGATTTTTAAATGTTCGGAAAAGTTCGGTTTCCGACTTTTTGTCATCGGCGTAGGTGGGGGTAGATGATGACATAACAAGCCAATTATAAGATTTAACCATACAAATTGTGTCTAAAAGCCTAGTCTTTAGATTAACATTAGGGAGGGAAACAATTCTTATGAACCACCTGTTTCCAATTATGTTGGACAAACTCGTGAAATTTGTTGTTTTATGTTTCTGATTTCCGTTCGGAAAGTTGAAAAAACCCGCCGGCACAACAACACTGAAAGTGTGAGAAAAGGGCATAAAATCGCTAGAATTCGTTTAGATAACACATTGTAATTTCTAACTGATCTCCTGTCAGGACTATCTCTTGTATGAAAACCGAATTGACCAACTTTGATTGACAAAACTTCCGAATTTTGCGAAATCAATGTGTGAAATCATCGAGTTATTTAGGCCTATAGACGTCGGGTTTTTCCAATGTCAGAGGTGCCGATTTTCACAGAAAACTCATTTATTTAATAATTTGTGTGCATATCAGCAAATATTTTATGCAATTTTGCATAAATATCGCGTATTTTTCTGGATCATTCATAAAACAAAAAAATCCGCAATTAACGTACGACTGCTCCTACCCAGTCGTAAGATTTTGGTCAAAATCTGCGATAATTTTACAATATCTGCGATAATCGTACGATTTCGAAAGTCGCAGATTTTTGATAAAACGCCTACGATATCGTAAGACCGATCGCAGATAAATCTGCGATCAAAATCGAACGTACGATCGTTAGTAATACGGGCCCCTGGTTTTGACGACCCTATTAGAAAAGGCTTGGGAAAACATTGAGGCAAAAGAAGAAACTGCTGATAAACAGCAGTTTCTCCTTTTGTCTCAATAATTTCCGTGTCATATTTTACACAAATCCTATCTTATATAACATCCATCTTGTCATTTGTGGCCGTTTTTGAAGTGATCACCCTAAATTTTTGTCGTTTGGGAAAGTGTTAATTCTGAGGTATAGAATTTAAGAATGATGTTTGATTTTGGTATTTTTGTCTCTATTAAGCCATTGATGTAGTCATACATGCTCTGTTTTGTCTGTCTGCTGACCTCTGCTTTTGTACATTAAAGGTGACTCAGCAGACACCCATATTAACGAGACGATGCTAGACAATAAAGGGGTAAAGGAGCAGATTTATCAATTATTAAAGAAGTGGAAGCATTTAGAGCAAGGACAGGCGACTCTAGATAACATTGTGGCAGCATTAAAACAGTGTGGGAAAAATGACCTGGCAGTGAAATATTCACGGAGGAAAAGTACTGATGTGTGATTACAGTGGTGTATTAATGCTTTTACAAGCAAGGCCTGGTTTTGATGTACCTAACAGAAAAGGCTTGGGATAACATTGAGGCAAAAGAAGAAAATGCTGATGCTGAATTTTTGCTGTTTGGGTTAAATGTTAGGATGGGTCCATTTGTAAGGACTTGCAAATGACAAAATAATTGATGTCAAAAGTATAAAATATAAATGGTATAGCCTAGAAAATATTGAGGGAGAAGGGAAAATTGCTGATAATCAACTGATAATCAGCTATTTCTTTTCTCTCAATGCTTTCTCAAGCTATTTCTGCTAGAGATGTCTAAACCAGGACTTGTGTTGGAAATGGTTTAGCAGGACAGATATGTGAATGGACAGACTGGCAGACAGACAAAATTGTCTTTCATAAACTGAAGTATTTCACAAAAGGCTATGAGGGCAGTAGAGATCATATTAAATAGGTAATGATTTTTCCATTACCAGAGGACAAAGTTCATTTAGACTGATCCTAATTCAAAGCTGTTTAACCCTTTCCCATACAAGACATGATTTTGACGTCCCTAATAGAAACTGCTTGGGAAAACATTGAAACAAAAGAAGAAAACTGCTGATTTTTTCTGTGCCATATTTTACACAAATCTTATCTTAGATAACATCCATTTTGTCATTTGTAGCTGTTTTCGATGTGGATATTCGTAAAATTTTGTCGTTTGGGAAAGGGTTTAAATTATGATAACTCTTTCACAAATAGCTACATTTTAGACTGTCTACTGCATCAGCTATCAAACTAGAAAATTAAAGTTTTTGCTGTTTGGAAAAGGTTCAATTATGTAAAAGTACAGAAACATTGATGAAATCTTGTTATGTTGCAATGAATTAATCTTTTCCCTTTTAGCGAAATCCTTGGTGGCTCCAAATTGAAAATTGTTGAAAACTTCAGAATTCATGATAATGCAAATGGGATAATAGCGTACTAGAGCACATAAACTATTGTGAGAAAGGGAGAAAATGCATTATATTCTTTTGATTTGATGTTTTCCCAAAACTGTTTCTATTAGGCTTGTCAAAATGAGGCATTATATGGGAAGGGGTTAAGAATCTTTTCATGAGGTAACGAGAATAGATTTTGAAGTCTCAAACTATGAAAATGTAATTAATAAGTGAGTAATGTTTTTAGGTTGTTACTTGTTGTTTTACATGTACTTTGGTTTATTTTGTGATTATGAGACAAATATACAGATAATGGGTCAATTTTTATTTTCCACAAAATTCTCAGACAAAAGTTTGGGCTGGTCCAAATTGAAACAACAGACCACACAATTGATGTTTTGGAATTTGTGAAAGCCATACTGTGTAGGGTAGGATCTAGTGAATATTTAGTGAAATGGAGTAAATACTGATGTTAACCCTTTACCAGACGACAACATTTTGGACTGTTTAAAATTGAAAGGTGTTGCAGACGACAATTTCAAGTGGATGAAATTTTACATTTTATGGTCTTTTGGGGTAGAAAGCATTGTAGGAAATGAAGAAATTGCTTGTCACAAGCAATTTCTTCATTTTCCACAATGTTTTCCAAAGCTTTTATATTGTGGGGAGTCAAAAAGAGTCACTGTATGGTAATGGGTTAAACACTGATTTTCATATTTCCTTCTTTACTTTCATTGTATTATAAATATGCTATCTTTGCTAGGGACATCAAAAGCAGGAATTTGTTTTGTTGACTGCCTTTGAATTTGGACCTACCTTAAAATTTGTTGTTTGGAAAATGATCAATCGAAATGCTGCTAGCAACCACATGTACTTGATTTACCATATTCATTATACTTTATTTTACAGAATAAGGTTGAAAAATATTGCTTGAAATTCACAGAGCGTTTATCGTCAGCATTTCATAACTTATAACATAATCAACATTATTTTATTGGCATAATATGTACTACAGCCAGCGAATTGGGCTCTCACTCAGTAGGTCCAGTGTTTTATACCCGGTCGCGGCAAATATCCTTTCTGACAAAATTGTCACCAACCAATAGTTTGATAATAGAGGATTTATGTTGGCCAGTAGCTGGAGGATGGGTAAGGATGTTGCGGTAGTACTGGTATGAGAAAGGACAAGAATCCACTGTTACTTAGGTGCTCCAGCTGCTGTGATATGGCCCATCATTAAAAACACCACTTTCTAGCCATACAAAATGCATCAAATTACACACACTTGTAAATACACTTCAAATTAGTTGATTCACCGTGCTGGATTTCAAGATTGTGCTTCAAGAAGAAAATAATTTACAAATATTATTTTATTCTATATTCATATGAAAGGGAGGTAATTTGAACATTTTTGTCAAATATTTCTATAAGTATGCACTAATTCGAAATTCTAAACCGTTCAAAATGTTTATGTTTGTATTTGGAATGGGAATGTATCGCAGTTTAGGAGTTACTGGCACTTGTCAATTTTCGCCTCTGGCTCTTTGGTGCCAATGATGGGTCATATGGAGACACTCCACAACGGGAAATGCTTCCGGGTCGTAGTATACAAACGTAGTTCCGTCAAAAATGGATTCGCTTCTTTTGTTGCATTGATTCTGTGTCTATAGAATAGGCAGATGCATGAAATGTGGTTCTGTATACTAGCAGACCATCAGTGAACTGCTAGGATGTGTTTTAATGAATTTGTTGGGAACTAGTTTCTTGCGCGGTCGTGACCTTTCATGGGGGTGTGTCACATGCAGATCCCGAAATAGATGGCAAATTTCAAGGGTGTCTGTGTTCACGGGTGCGTGATTTTAGCTGATGGTGCTATTGATACCACTTTCTTGGTAGTAAATTAAAGACAAAGAAATGGTCTGTCAGGCAGACTAAGTAAAATGTGCCACAAAGACTTCTGAGAGGAGCTAGAAGCTGCCAAATTGACCCATTTTACTATATATTTAATAGGCCCGTTTCGTTGAGGAGTGACACCTATATGAGCCAGAAGTGAAAATTACGAAATTTTAACTTTGACCCCATTTTTGTGTTTGAAGTTGCTTCAATTGATCTGAAAGTAAAGAATTTGCGAAAAATAGACCATATTTTCGAAATTTATGTCATATTTTAACTTGAATTTAAAAAAATTAAAAAATGTTAAATAGAACAAAGGCAATGTTAGAAACCACATCAAATGGACTCGATTGCTTGTGTTGTCAATTCCTGTGTATTTTTGGATAGGTAATTCCTTTTAGTTCTAGTTCAAAGCGAAACTAGCTTACAAATATCGTTGGAAAGGCGAAAAACCCTTTATCCCAGAAACACCCCGCCTAAATTTAAAAAGGTGCGTGACATGATTTTTTCAGTAAATTTGATTTGAAATCAACCTTTTTTTTTCACAAAATGCCCTTTGTTTTGCTTATCACACAATAGATAAAGCAAATTATTACAAAATTCTGGATTTTAAATCCATTTAATACATATTTAACTATTTCAATAACAGAAAATGACTTTTTAATGTTTAACATTTAGCCCTCCCCCCATTTTTGTATGCCCCCCCCCCCCTTTGTGATTTCCTTCTATTTCCTATACAAAATCATTTTCAATTCATGTATGCAGTAATTATGAATTTCAAAGATATTTTGAAAGCATTTTTAAATGAAAATAGACTGCAGAAACCCTTTATCATATACAGACATATTTTACTATTGATTTCTGTTTCGTGTGTTTTCCACATTTGTATTGTCTTTAAAACCTTTGTTTTTCCTTCTCAAAGACACGGTTTTCAGCTAACTTGAATAGCTGAAGACGGGAAATAACAAGAAGAATCTTGTGTAAATTATTTCAGCCGTTTTTAAGATTTTTTAGGTCCACAAAATAACGAATTTTAGTAGAAAATCGAAAATTTTATCATTTTGGCCCCTTTTTACATGCCCTGTTTCTGATAATTTGTCACGGGAGTTACGAATTTTGTTTTAAATAGTGTTACTAATTGCATAGTAACAATTTGCTGTATTTCCACATTCAAAACATCGTAGGAAAAGGCGAATAACCCTTAACTCTCCCCAATACTTACTTTGGTCTTAATCCGAGTTAAGAGGCTTAATTGGCCAGTAGTGGCCATTTCCTGTCCCAAAACAGTCTTTGTTTTCATTCATTTTATTGTAGAAATATATATCTGCACTAAATTAGTACTTTTACAAAATTCGAGTTTAGTTTTTACAGTTTAAAATGTATATAAATGATAAAAATAGGATTTCAGCCTGAAAAGGGACATTTGTCTTAAAATAGCCCCTTTTTCCGCATTGTTTTATGCAATATTTTCAAGAAATGCATCTTACTGTGAAAGCTTAAGGACGACAGAGTAAGTATCTTTTTATTTTTTGGAAATCTGACCATAAATTCCTGATTTATTCCAATTCATGTAAGCCAGGGGGGTCTCAACCCAGAATTGCATTAAAGACATCGTTTTGCAGTTAGGGGGGCCCTTTTTAAAATGCCACTTGGTTGTTATTTAGCGACAAATTCTAGACTCTTTTTATGTTTTCTCTTTGGAAACACCATAAAGCACTGACCTGAGACAAATTTGGTAAAAATTTTGTAAAATCTTTCATTATATAGGAGACACTCCACAACGGGAAATGCTTCTGGGTCGTAGTATACAAACATAGTTCCGTCAAAAATGGATTCGCTTCTTTTGTTGCATTGATTCTGTGTCTATAGAATAGGCAGATGCATGAAATGTGGTTCTGTATACTAGCAGACCATCAGTGAACTGCTAGGATGTGTTTTAATGAATTTGTTGGGAACTAGTTTCTTGCGCGGTCGTGACCTTTCATGGGGGTGTGTCACATGCAGATCCCGAAATAGATGGCAAATTTCAAGGGTGTCTGTGTTCACGGGTGCGTGATTTTAGCTGATGGTGCTATTGATACCACTTTCTTGGTAGTAAATTAAAGACAAAGAAATGGTCTGTCAGGCAGACTAAGTAAAATGTGCCACAAAGACTTCTGAGAGGAGCTAGAAGCTGCCAAATTGACCCATTTTACTATATATTTAATAGGCCCGTTTCGTTGAGGAGTGACACCATATACCTTAAATGGATTATCCCAATCAATCGAAGTACTACAGCCATTACAAAGTTTCTGGTGTGTTCACATTTAGATTGTTTTCAGCATTATTTAAGTATAAAGTAAATGGCAATAATTAATTAACAGTTAATCATAATTGGTGACTCTTTATTTTGTAATTATTTTCTAGTTTGTATTCCTCTGTAGTTAGTGCATTAAATCTTATCCTATAATTGAGAAGGTTTAACCCATTCCCAAACAAAATCTTGATTTGATGTCCCTAAAAGAAAGTTCTGAGGAAAACATTGAGGGAAAAGAATGAAGTGCTGGTAACAACTTTTGAGTCTTTTGCCTCAAGTTATGTTGCACTCAAATCCAAATTCCTTCAACTTCCATTTTATTTTCTGCAGCAGTTATCAAATTGGAACAGTCTAAATTTTTGCCATTCGGGAAAGGTTGAACCCCTTTACTGAACAACAAAAATTTGGGTGTTATAGTTGTTAGCTGCTGTGGATTATAAAATAAATGTTCATAAGGATATGATTGTTGTATAACATGTCACAGAAAATATTGAGACAAAAGAAGAATCATCATTTTTATGCTCCCTGAAAAAATTTCGGGAGAGCATATAGTCGCCATGCTGTACGTCCATCCGTGTGTCCATCTGTCCGTCCGCCCACAGCCAGTCTCAGCAACCCTTGGACCAAATTCAATGAAACTTCACATGTGAACTCCCTAGGATAATCCCTAGAAACCCTTTTCTCCGTTTCTTGATTCGAGGCTGCGTCATTGAAAAAGGGGCCTTAATGTAAAAATTAGTTCTCCTCTAATTTCTCTTCATCTAACGGGCAGAATTTAATGAAATGTTGTACTTATGTGATAAATGAGATGTTCTAGACCATATTCTATAAAAAATGTGTGTACAAAAAATCTGTCATGGGAAAAGGGGGCTTAATGTATGATAGTTTTTATTTTGTGACAAACACTTATTCGGGGAGCATAATCCGTCTGTGACGGCTCTTGTCTTCTTTTGCTTCAATGTTTTCCCAAGCCTTTTTTATTAGGGACGTCAAAACCAGGTCTTGCTTTGGAAAGGGTTAAAGTAGGTTCTATCTTAATAATGTGACATATAAAATTGCTTTTCTTGCTGGCTCATAACATTACTCTTGCCTACCAATATTTCTTTCAATATCCACCATATCTATATTGTGGTACTCATAAGGATTGTAAATCATTGTCTTCTCATGGGGATAATATTACTCCCAACATAGGATTTGAAGTAACAAATTGTCGCTTTTCAACAAAAACCTTGTATCTACAGCTTTAAACAAGCTGTAGATACAAGGTTTTTGTTGAAAAGTAGAGAAATTTAGAATGAGTTTACCACATCGATTTGTAGCTTTAGTATCATGTACATAATACATGCAAATTATTTTAACACATCGCTGCTTTTCAATGAAAATCATATAACTGCAGCTTAAAACAAGCTGCAGTTACGAGGTTTTCGTTGAAAAGCGACGACATGCATATCATTATCTACGGCAATCTTGGATGGTGTAATTTTTTGTGAGATACATGTATTTGTGAAAATGTGTTTTAAAATTGTTGTTTTGAAACTTGTTAATTGTATCTGTTTTACATCATATTTTGTGCAGAAGAAAAAGTTGGAACAATGTAATGTAATTATCATTTGTTAAATTTTGATCTGAGAGTTTTTAACTTTTTTTATACGCCCTGAGGGTCGTAGTATGTTATGGCCCCGGTCGCCTGTCCGTCTGTCTGTCTGTCTGTCTGTCCGTCCATTAGCAGTTTCTTGTGTGCGCAACTCCTCCTACAGTTTTGATTGGAACTTCATCACACTTACCACAATGAATCTCCATGGTGTCTAGTTGTGCACACCGCTTATGGAATTCAGATAAGTCTTTTTGTTTTTGAATTATCTGAACTTGAATAAAAAAATGCCCATTTTCTTGTGTGCGCACCTCCTCCTACAGTTTTGATCAGAATTTTATCAAACTTGCTACAATGAATCTCCATCGTGTCTAGTTGTCCACACCGCTTACAGAATTCAGATAACTGTCTTCGTTCTTGAATTATCTGCCCTCGAATTTAAGGAAAACTGCCCATTTTCTAAAAAATAACCATTTTCTCATGTGTGCAACTCCTTCAGTTTCAACCAGAATTTAATCAAACTAGCCACAATGAATTTTTATGGTGTCTGGTTGTGCCAACAAAATTTTGATAATTTTTCATGTTTGAATTATCTGCCCTAGAATTGAAAAAATGGCTAATTTTACTGACAAGCCCTTCTCGGGCATATATGGGCAGCTCTGCGAAGCTCTTGTTTCAGAGAGTTGTCTTCTAATGCTAAATAGAATCATTGAAATTGTAACAATATCAATCTGATAATGTAGGTAGATCTTATAAAAAGAATGGTTGTCTTTCTTTTTTTTAAATTTTATTTTTGAAGTTTCAACTCACTGGTGTTGAGACAAGTTTGGTTGTGTTCTATTATTCTGACCATTTATGGTAGCTTTAATGTATTCAGTTAGTGTTCATTTAATGTAGTAATCCATTTCTGCATAATGTTGTTTTTTTGACATCCCACAAACATCCCAAAAGATAATCAGCAGCATTTTTTTTCTTTTCTTTCAATCTTCTCTGACTCTCTCTGTTTTAGGGATGTCAAAACCTGGTCTTGTATGGGAATGGGTTAAGGTAACATGGAATAAATATTTTCTTGTACTGGTTACCTGTTATTGCTTTGGCAGTAAATATAGACAAAGATCAGCCTTCATTTGCAGGCAGTCTGATCTTAGTCTAATCTTTCTGCTTAGGACCTTTAAATTGAAATCTTAATTGAGCTAGGATATTGAAAAAGGTCCCTTATAGCATTTGAGACAGTCATGTTTCATGATCAGCCTGTGCCTTAAGTTTGGCCGGGATCCATGCTGCTGTGTTAAGGTGGGTTCAAGTCAGGAAGAACCTATTGGAGACCAACATGGTTCTTGATCAGACTGTGTGTATACACGGGCTGATCTTGAACCATGTTGGGCTCAAAAGCTGTAAGGGACCTTTTGCAGATCCTGGCTCATGTTTCTATTGAAACTAAAAGGCCTATAGATTTGATTTGTCCAATTTGACTTTATTTATAGTTTGTCCAATTTGCTTGTCTTGTATTCTTCATAGCCCGGTGCTTATTTAAGGACAAATCATCCGCACGACATTGTTGTTGAAGGACTAGGAATCTTGTTATTAACCCATTACCACACAAGGACTCTTTTTGACTCCCTACAAGATAATGGCTTTGGAAAACATTGTGGAAAATGACGAAATTGCTTGTGACAAGCTGTTTCTTCATTTCCCACAATGTTTTCTTACGAAAAAGGCCAAAAGATTTACAATTTCCTTAGTTTGAAATTGTGGTCTGCAAAACCATTGCATTTAGATGACTAAAATTTCGTCGTTTGGTAATGGGTTTTAACAAACTTGAATTTGGAAAAGGGCCCTTATAGCATTTTGGAAAATCGCGTTTTGAGAAAAGCCTGTGATTAAATCATACATGTAGTCTAAAATGGATCAAATCTACTAATTATACCCCCCCACAACAAAGTTAGGGGGGGGGGGGGGGTATAGTGGATTCAGGTTGTCCGTCCGTCTGTCCGTCCGTCCGTGGACATAATTTTGTGTCCTCTTCTCCTCCCACAGTTTTTGACCGATTTTGCTGAAATTTTAGCAGGTTGTTTCGTATCATATGAAGTTGTGCTCCTGCAATTTTCATCTTGCTCCAGGCAGTAGTTTCAGAGTTATGCCACTTGAACTTTAGCACTTTTTCAGTGACAACTTGCTAGTGGGGGGTATTTGTCCGCTTTGCGACAGTTCTAGTTTACAATTGCTACTGGTCATAAACAGGCTATTGGAGAACAATTTGGATCTTGATCAGACTGTGTGTGTATGCACAGGCTGATCTGGATTCATATTGTTCGTAAATGCCTTAAGGGACCTTTTTCCAGATTGCAGCTCATTTGTATTTATTAAGGAATTAGATACTGTAACTTTTATTTGTTGATATGCTATTGTTACGCCTTATATGGTAGACTGAGTGGTAGACCATTATTACACAATTTTGAGGTTTAAGCCATTACCACACAGCGACACCTTTTGATGCCTTACAAGATGAAAGCTTAGTAAAACATTGTGGAAAATGTAATTTTGCTTGTGACAAACAATTTCTTCATTTCCCACAATGTTTTCTATCCAAAAAGACCAAATTATGTAAAAATCCCATTCACTTGAAATTGTCGTTGCCATCATCTTTGAATTTATAAGTCTAAAATTTTGTTATCTGGTATTGGGTTGATAACTCTAACATTGATAACAGTGGAAATTGTTCTAGGAATATACATGAAATGCTGGTAAACTGCTGGTTTTTATGCTCCTTGAAGGCCCATACATCACCAGTGTTTTCTCCACAAACCCTTGGCCAAATCTGATGGAACGTCATAATTTCTTAGGTCAAAGAAAAAGGGGGACTTCTTGTAAAAATGTTCTTGTCCGGAGCATAATTCAAAAAAGAAACTTAAAAATTTCAAATTAAAATTAGCATAATATATTTGGTTGTCTGAATTTTGGACCAGTCCAAAATTTGTTGCGGATTAGTCTGTAATACACATTACTTACTTGTTATCTTTTGAATAAATGTATTACATGTCATTTTCCAGAGATGAAAATTTGTTGATTGTTTGCTACATTTTGTACTTTGTTTTGTGAAACTGTTTTTGCATTAAGTGCTCAGCCATTTTATATCGTTTAGCATTTACATTTATGAATAAAGTGGCATTCATCAGATGAAGTGCAATATTTCTGTTATCATTTATGACCCTTCAAGCTATTATCTAATGACAAAATTTTAAGTTTGTCCAAGTTGAAGAAGTTGCAGACGACAATTTTAATGTTATAAAATTTCGAAATTTTATGATTTTTGGGGTAGAAAACATTGTGGGAAATGAAGAAATTGCTTGTAACAAGCAATTTCTCCATTTTCCACGATGTTTTCTTAGGCCTTATTCTTGTTGTGTGTCAAAAGGCGTCACTGTGTGGTAATGGGTTAAACTAAAAAGGACCCTCTGGGAAGGCTGTTAAATTAAATTTTTAGAGTCAGTCCACGCCTAGGAGATGTCAATCAGACATTGCATTTGGAAAATGACCAAAATAGTAAGGTATGAAAACCAATATGGTTTCAGGGAATTACATTAAAGTGAAAAGTTCCAATCCTAGTCAGTCTGTGTGGAATGCATAGACTGCCTGGGGTTGATACTTTTCAAACTTTGAGAAAGTCCCTTTTGGCATTACCAGGTCACATTTATGAAATGTCTGCAATATCCGACAAAAGGTTGGTTTGTGGGACTTTCTTTCTCCTGTTTATACCCCCTATAATAATATATAGGCTAACCCTGATAATGCAAGTCATAGTTTTGTCTTCACATATCCAAGTGGTTTTGATGATTATATTGAGAATAGAAGAAATACTTACATTCAACTTTTCTCCTTTTCTCTCAGTACTTTCGTTGATGTAATAAATATCATACATAAAGTAACTCTTGTTTGGTTGAGTGCGATTCCCATCATTGTACACCAGTCTGATATATTGTTTGAAAAATATGATGCAGATAATAAGTTAAATGGATTACAGACCACTGGGGTACGGACAAAAACCCATCAGTACTAAAAATCCCACTGAAATTGGCCAGTATTATCTCGTATTTGCATCAAGCAACGTCATTCTTTTGATATAATGTTTTCTTGTTTTCCAGATTGATCGCTTCCTTCAATTAATATTTTCCAAAGGGACAAAAATTATGAGTAATTCCGATGAGAGCTGCTGCAGATGACAAAATGGATGTAACTAAAGATTAGTTGATTATATAGCAAGGGAAACTTACTTTTAGGCAAAATGAGAAAATGCCTCAATCGTCAGTAGTTTCTTCTTTTGCCTTAATGTTTCTCAAAGTCTTCTGTTGTCAACGTCAGTTCGTATTTAAGACAGGGTTAATCCTTCAATTCTCTAGTGCAGCGTAAAGCATTCTCCAATTTCGGAGAGATGCAATAATGGGATTGCTTCATCGTAATGTGCTATAAAGATTGAAAATTCATCTTGTTCTCGGAAAATATGGCAGTTATGTAACAGAGCTATTATTTTGTTGTAAAATACAAAACACGTAATTATGATTTTGGAGAACAGCCATGCTACATTTTTGTGGCAAATCCGTGGTAGGGTTGCCATGTTGTTTCAAAATACGGTGCACATGTATTAATAAAAAAAAATATAGACGTTATGATTGAAGTTGATATCAGACTGCTTTCAACAAAAACTCGTAACTGCAGCTAAGAGTAAGTTTAAAAAAACACAACACGTAATCATGATTTTGGAGAACAGCCATGCTGCATTTTTGTGGCAAATCAGTGGTAGGGTTACCATGTTGTTTCAAAATACGGTATACAGTATGTACATGAATAAACAAAAAATAGGCGTTATGATTAAAGTTGATATTGCTGCTTTTCAACAAAAACTTGTAACTTCAGCTTAGAACAAGTTGTAAAATAGGCTTACACAAAGCGTAATTATGATTTTGGAGAACAGCCACGATGCATAATTTTTGTGGCAAATCCGTGGTAGGGTTACCGTGTTGTTTCAAAATTCATCCAGAATGAAATAGAAGTTATGATTGAAGTTTCTGTATTTTTATTGACTAACAGACTGACAGATAATCAGACAGTCAGACGGGATAAAAAAAAACTATATATCGTCGCTTTTCAACAAAAACCTCGTAACTGCAGCTTGAAACAAGCTGCAGTTACGAGGTTTTTTGTTGAAAAGCAGCGATATTTCACTGATTTATCGACGTCGGAGACTAAAAGTTAATACTCTGTAGAAATAGAGAGACTCTAGTTGCCCTGGTAATGTCAAAACTATTTCTATGAAGTATGAAATCAATCCTACATAATAACACTAGCAAATTGAAAGCTATAAAACGATTTTTCTTGGCAGGAAAATCGAGAAATTTCGGAAAATCAGACTTCTAAATAAATATTGATTGATCCAGTTCCTCTATTACATCTCGAGTAATTTGGTTTTCGGGAGAGTTTATAATCTATCATATTACATCATGTGGGACGGGATATATATAAAGGGGATCCCTTTCAGAAAGACGATTTTATGAATATAGGCCTAAGTTTTCTTATTACTTACCAGTCTGTTTTCAATTTCGAAATGCGATGTCCGATTTACTTAACCCTTTCCCAAATGACAAATTTCGGACTGGTCCAAATTCAAAAGTGTTGCAGACGACAACTTCAAGTTAGGGAAATTTACTTTTGTTTGTCTTTTTTTGTACAGAAAACTTCGTGGGAAATTTTCCACAATGTTTTCCAAAGCCATTATCTTGTAGGGAGTCAAAAAGAGTCATTGTGTGGTAATGGGTTAAATGATGGGTCCGATTTTTGTCAGTCCGATTTTTGTCACATCGCTTCTTTTCAACAAAAGTCACGTAACTACAGCTTTAAAGAAGCTGTAGTTACGAGGTTTACGTTGAAAGGCGGCGAAATATTGGTTTCAAGGGCTTCCCGAATTGTTCATTTTCTCGTGGTGAAACAAATTTCATTTATTATTTAATAATATATGTATTTAACAACGTATATCCAGGGAACAGAGAAGGAATTCTATCATTTTCCTAGATAATACCGGGTTTTGAGAAGTCAAGGTGTGCAGTTACGAGGGCTGTTAATAAAGTATCCGGAATGGTTTCATAACTTTTTTTATTCGTGTACTAGTTGTAGGGAATTTTCAACACTGATACTTTAGAGAATTATGCTTTTGAACCTGCAACAAAAATTAGGTTGTTTCCATTATGGCGCATTCGACAGTCGCTATGACAACGTAGGGTTACGCTGAGCGGGGCAACTTAGTTTTTGGACGGATACAACATCAGGAAAGTCTGTCTTACACATCTAATATTTACTAACGTTCGATATATTTGCCATTGTACGATTTCGAATTCTTCCACCTTTGAATTCATGCGTCAAAGAAGGATCTGAACTGCACTAGTGGAATTTTATGGATAATTTCTCGGACACAATTGGCAAGTCATGAACGTTTTCGCCTACATCTAGATTTATTGAGGTCATCAACACCGCACGTGGAATTATTTTTAAATGCGTTATACAACTCATAATTGTTTGATTTTTTTCACGAAATTATTGTCATGTGTGTTAATCACCATAAAGATTGTCTTTGATTTTGATTTGCCCGTCACCACGCAAAACATATATATTGAATACCGCTGCCTAAGCACCATATTTTCTATATCAGCAAAACAATATAGGCCCTATTTACATAGCCTATGTTTTTTACGGAATTGGCGTCACTTGTCAAACGATGGCATTACCTCTGCCAAGCATTTTGATAATCTTTGACGTGAGGAATACAAAATATGATTGATTTAAAGGCGATTGATAAGTCACAGTTTTACCACTCACCCAAAGTTGCCCCACTCAACGTGACCCTTCTTTTCCATAGCGACTGTCGAATGCGCCTAAATACAAACAGCCTAGTTTTTGCTGCATCGTCAAAAGCGTAATTCTTCAAAGTATTTTTTATGGAAAATTCATCTCAGTTAGCGAATTAGTAAAAAGGCTATGACACTATTCTGAATACTTTAATTAACAGCCCTCGTAAATTCCGTTCTCAACAATGTCACAGTTGACGATTCACCATACCATACACGTACATCTGTCAATTTTCTTGATGTTCTTAGGATTTCTCTCCGGCTATTGTAATAGTTACACTATCGTCGCTTTTCAACGAAAATCTCGTAACTGCAGCTTGCTTTAAGCTGCAGTTACGAGGTTTTCGTTGAATAGCGACGATATAGTAAAACGTAACGTCAAGGGCAGGGAACCGATGGGGAGGTCGGTTATTCAATTTCCTGACGACAAAATTTTAAACTGGTCCAATATCAAATACCATTATGTTGCCGACGACAATTTCAAGTTCAATTGATCGAACTTTTACATTTTCTTATCATGCTTGGTGTAAAACAATGTAGGAAATGAAGAAATCGCTTGTTACACATAGTGTCTTCATTTTCCACAAAGTTTTCTAAAGCATTTTAGCTCTTGGGCGTCAAAGCGAGTAATAGGTTTAACTGGGTTATCATTCAAAATCAATATAAGTTTTCAAGTTTTATTAATTCAAACAACTAACAATGGTATTGCATTTAAATTATTGTCACTTTCAAATAAACGTGAAATGGGTAATGAGTTCTTTTAAATCAGTCCATCCATAATGAGATTCAAGTGACGTCGGAGTTATTCGGTCGACGTCGTAAACATTCGATAGTGGAATGTTCTTGACACCACCTATTGTCCTAATGTTTACGACATGGCACGAAATTTTCCGACGTGGGACACTAGAATCTAATAAGGGATGGACTAAAACACTCCATCACACCGACCCATTCTATATCGTCGCCTTTCAACAAAAAACTCGTAACTGCAGCTTGTTTTAAGCTGCAGTTACGAGTTTTTTGTTGAAAAGCGTCGATATTTCCTACCAAGGTCTCCATACGGAAACGTTCGTACTTTGTCGGTTTGTTTCACGATTTTGTTCTACGGTACAGTCCGTTACTTTCGTCGCACATACGTTACTTTTTCCAGTCCTGGATACCGTATAATCGACGGGCAGCTGGTGCTTGTTTTGATTCTGAATCAAGTTCTGATAATTCTGTTGTTGTTGAAAGACAGTGTGTTGGTGCATCACGTATTCTCTCTGCCTATTCACCCACTCGTTCACTCCACTAGCGATAAAATCCATGGTTTGAATACATCTATCTAGTTCATCCTGGGGTTTTTGTATTGTTGTATCGGTTCTCAATGTACAAAAGATAACATCTGATTTATCATCATCGTCTGGTTGTGTGTCTTTTCTCTGAAAGGCGTCACTTTCTCCGGCATTTCCATCTTCAAACCTTTGTAGATACTGTTCAAGTTTAGCTAGACTGGGACTAAATGCCATGTGTTCGGTATCTGTATCGGCCTGTACTGATGTTGACAGTGTTTTCTCGAGTGATGATTCTAGATGAGTTTTTAGATCTGGCACGATGTCTTGTAGTAGCCCGGCCTCGTCAAAACCTCGTAATATTGTGTTCATACACGATCTGTAGCCGTCCTCGTACGCCTGAATATCGAGGTCCTCTCTATTGGTCACGGTGTCTGAAAGATGGAAAAATATGCTGCATTGAAAGTATCCGAAGTATGTATACTGCTATCGTGAACAATGGTTTGAGCGTAATGGAGTAAAATATATGAGCCAGGATCTGGAAAACGTCCTTTATAGCATTTGAGACAGCCACGTTTCAAGATCAGACTGTGTCTAGATGCAGTCTAGTCAGCATCCATTTTACTCTCGAATGGTTGCTACAGACCATGGGGAAGCTATTTGAGAGCAACATGGTTCCTGGTCAGACTGCGTGTATACGCAGGCTGATCTGGAACCATGTTGTTCTCAAATGCTATAAGGGACGTTTTTCCAGATCCTGGCTCAATTTATCTTTTTAGCCTAATCTTTCTATAGGGTACTAACTTTTTTTTGTTCTCTATTGAACTATGTCAGATAGAGTAGGCCTAGAGTAACGTAAATCTTCAACTTTACTGAAAATCCACTGAAGAGCAATAATTAGTTTAACATGATGTAAATATGCATAAACTGCTATTATGGACGCAAGTTATATTCAAGTTATATTTAACATAGAAGAAAATGAGCCGGGATCTGAAAAATGGTCCTTTTTGATATTTGAGACCAACATGGATCCCGATCATCGTATGCACGCAAACTGAACAAGATCCACGTGGTTCTCTTATGACTTTTTCGCGACATTTAGCATCCATATGAGGTCTGACCAAATTATCTCAATCAGACAGCACATCATCTTCGCTAGCCAAGGTTGAACCCACCTACGTTTGTATTCACCCTTGGTGGGTTTAGTCCACTTTTCTTGAAAATTGGAGTAAATACACCAAGGGTGTATACAGAAACGACGTTACGTCGTACACTGTAGATGTTACCATTGGCTTGCGAAGATGATAGCACACAGACACAAGCTGATCTGAAGACACGTAATTGTCTTAAATGCTCTAACCCTTTCCCAAACGGCGAAATTTTAAATCAGTGTAATCTAAAAGAAGTTGCAGGCGACAAAAAGAATTACACCAAAAGTAGAAAATGTGTATAAATAAATGTACATGCTATCGGTAGGCTATATAGCTTGAAAAATATCCAGATAAAAGATGCAATTAATCCCCTTCTCTCTTTATTTTCTTTAACTATTTCTACTAGGGAGGATCAAATCTAGGTCTAGATATTTCAGAAGTAATTTGAACTCACTGTTATTTTGTTCTATATTCTGGTTATTCTGTAGATAAACTAGGGCTGTCTCCAACACTTCAGCTTTCTCAAGCTTAACTCGCTGGCCCTGTAGGAATGGGAAAAGGAATTATTATATTTGATGCATTCAATAATGTCGATTCCCATAATAATTCCTGTTCACGTAATTGAACTCACAGAAAGAAACTTATATCGTCGGTGGGAAGTCAAAACCTCGTAACTTTAGCTTATTCAAGCTGTAGTTACGAGGTTTTGACTTCCCACCAACGTTATGACACTTAGTCAAAAAGAAATAATCTTCTCTTTTCTTTGGAGAGCATTAGATACGTACACTTAGGCCTATAATTCGTCGAAGCTAGATAATATTTAGTACTTGAAATGTTTGGTTAGTATGATTCCTTTTTCCGAATAAGAAATTATCGCTTTTTGAGTCTTTCTTGGATGCTCTTTGTTCCCAAGAACCAAGTTACCAAGCAAGTTCTTATTTTATTAGCAGCAACTGTCTATCATATTTTTTTTTTCAAAAGACCCAACGTTTGAAGACCTTTATCCCCGGTAGCGGGGGTTGTTCGAGGCTTCTCATTGGCCCAAACATTCGGCGCGAGTACTGGTCAGTGTATTTCCAGGAAGCTCAATCGAGAGGGATTAAAATAAGTTGAAAAACTTGCTTCCCAATCGATGTAAAATAAATACGTTCAAAGGAACGTCTGAAGAAGAAGAAGAAGTAGAAACTAAACATTAATGTTCACGATTTATGAGTTCGGAAGATAAAGGGGATATGTTCATCAAGTATTTTTTTTCAATCCAGTCAAAAACAAAAAGCAATCCGCATCGAAAAATATCTTAGACATTAATCTGTCGGACAGCACATTATTTTCAAAACACCTCTCATTAAAAAAAAATCAATTGCGTGAAAAGAAAAAAGGTAATATATGCAAGATTTTGTTCTTTTATCCCAGTTCTTCTTGCCACGACATAACATATCATTTTCGCATATTTTTTGAAGACCATTGATTTTTGCTGTTCACAACTTTTTTTTAAAAAAATATCTATTTTGGACCAATCCATGAATTTTAACAGCGATCTTTTAATTCTATTCATTCTTACAAAACATTTTATGAGAAAACAATGACCTACCTCGCTCGATCGCTAGTATTTCCTAGCTTCGCACCTTTTCTTTATTTCTTATTTATCTATTAATTTGAGAAAAACAATGTTATTTTAATAAAAAATAAATAAATCACCTACCTCGCTGGATCTATCAGTATGTGTTAATTCCTGTATTTCCTCGAGATATGAGTTGATCCTTGCTCGTCTGTGCCGTTCTGTAATATGTTTACGAGTCTGAAATATTTTAAAAATTGAAATGTTTAAACCGTCGGTGTAATTGCAAAACCTCGTAACTCCAGCTTCATTAAAGCTGGAGTTACGAGGTTTTGCAATAACGCCGACGAAACCCTGATTTCCGCCTGCTGGTGTTACTTCAAACACAAATCAATCAAGTTTTTTAACAACACGACCCCGGGGTATTTAACTAGGCATTGGTCATTTTTATCAGATGGGTCGACATTTTTATCCCCATTTTCCTTTATTAATTGATATTTGAATGAAATTCTAACCCTTCAGTCATTTACTGGCCATTTCCGTTCCCATACAAGTTAATGAATAATAAGATGCAAAAATGTCAGAGTTGTTAACACTTTTTCAAACGTCAAAAAGTTTGACTGTTCCAAATTGAAGTCTTCTGTGGTCGACAAAATGGATGTCGCTAAAGGTAGATTTTGTGCATGCATACAATATTGCGCAAGGATTATTGATGATCAGCAATTTCTTCTTTTGTATCGATATAATATTTCCACAAGCTTCTTTTATAATTGAAAACCACGTCATGTTTAGGAAAGATTGAAGAAAGAAAATGTTGGTAACTTGCATCGTCCTCAATTTTGATTTCAAAATATGGTTTGTATATTTTCAATACTTAAAATCGGTTTGACTAGTTACCCAACGGGTACGTATCGCAAAGCATGGTGCAAAAAGATATTCCCGTCGACATTCGTTTGCATGGAGTGATTACAGACGCGTATAATTTTGAGTGGCCAAGATTTCATAAGATCATTTTCCCAAAAAATACATTGTTAGAGCGATTCAAATAAAATAAAAGTCTGCCCAATCCTTACCATGGAAATATTGAGTGAAAAAGAGAAATGCTTATTACCAACAAACTAATACCTGTCTAAAAGGGGTATTTTAGATGGTACCGCTTTCATTCACCCCGACATATTACAAATAAAGACGGACAGACGATTTTATCTCTATTCTTCCTGTCATTGAACGTGTAAATGTCAAAAAGATGGATTGTGGAAACTCTAATTAATTTCAGTTTAGATTAAAATCGGAATAGTTTTGATAAAAATATGACGTGGGAAAGAAAAGATTTATTTGTACACGAATGCATGTGCGCGTGTCACATTGAATGAAGAAAGAGCTTGATTCGTGGGCTCGGCGCATAACTATTGTAACTACATAATTTTCAGAAATCTATGTTCTTTGTGTTTTCTGAATCTTTAGGAAGGAATACGTCATGTGTTCTAATATTGGGTTTCAATTCTGTATAACTAGAAAAATATTTAGAATCCAAAAACTATTTCATCTCTTTTAACGTTAAGAAAGTTAAATTTCCCCTCTCCTGTAAAATGTTCCAAAATCTAGTTACAAAAGTTTTGCACTAAGCCCTCATGATTCAAATTTTGACAAGATTTTAGCTGATCAAATTCCAGTAAAATACATTTTGCCTTTAATACGAAAATAACCAATGCTGAAAAAACGCAATTCAAATAATTTTCAAGCCAAATGTACAACCTGTATTACTTTTTTCGGGCTTACCCTTTGATGTATAAAGTTAAAACAGTCTTACCAAGTTTTTCAGTTCATTTTGTTCGGATTCTCCGTCCATTTTCATCTCTGCTTTCCTAACTCTTTGAACCTTGACGGCGAGTAATCTCACACTAGCGAACTAGTTGTTATGTCTATATTATGTGAAATGTTTGGATTATTTTAATGTTTTATCTTTATAGCTTTGTCATATGGTATGATTTAATTCCAGACCCGGTACGTTACATCTTATGTACATGTGTGCAGCCTTATCAGTCCCCACGATCAGCGGGGGAGGATGTGTGATACCCCCCGTAGTAAGTTTTAATTACCCGTTAATTGTTTCCGGTCTATCATAAAAGTATTTTCTATCAGTTTTTTTTTTTATTACAAATCATATTAGGTATACGTTTTTTATAACCCTTATCCCTATATAATGACAAAATACATTTACTTAAAACTCATAACCAATCAGCAAAAAAATGGTAACATCCCAATTGGTCTACTCCCATTTCGTCTACTGTTATTTAAGTGCATTGAGTCCCAATTCGTCTACTGTCCCAACTCGTCTACTTTCATGTCAAATCATCAATAAACAACATTATTTTTTGTTTTAAGATAAGAAATTAAGTCAATATATTCATAAATACAATAAAAATGCAAACAATTTAAAATAAATAATAAAATATCATATTGATATACAAAGTATAGAAAAGTAGACGAAATGGGACTTTTGTCAAAAATAGTAGACGAATTGGGAGTAGACGAATTGGGAGTAGACCAAATGGGATTAAACCAAAAAAATGAAAGCCTTGGCTAACGACAAAATGGATGTTAATGGAAACAAAATGTGCGTACAATATAGTTCAGAGAACATTGAGACAAAAGGAGAAAATGCTGACTAGTCCTATCAATATTTTCCCCTTGAAATATCTCAATAATGTGCGTCTAATGGCTGATCTAAATTCAAAGGGGATTTTGGAACCGAATATTTTGAAAAGCAACGAGTTTGGTGCTAAAAACAGACTGGGTTTACCGTTATGTTTTGATAAACCGTAGGGGTTGTTATATACTAGGACAAAAAAGATACGCAACCCCAATTTTTCATATTTTCTACAAAATATATTTTTAATGGCTGTTGAGTACATTTTTAATATACCTGGATCCATACGCATAAATACAGTGCCATTTTCTTCAGATGTCGTATATTCATCACGTGATACATGGTAAATTGTTAAAAACTGATTATCCCCTGCCGTGTTTTCTAGATGACTACTATCAAAACAAATTTTCATCAAACACAAGCTAGAACATAGACAAAGAAGGGACCAAAGCGTTCACACACTTTTCACTACGCTACGCATAGCAAGACTAGGCCAAAACCAGCGCCTAACTGCAGTACAGATGTTGTTGGTGGAAAATGTTCAAAATGTTGTCATAAGACATTGATGGGGCAAAAAATCGACACATGTTTGACTGTATACGTTGTTGGCTCTCAATTGGACCACAACCAATTGAGCACGAGGCGGACGTGCAAGAGATATGACGTCAAGGCAGGACCGAATAATCACGTTAACCCCACCTACGGGATAGGTTTAAGACTGCAACGGAGACCGCTAATAACTCGTATGGACTTCACAGCAGTCGAATATCGGACCAAATTGTATGAAACAGATTGTTTTTTTTTCGACCTCCGTCCAATTTTTTTGTCGTATTGTGTTGACGCGCGGTTTAAACTGGGTGTTTTCTTACTAATGAAATTGACTACCAACAAGATTTTGTGAACTTTACACGGTGAAATGTTATTGCTTTAAATGTATTAAGTTTTGTTTAAATCTGATTTGATGTCTTTGTGTAAGAAGGAATTGAAAATGAAGTTCTTTTTTGTTTCAGTATAAAATCTCGTAACTACGGCTTGAATCAATTCGTAGTTACGAGATTTTATAACAATGCCGACGAATACTATGTTAGTCCGAAATTACTTCACGATTAACTGGCTAAAAACGTCCCCTATTAATAAGGAGAAAGGCTAGTGGACATATCTTCACCTATTTTAATGATCCTTGTCGTAAAGGGATGTCAAAACAGACTTGCTTGGGAAGAGGTAAGCGTATTCACTTTATTATTCATCAATAGCATATTTGTTCCTGTCTCGTAAAGAAAAGAATTTAACCCTTTCCCAAACAACAAAATTTTAGGGTAGTCCAATCCAAAAAGCTGATGAAGAGGCCAAAATGGTTGTTTACAAAGATCAGATTTATGCATAACTATGTAGCTACGAAAATATTGAGGTAAAAGGTGGAAATGCGGATCATCAACATTCCCTTCTTTTGTCTCAATGTTTTCCAAAGTCTTTTCTGACAGACACATCAAATAGCTAATCATGGGCTTCTAGTGCTAAACTGATTACATTCGAAAACATCGTAACTAGAGTTAGAAGTTTAGACATTTTCAAACGCAACCGACAAATATTTTATTCCTATTATTTGACCAAAGACAGTTTATATCGGAGTTTGTGTCACTCATGTTGACTCAACATGTTTTCCGTCATATCCAAGCGCGGATCCAGCTATTTTTCACAGGGGGGGTTCCAATCTTCAACCCCCTTTTTCGCTAAATTTCAGGGGGAAGGGGTCAAGGCCCCTGACCACCCATGGATCCATGTCTAAATATAACAATGGTTTGTCGCGGCACACAGGGACGAATGGCGCAGCTTATATGGGACATAACCGGCATATCGCCAATTACGTTAGAAAATGCAGTAACTTCAGCTTTAGTAAGCTGAAGATAGGGCATTTTCTAACGTAACAAACGGTATGCTTGGCATCACCAGTCAGCACATATTACCCAAGGTTGAACCCTCCTATGTTTGTATTCACAGAATACAGAAACGACGGTACATTGTAGATTTCACTATCAAATTGCAAAGATGCAGTCAGCAGTTTTAGACTCAAATTCTCAGCAGTTTTTTATGACCACGTCACTAAGATGTAATGAGTGGCATGGGAGAGACACAGGATGGTAGTAACTTTTAGACTAATTCTTAACTTACTTACTTTTTTTAATATCAATTATTTTGTTGTCTGTAGCTCATTTCCAATTCAGCATGTTTTAGATTTTGCCATTTGGGAAAGTGTTTAACTGCTTATACTTTATAGTTAGACTGGATATGTACACCACACAACCAGCATCCTTCTGTATAAAGTTTGGTTATCCCTGACCTAATGGTTGAATTTTGGTTAGATTTTCCTATTACAATACAGGAAAATTGAACCAAAACAGATATTTAACCATTTATTTAACACTAACCAGATTTTATACAATCCGGCCCAGATGAGTAAAAGCGGATGGTAAAAAGATCAACAAAATCAAGTATCATACATTCCCATTTCATTGCTTCATTCATTCAATAATAAAAATTTGCCAAAATATAAAAGGCTGCTAAAACAGTTACTAAGAAAGACAGACAGACATACAAACAGACACACTAGTATACAGTGATATAACAACATACAGTAACATAAATTGTATTGGGACTATTGTTTTTTTTTAAAAAATCAATTGCATTTCAGCCTGGATCTAGAAAATGGCTGTTTCACCTTTCCCAAACGGCAAAAACATGGAGCGTTCTTATTTGGAAGCTACTGCAGACAATAAAATGTGTCTTGATTAATTTGTGTGCAATATAGCAAAGAAAATATTGAGGCAAAACGAGAAACTGCTGGCTATCAGCAGTTTCTTCTTTTATCTCAATGTTTTCCTAAATCTCTTCTATAACGGATGTCAAAACCAGATCTTGTTTAGTAAAGGGTTCAGACAATTGAGACTGCAATAGATCTGAACCAGACTGCATATACAACGATTTTGTCTGATCAAGATCCATGCTGTTCTCTTAACCATTACCAGTCGTAAAATTTTTGGACTGTTCCAATTTGAAAGGTATTCCACACAATAATTCAAGTTGGCGATTTTCTTAAGATATTTGCATTTTGGGTTAGAAAACAATGTGGATCATTTTTTACAGTGTTTTCCCAAGCCTTGTTATCTTCAGGGGTGTCAAAAGGCATCATTATTTGGAAATGGGTTAATATTAATAACTTCTTCTTAACCTGTAGCAACTGCGAAAGGCATAGATTATGATTAGACTGCAGTAAAAGTATTCTCTTATGCTTTAAACCCATTCCCAAACAAGACCTTGTTTTGATGTACCTAATAGAAAATGCTTGGAAAATATTGAGGCAAAAGAAGAAAATGCTGATAATCAGCATTTCCTCCTTTTGCCTCAATATTTCCTTAGCTAAATCATACACGAAACCTATCTATATCAACAATTATTTTGTTGGATGCAGCAACTTTGGAATTGAACTTTCGATTATATTGCCGCCTGGTAATGTGTTAAGGTCCCATTTTCCAGATCCAGACTAATTTCTTTTATTACACATTACTTTATGAACACAAAGTGGTTAAAATCTCATTCTGGTATTTACCATGTGAGAACCCGATTTTGACAAATTCATGACATTGTTTTTCTCCATGATACTTTTTTCTGTCTTACAAATGTATAAGTAAATGATTTTGTAAAAAAAAGATTATTTGAACAATCAATTAATTTAGATGATTTTATTAAGTGTTAAAAAATGAAAAAAAAAAAAAAAAAAAAAACAAGATGTGTTTGTGAAACACAAATGCCCCCGAAATGGCCATTTTTTTAAAATGTTAAGTTTTCGTGGAGTAAAGGGTTATCAAGGGATGACCTTGAGGAAGGTCAAATTGCTTGGAACAGATAGATATCATTGAAAGGAAGTTGCATACCAAATTTGAGCTTTGTATGTCAAATACTTTTGGAGGAAAGGCAAAGGTTAAGTTTTCGGAGTAAAAGGTTAAGTTTTTGTAGAGTAAAGGGTTGATAAGGGTTAACGGATGACCTTGAGAAAGGCCAATTTGCATGGAACAGATAGATATCATTAAAAGGAAGTTGCATACCAAATTTGAGCTTTGTATGTCAAATACTTTTGGAGAAAAGGCAAAGGTTAAGTTTTCGGAGAAGAAGGTTTTCGTAGAGTAAAGGGTTGATAAGGGTTAAGTGATGACCTTGAGGAAGGTCAAATTGCATGGAACAGATAGATATCATTGAAAGGAAGTTGCATACCAAATTTTAGCTTTGTATGTCAAATACTTTTGGAGAAAAGGCCAAGGTTAAGTTTTCGGACAGACGGACGGACAGACGGACGGACGGACAGACGGACGGACGGACAGACAGACAGACGGACACGAGTAAAACAATATGCCCCCGATCTCTCGATACGGGGGCATAAAAATATGTTCTGTCTATAAAACACAAATGGTTGGACAAATAGTAATGAAACACAGTAGATGTTAAATAATATGCTTAACCCTTTCCCTTTGGTTATCAGCATTTTCTCCTTTTGCATCAATTTTTTCCCAAACCCTTTCCGTTAAGGACACGAAAAGCATTAATTGTTTGGGATGGGGTTGATAGCCCTGTCCTAAAAGTTTAAAACTCAAAGTAATATGATGTGAATATGTAATGAGTATAAATATTGATGAAGTTCTGATCAGTTTTCTTTTGAATCTTGTAAAATTTCACTTTTATGTAGATCAAACTTTTTGTACATGTCTTCTTTACTGCAATCTGTGTTGATGACCTGAAAACAAACAAATAAATACAAATACATATATAATGCCTGTGTGACGAGACACCCATTACCAGACAACAAAATTTCAGACTTGTCAAAATTCAAGAGAATGATTTTTTTCTGGTCTTTCTGAGTAAAAAAAACATAGTGGGAAATGGAGAAATTGCATGTCACAAGTCTTTATTTAGTAGGGCATCGAAAGTAGTCACTGTTTCAGGAAGGGTTCAATTATTTCCCTTGATTGACCTCGGCAGCAAAGAAATAGCTTCATGTTGTGTTGATCGATCATGTAAATTTTCATCAAAATCTGTCCAACCCTTTGACAGACAGACAGACAGACAGACAGACAGGGTGATTCCTATATACCCTCCAAACTTTGTTTGCGGGGGTATAAATACATAGACATAGATTTTATTGACACAAACTTATACAAAGTTTCTGGTCATTTAACAATAATACATTGAACAAAGAAAAACGTGTGAAAGGTTAGCAATATCATCTGACAGGTTTCCGAGCAAATACAGCTATACCTGTATGACAGTCTCATATGTGGTTTGCATATTTATAATGAGAAACATTGAGAGAAAAGGAGAAAACGCTGGTCATCAGCATTTTCTTCTTATCACTCAATGTTTTCAAAAACCATCTCTTACTAGGGCATTAAAAATGTTTAAGAAAGCATTAACTCACCAATACAGGACAAGGTGCTTTAAATTTGGTCTCCTTTATCAACCAGTCTTCATGTAAACTATTCAGGGATTCTAAATATTCCTGAAATACATAGTGGATAAAAGGAATTAGAAGAAGCTTTAAATTTGGTCTCCTTTATCAACCAGTCTTCATGTAAACTATTCAGGGATTCTTAATATTCCTGAAATACATGGTGGAAAAAGGAATTAGAAAATCTCTTAAATTTGATGTCTTTAACCCTTTTCGAAACAACAAAATTATAGAGTGGTCCAATTTGCAAGCAATGACAAAATGAATGTTGATAAAGATAGGTTTAGTGAATGATACAGCTCAGAAAACATTGAGGCAAAATGAGAAATTGAGGATTATCCGCTTTCCTCTTTTGTCCCAATGTTTTCCCAAGCCTTTTCTAATAGGGACATGAAAACCAGATGTTGTTTAGTAGAACTAAATTCACCTATCAATCCTGAAACCTATTGTGAAAATAGGAATAATAAGGTTTGTCCATAGACATTATTCATAATTACATAGTGTGTGAAAACATATGACACCAAGTTTAATAGTATTCTAATTTCTTTGATGAGGAGAACATATCTGTGTGAAACTACATACATATACAGAACTAGAGATAACAGGGATTGATGGATTTTCAAAATGAAATTTTTTGCTGAATAACTGTACTCATTATAATAGTCTTGTTGAGATGATTCAAATGAATACACACAACAGTGGCGGATCCAGGATTTCTGAAAGGGGGTTTCGGATTTTCAATTAGGGGGGTTCGTTTTCCTATCATTTTATAATTTTGACTGAATTTATGCATGAAAATGAAAGAATTAGGCTTCAGAGGGGGGTTCGTTTGAACCCCCCGAACCCCCTCTGGATCCGCCACTGCACAACATCTTTCCTGTACAACTGAAGGTTTTATTGAAATTCTTCAGTTGATGCCATTTTGACCTTGAACAACAGTAAAGTTGAAGTGTCCTATAAATGGTATAAGTGAAACGCACTGTGATGGATAGATGGCTAATAGGTAGACAGTCGAAACCAAACGTGACCCGTCACGCTAAAAGGGACCTTATCGGATGGGTGAAAAATATCGACCATAGTCTGTCTGCGCAGTCCGCGCAGCCAGACTAGGGCCGACGCTTTTCACTTGTATGTAATTTTCTTAATCTGGAATGTTTTCCCTGTCTTTCTACATGTTCATTTTTCGCGTAGAGTATCTGCTTGGTCTGTGGTGAGTCTGACAAGTTTGTCAAAATTTTGGAGTTCGGATAAGGTCCCTTTTAGGGTGACGGGTCACAAATAAAAAACTCTATAATCATGTAGACATGGCTACACATCTTCATGGCCTGGAACCATCATCCATGTGACACAACAATTTCAATAATACTGTTATATATGATCAATTTGAAGAATATTTGAAGCAGAGAATACAGGAAATAGCCAGAGATTTGGTGAAAAATAAGGATCTTTTTAAAATCAGTGGATAAAACAGTTATTGACGACCAGCCAATTTTTTTAACAGCTGATTTTTAAAAGATCTACCACATTCCTGGCATTTTTCCACCTTCTCTGCTTCAACATGAATTCAAACTGGTCAAGTCTTAACAAAAGTATTGATGATTTTCTGAAATTGTTGTGTCACATGATTCCCCGCTGTCATCTTACCAGTGGGACGCTTTGTTCTTCATGTCTGTTCCTCATTTTGATACGTTCCTGACAAGTCTCTGGTTTAGCTTGTAAATAAACTGAAAATAGCAAACATGAATATCCGTTATAAGCTTAGTTGCACGAAAACAGATTTTGATGCTTGGGAAAGAGTTAATAAAGGCTTAATTCATATTTTTGAGGTCTTTATCATTGGAAAAGCCAAAGAGGCTTCCATAAATGCCCATTTTCTTCTTGTTAATGCATGCCTATACCTAAAACGGCCTGGAAATAAAAATTTAATGCATTGACCCAATACCAAACAACAAAATCTTGCAGACAACAATCGCAAGCAAATGAAATTTTACATACTTTTGTCTTTCGGATAGAAAACATTGTCAAAAGCAATTCCTTCATTTTCCACAATGTTTTCCAAATCCATTCACTTGTTGGGCGTAAAAAAGTGTCAACATGCGGCAATGGGTTAATAAATGTTAAAATAACTACAAATCTATCATTCAAGGTGATAAAATACCCCCACCACTACAATAGTCCCGACAAGCAATTCTGTCATCAAAGGGCAATAACTCAAAAATATGATTGGCAGAGTAATGGTTCTTTTGCACTGCACCACTCCACAGTGAAATCTATCCACCTATAAAGTTTCATGATTCTATCTTTGATACTTTTTGAGTTATGCTCCAGACAAGGTTTATACACAGACGGACAGACAGAAAGGCTGATTCCAATATACCCCCAAAAACATTTGTTTTGCAGGGATATAACAAGGATCAACAAGAGGGCCAAGATGGCCCTGTATCGCTCCACTGGCTTTTAGACATTTAGACTACGAACTTCTTCAAGGAATACAATAGAGGACTATCCAAAGAAGATTCATGCTACACCAGAACGAAATCCGATAGGTAATTAAGGAGCAGACAGGTTTTTAAAATTTTGTTAAAATTACACTGTTTCATATAGCGAAAAATAAGCCTAGCCCACAGCGGCCAAACTTTTCATCCGATTGTGAAGGAATTTGGGAGAGATTCATACAAGGAAGATTCCTGTGAAGTTTGGTTGAAATTGGTCCTGTAGTTTTGGAGAAGAAGATTGTTTAACAATTATTCAAAAATTCAATTTAATACAATAGTTTTGGAAAAGAAGATTTTTCAAAAAATTAATCTAATTTTATTAATCAAAATTTAAGTTTTACACAGAATTTATTTTTTTGAAGGAATTAAGAAGAGATTCATGCAAGGAACATTTATGTAAAGTTTGGTTGAAATTGATCCACTAGTTTTGGAGAAGAAGAATTTTTAAAGATTTTTCGAAAATTTAAATCAATTAAATTAATTAAAATTCAAGTTCTGTGCGGATTTTGATCTTTGGAAGGAATTTGGTAGAGATTAATGCAAGGAAGATTTCTTTGAAGTTTGGTTGAAATTGGTCCAGTAGTTTTGGAGAAGAAGAATTTTTAAAGATTTTTCGAAAATTTAATTAAATTAAATTAATTAAAATTCAATTTATACACAGAATTTATCTTTTTGAAGGAATTAAAAAGAGATTCATACAAGGAAGATTTCTGTGAAGTTTGGTTGAAATTGGTCTAGTAGTTTTGGAGAAGAAGAATTTTAAAAGATTTTTCGAAAATTTAAATCAATTAAATTATTTAAAATTCAAGTTCTGTACCGATTTTAATCTTTTGAAGGAATTTGGTAGAGATTCATGCAAGGAAGATTTCTGTACAGTTTGGTTGAAATTGGATCGGTAGTTTTGGAGAAGAAGAATTTTTAAAGATGTTTCTAAAATTTTAATCAATTAATTTAAATTCAAGTTCTGTGCGGATTTTAATCTTTTGAAGGAATTTGGTAAAGATTCATGCAAGGAAGATTTCTGTGAAGTTTGGTTGAAATTGGTCCAGTAGTTTTGGAGAAGAAGAATTTTTAAAGATTTTTCGAAAATTCAATTTAATTTAATTAATTAAAATTCAAGTTCTGCATGGAATTTATTTTTTTGAAGGAATTTGGAAGAGGTTCATACAAGGAAGATTCCTGAGAAATTTGGTTGAAATTGGTCCAGTAGTTGTGGAGAAGAAGATGTTTAAAGAAAAAGTTTACGCACGGACGGACGGACGCACGGACGGACGCACGGACGGACGACGGACACAGGGCCATGACATAAGCCCCGCTGGCCTTCGGCCAGTGGAGCTAAAAACTGTGTCAGTTGTTACCTATAAGATCTATATGCATGTCTTCATTTTCTTGTATCCAGTCATACCATTCTGACAGTATAGCGTAGTCAACCTCCGGCATTAAACCACTGAAATCATAAACACCATCAAGAGTTTAATATAGTGCCGAACATGGCTAAAATGACCCTTCAGAATAAAAGCTTGGTACAAATTCGCTCTACAAGTCATAAAGCCCTCTTTAGATATATTAGGAAGCCCTGAAAGGCTTGCGTCGCTCACAGGCATGAATCTATGCAGATTCCTGTGAAGTTTGGTTGAAATTAGCCCAGTAGTTACAGAGAAGAGGTTTAAAGAAAAAGTGTATGCACAGACTGACACACAACAGACACAGGGCCATGACATAAGCCCTGTTGGCATTAAGTTCAAACTAATCTGGATCCAAAATGATCTAAAATATATATCTATACCTACCCTTTATATAGATTTTCTACAAAACAATATCTAGCACTATACAGAGATCGCTCTATCATCTTTATATCACCCGTCTGAAACAAAATGGGAAAAGGAAATGGGTTAAATAATGATTTCTATATTGATTATATAGACAGTCAACAACATTGGCAGTGTCAGCCACACAAATTGAAAGTCGAAATAAATAAATCAAAAGTTCAATTATATACTCTTACAAGTCTTTTTTCACTACTAAAGCATTGAAATTATGACAAGAGGCCCAGGAGGGCCTGAATCGCTCCACTGGTTAAAGTGGAAGAAGTATCCCATGATTTCTTGTAAGCCTTACACAGCGGCAGCCAAATCTTGATATTTGTAACTAAATTTTGAAGAGAGACTCAAAGAACTTCAAATTGGCCTTATGGTTGATTTTTAAAGAATTTTCTTATGATTTAAGTCTGATAAGCCCCTTTCTCCCTGCCACGGCCACATTTTTTTGACAAATATAAAAATTTGTGAACAAATTTTAAAAAGAACGACTAATGGCACATTCCTGCAAAGTTTGGTTCAATTGGGCACACTGGTTGATTTTTTAAGAATTTTCTTATGATTTCTTTAAGTCTGATAAGCCTCTTTCTCCCTGCCACGGCTACATTTTTTGACAAATGTCAAAAATTGTGAATAAATTTTGAAAAGAGAGACTCAAAGAACATTCCTGCCAGGTTTGGCTCAAATTGGCCCAATGGTTGATTTTTAAAGCATTTTCTTATGATTTCTTTAAGTCTGATAAGCCCCTTTCTCCCTGCCACGGCCACATTTTTTGACAAATGTACAAATTTGTGAACAAATTTTGAAAAGAATGACTCAAGGCACATTCCTGCAAGGTTTGGCTCAAATTGGCCAAATGGTTGATTTTTAAAGAATTTTCTTATGATTTCTTTAAGTCTGATAAGCCCCTTTCTCCCCGCCACGGCCACATTTTTTGACAAATGTTAAAATTTGTGAACAAATCTTGAAAGGAATGACTCAAGGCACATTCCTGCCAGGTTTGGTTCAAATTGGCCCAATGGCTGATTTTTAAAGAATTTTCTTATGATTTCTTTAAGTCTGATAAGCCCCTTTCTCCCTGCCACGGCCACATTCTTTGACAAATGTAAAAATTTGTGAACAAATTTTGAAAAGAATGACTCAAGGCACATTCCTGCCAGGTTTGGTTCAACATGGCCCAATGGTTGATTTTTAAAGAATTTTCTTATGATTTCTCTAAGTCTGATAAGCCCCTTTCTCCCTGCCACGCCCACATTTTTTGACAAATCAAAAATTCGCCAACAAGTTTTGACAAGAGGACCATGATGGTCCTATATCGCTCACCTGAACCAAAATGATATAAGCAACACTTTTCTTCATTTCAAAAAATATTTATGACTTTAAGACTGAAAACGAACTTATGGTCAATAACATTGTGAAAATCGAACTCATCCAAGATTTCATCGTGCCCAACATTGTGTCCAAGATTTGTCTTGTTTGATAAATAATTGTAGATTCTGGAGTATAAACAAGGTCGAAAACAGCCGAAAACAGCAATTTTGTCAAATTCAAGGGCACATAACTCTCGACTTTCTAGTCAGATCAGGCTGAAAATCAAACTCATCCGAGATCTTATGATATCCAACATTGTGTCCAAGATTTGTCTTAATTGATAAATAATAGTAGATTATAGAGTGTAAACAATGTCAAAAACAGCCGAAATCGGTAATTTTATCAAATTCAAGGGCACATAACTCTCCATTTTTTTTATCAGATTGGACTGAAAATCAAACTTATCCAAGATCTTATGGTCTCAAACATTGTGTTCAAGTTTTGTCTTAATTGATAAATAATAGTAGATTATAGAGTGTAAACAATGTCAAAAACAGCCGAAATCGGCAAATTTATCAAATTCAAGGGCACATAACTCTCACCTTTCTGGTCAGATCAGAGTGAAAATCAAACTCATATGAGATCTTATGGTCTCCAACCTTGTGTCCAAAATTTGTCTTGATTGGTCAAAAATTGTAGATTCTAGAGTGTAAATAAGGTCAAAAACAGTCAAAAACGGCAATTTTGTCAAATTCAAGGGCTCATAACTCTCATCTTTCTGATGAGATAAGACTGAAAATCAAACTCATCCCAGATCTTATGATCCCCAATATTGTGACCAAGTTTTGGATTGATTGATCAATAATTGTAGATTCTAGAGTGTAAACATCGTCGAAAACAGCCAAAAATGACAATTTTGATAAATTCAAGGGCAAGTAACTCTCGACTTTCTGATCAGATCAGACTGAAAATCATACTCATTCGAGATCTCATGGTCCAAAACATTGTGTCAAAGTTTTGTCTTGATTGATGAATAATTGTAGATTCTAGAGTGTAAACAAGGTCAAAAACAGCCGAAAATGGCAATTTTGTCAAATTCAAGGGCACATAACTCTTGTCTTTCTGGTCAGATCAGACTGAAAATCGAACTCATCTGAGATCTTATGGTCTGCAATGTTATGTACAAGATTTGTCTTGATTGATCAATAATTGTAGATGCTAGAGTGTAAACAATGTCAAAACTAAGTATTTTTCGCATTCAAGGGCAGATAACTCCTGACTTTTTAGTTCGATCTGACCCATAATCGAACTCATCCGAGATCTTATGGCCATACATGTTTTGACCAAGTTTGGTCAAGATTGGCTTATATTTGTAGATGCTAGAGTGTAAACACGAAATTGTGGACGGACGGACAGACAGACGGACGGACAGACAGACAGACAGACAGACGGACGACGGACAAAAAGTGACCACAATAGCTCACCTTGAGCACTTCGTGCTCAGGTGAGCTAAAAAGGGTCACCCAAGGAACATTCCTGCCAAGTTTGGTCAAAATTGGCCGACTGGTATAAGAGGAGAAGATGTTTAAAGAAAAAGTTAACGGACGGACGCACGGACGGACGCACGACGGACACAACGCCATGACAATAGCCCGCTGGCCTTCGGCCAGTGGAGCTAAAAATCAGAAATACAACAGACAAGTTTTTCAGTACCATGTACATGCAGGTATTAAGTACCATGTATTAAAGCAAATTACAAGATTGCAGATTACATTTAGAATGATCAAAATTCAAAGTTGTTGTAGACGGCAATTCAAATTACAAATTTCACTTACAATATCTTTTCTGTGTACTTCCGCCATAGTAAGCTGCACATAGGACTGGAAGGCCAGACTCCATCTGGATGCGTCTTTATACATCATCTCCTGCAAACGGACATTATAGATTAGTTTAACCCATTACCACACAGTGACTCCTTTTGACTCCCCACAATTTAACAGCTTTGGAAAACATTGTGGAAAATGAAGAAATTGCTTGTGACAAGCAATTTCTTCATTTCCCACAATATTTTCTACACAAAAAGACCCAAAAATGTAAATTTTCATTCAGGTTTAGTTGTCGTCTGCAACATCTTCGAAATTGGAACAGTACAAAATTTGTCGTTCGGTAATGGGTTATAACCCAACTGAACAGTGACGCCATTAGACTCCCTCACAAGAGAACCCACAGTCTCACATGGTGACGCCTTTTGACGCCCCTCAATAACAAGAACTTCGCAGAGCGGGGCATAAACGCCAGAGAGGGGCTTGTCAGTAAAATTGGCAATTTTTTTCAATTCAAGCGCAGATAATTCAAGAACGAAATGAGTTATCTGAATTCCGTAAGCGGTGTGCACAGCTAGACACCATGGAGAATCATTGTGGCAAGTTTGATCAAATTCCGATTAAAACTGTAGGAGTTAAGCACACAAGAAATTGCTAACGGATGGACAGACTGACGGACGACTAGGGCCATAACATAAAACGACCCTTCAGGCATTTAAAAAAGTCAAAGAAAACACTTGTAACAAGCAATTTGATTTTCTTCATTTTCTACAATGTTTTCTACCAAATAAGTTGTAAGATTTTAGAATTCTTTCAACTTGAAAAAAGTTGTATGTACTTCAGCCATTGTAAGCTGCATGTAGGACTGGAAGGCTTAACTCGACCATCTGGATGCATCCTTATACATCTTCTCTTGCAATCCGACATTATGCCATTACAAGACGGCAAAATTTTTAGACTGTTCAAAATTCAAAGATGTTTCAGACAACAATTTCAAATGAATGGAATTCTACAGTTTTTGGTCTTTTTAGGTAGAAAAAAATGTGGGAAATGAAGAAATTGATATTTACAAGTAATTTCTTCTTTTTCTACAATATTTTCCAAAGCCTTTATCTTGTGGGGCATCAAAAGGTGTCACTGTGTGTGAATGGGTTATAGCTTATACACAGCAGGGAATCGATTTAATCCCATTTCGTCTACTCCCAATTCGTCTACTATTTTTGACATAAGTCCCATTTCGTCTACTTTTCTATACTTTTTATATCAATATGATATTTATCAAAATGTTTACATTTTTATTTCATTTGTGAATATCTTGACTTAATTTCTTTTCTTAAAACAAAAATAATGTTGTTTATTGATGATTTGACATGAAAGTAGACGAGTTGGGACAGTAGACGAATTGGAACTCAGTGCACTTAAAAAACAGTAGACGAAATGGGAGTAGACCAATTGGGATGTTACCAGGGAATCATGTCACAGAACCAGTAAACAAAATCTTCAATAATTCTGTTAATATGAGACCGATTTGAGAATGATTCGGGGCATAGAAGGTGGAACACCTCTTTTTATAATTTAACACTATGTAAGTCACATTGTGGTAAATTGAGCATGTAACCAAGGATTCCTGTCGTTTCTCACACCAGGACTACCACAATATCCTTTCTAAACCTCCACCTGCTCTCCCAATAAGTTTCACAATTGATTCACCCATTGGTTGGACACAATTGTTAGAAAGGATATTAGCCACAGCTGAGGATCGAACCTACGATCTCATGATTAAGAGTCTAATGTGATAATCAAATGGGCTATGCCCATGGCAGATAACTATTATTGCCAGACTAGAATAATGATGTTACTTACCAATGTGTTATAGCCTTGAACATCTTTCCATTTAAATACTGGTTCAGGTAATACCTACAAACAAATTAATACAGAAATAACAAACAAGAACAAGAGGACCATGATGGACGTAAATCGCTCACCTGAACAAAGATGATACAACACAATATGATTATCACAGAAATATTCCTCAAGGAATATAATAAGTACACAATAATAAACACTCGCAGTTCAGTATTTCTGTAAATTTGCCTTTTTCAAGAGGATCTGAAAACTTTTTACTACATTATTATTTTTCGCTATTTCTTGCAGGAGACAAAACAACATGGCTTCAAGTCTAGAAGATTTAGAAAAATGATACTGTAGCAAAAAAAAATTCTGATCCTCTTGAAAAGGGCAAATTTGCTAAAATATTTAACTGCGTGTGTTTATTATAAAGATGATATGAGCCACAGTTATGTCCAAATCTTTTAATATTTGTGACTGAAAGCAAACTCATAAACAGCAATTTTGTCAAATTCAAGGGCAAGCAACTCCGATTCTGAGATCATGTGCAAACTGTTAATTACACTAATGCAAGATCTTGTGGTCACCAAATTTTGTATTTATTGATCAATATTTGTGTCTCTTGCAGTTAAAACTAAGTCGAACATGGCTATTTTGACAAATTCAAGGGCCTCTAACTCAGGATGTGAGATTCAAATCAAGCTAAAGATTACACTCATAAAACATCTCATCGTCACAAACAATTTGTCCAAGATTTGTCATGCTTGGTAAAAAATTTGTGGTTGTTAAAGTGAAAACTTTTCTTTTATTAACATCAAACCAGGTGTTGTTTGGGAAAGGTTAAAGACAATATAACCATGGTGTATAATCACGTGACTCAGAATTTCCGATAATCTTCAATATCTTTTTTAATACCTGACCAATTTGAATTTGGTTTGAAGCAGAGAATGATGACAGATGTCATGCATTAGATGGACTTGGTTGATTTTTGAAAAATCAACTGACGAAAAAGTTATTGAAGATAAACCAAAATTTTGGTTTATCTTCAATAACTTTTTTATCAGTTGATTTTTCAAAAATCAACCAAGTCCATCTAATGCATGACATCTGTCAACATTCTCTGCTTCAAACCAAATTCAAATTCAAATTTTTTGAAGATTTTCTGAAAAAATATTGTATCATGTGATTATATGCCGTGTAAACTGTATAGATACCTCGACATGTTTCTGTTTTCTGAAGTACTCTAGACAAGTAGATTTTCCACTCCCTATGTTACCTTCTACCGCCACCTGTGTATAAAAAGTAATATAACATCTCTCAAAATAATACATCCTGCTTTTGACTACTCTTATACAGGAACTGATGGAAATTGTTGATGAAAAAGGAAATGCTGATTAGTGATTACCAGCATTTTCTCTTTTTAGTAATACACTTGATATTTTACAATATATACAATTGAATGGGGTTTGACACCAAATTAAACAGTATTTCAGTCATATCATGGCAGCTGAAAGGCTCAAAATTCAACTAGCATACTGACAATTTGCTGGTCAAGTGATTATTTTCGCGACAATTTTTTTCCACCTCAAGAGAATATGAGAATTCATTGTGGCATAGTTGAGTTTTTTAAACTGCAAATTAGAATATTCTGAATGTTCATCATGTTTGACAGGTCTTTTGGGGGGAGTGAATTTATCTTTTTGCGATTGGTTCAAAAGCTACTTGCAAAATATTGCAAGTCAAGTTTTTAGGCTTAAATTTAGGGAAATTCTAGCCCTGAGCTGGAGGACATAACTATGAATTCCAATAGATCGGTACCGAGTTCTGGAGTGATCTCCCTTGATAATTATCCTCCTTGAATTATTGGGTGGTTCCGCTTCCGGTAAGGGCTACAGATAAGAACGGGTATTACTTTTTCAAAATGAAAAATGTCTTGAATTGTTCTTCAAACCCTTTGCTGTTGGTACTCATTGTATCATCTACCAAAGATGATTAAAATAAGTACCCATTATGTATGTTTAAGATTTGAAATAATAATTTTAGAATTGTTTACCCCGCTTATCAGCTGCTATGTAGTTATATATCCAAAATCATTATCCAATATCATTCATTGCTGAGAATAGGCCTAATAATTCAAACTTTCCCAAATAAGACCTGGTTTTGACGACCTTGAATTTTGTTCGGAAAATACAGAGCTCAGATTGTTTCAGAGACCTGTGGGTCACAGGGCCCACCACGCAGGATTTTGAGGGGTCATTTTCCGAAACAATGGGTCACAGTTAAGCATTCATATCCAAACTTGCTATTGGAGTAAATGACTTATTTGCAGTGAATTCACCACTGTATTGTTGTTATTTGAGTGGATGCATATAAACATTGTTAAAATTAAGAATATTTCACTTCTATAGTTATAAATTTTGTGTGTGTTAATGATTTGAATTAACTTTTCCGTTAACAATATTTTTTATACTAGTCCAATTTGAAATGAATCGGATATAAATATCATTCTATTTGCTGGAATCAAAAACCCCTAACTCCAGTTTGAATGAATGGGGAGATGAAATGGTTTAACAAAAAATAGTATCGAAAGAGCGAGTAGCTAGGCCCTTACGATTTTTTAAGGTCAAATCATTCTGCAGAAAATTTGACGATTACTGACTTATTATCCGCTCGATTTAAAAATGCAGCCGTATGTTCTTTATATGTGATTTTACCCGTATCTTCCTCTGATTTTCGTTTGAGAAAAGTGTTTTAAACTTGTTTGAGACATCGTCGAAACGATAGTTGAAACAGCCGGAAGTTTTCACTCGAGTTGTCTGGTTACTGATTTGAAACACAAAGCTGGGTACTGTCACGGATTCAGATACTAAAAATAGTAACAAGTCGAAGGTGAAGGTTAACGAATCGAAGGTAAAGCTTACGGAGATCGCCAGAGATTGGCCGACTGCTTGTTTACTGTTTGAAATTTGGGATATGATTGGTTGATCAAGTAAGGTCATTATAATAATCTAAAAATAAGTTCATCGGGTCAATTAGCTTGATATACATGTACAGCAGATTACGGGTGCTTTATGCGAAGGTCAATATTGCTTGAAATCTACTTTTTCATGATCATACTTTTACTGAAATTTGTGCGCCCCGCTGGCGCATCACTACATAATTTCATGTGTCATATTTTGAAAATATGCGGGATTGGCGCGGGCGCACCGTCAATCTGAAGCTCTGAAAATATCGAGAGAAAAGGAAAACTTGTTGATAATGGGTAATTTCTATCCCTCCTTTGATAGTTTTGATACAATTTACACATTTTCTGCCTTATTTCGTCACCTGAATCAGCTTTTCTTTTTGAGTAGCCTATAAGGTGGTCGTTTGGGAAACGGTTAAACTTTCAACATTTTTTTTATTTCGTTAAGCATGGGTTTGCAATCTCACTATAACATGCTATTTTTGTGCAGTCTAAAAGGCTGTCGTTTGGGAAAGGGTTAACTTTCAACAGGGTTTTTTTTCTTCTTATTTGTTTGGCACAGGTTGGCAAACTCAGTGAAACATACTTAAGCAAAGGTGTTTGATAAATCGTAAAATTATGTAATTAAGGGTGCAAGTTTGAATTCTGTCGTGTCTATAAATTTATCATTCGGGTCTGTCAATCTTTTGTCTATTATGATAAGTCCCTTTAATATACAGTAACTTGCGATTTATCTTGCGGAGATCAATTAAAGGAATTTGGCTAACTGATTGGTGTGATATACACAAGGTCCATGGTGATTTACATTCAAATTCCCTTCTGTCGGTAGACAATTAATTATTAACCCTTTTCCAAACAATAAAACTTAAGTTTGTCATACTAGATGGTCAGTAACTATGCCAAAGGAGGGATGGAGATTTAAAAGCTTTTTGAGAGAAAACTATGCATTCCTTTTTCTCAAAATGTACGAAAATGTTTTGTATTAATTAATATTTAATAATTAAAGTGCGTTTTAGATGTGTATTTATTTGGATTTTGAATTTATTTCACGGTAATGAGACTTTTTCTCACATTGACCGCTTGTAAAGAGTGACTTGGATAAACAAACTCCAAAATGAATGTTGAATATTACAACACTTTTCACGTTTTCAATGACACCAATGCAGAATCATCAATAAAGTAAAAATACTCCAACTAAAATAAAATATTGAAAATACAATATTTCTACAATTTGCAAAACAAAATAAAAACTTGCTCGACCATTATATTCGGAAATCATGGAAATTTGCGTCGAGCTTGGCAGGGACTTTTATGGCTTTCAACAGGCCAATTTTTAACCTGGATTAAACATATCAATAGGATGAAATCAAAGCTGAATTTTATTCTGGTATAATCAGTAGTAACTGAACAATCAGATGGTATACGACGATTCCGCTAAATGTGCGTTTGTAAAGAAAATAATCGTATTTTGCTTGCGAAGCGATAAATTTTACTCTTTAGCGTCTCTACAAAAAAAAAACCGGAACTACCCAGTTGTTTTCAAGGGAGATAAATTCCATTAAATCAAGGGCAATTTCGGGATAACTCTTGGATCTCGGTAGCGGTCCATTACTTCTCTCACCGGTGCTACCACAACATCGTTTCAAAGACTCTCGGACAGCTGCTTATCCCCCTTTGGATTATCAGGGTTTCATTAAGAGGTGGGACGGGGATTTCCCCCTCCTATTTGACTGAAAATGAGTACAAACCCCTTGTAACTTTTGAAATTTTTGTATGGGGTTAATAGGGTATACATAGAAAATCCCCCGCCTACCGGTACTTTAGATTCTGGCCCAGGTGGCCAAAAAGTTATTGAAACCCCTGATTATTATTCTGAATTAATGTACAAACATTCCATTTTAGTGACAATAATTTTTTTGCCAACACCTGATTTTGAAAACATCGAGACCAAACAAAAAAATGATCATTTGTACCAGTGCATGTATTATTTCCTTTTACCTCAATCTTTTCTGTTATATAACATTATTAGATGAAATCTTTATCAACAATAATTTGTCATCTGCAACAGCTTTTAAAGTGGACCAATCTAAAAATGTGTCATTTGAGAAAGAATTAAGCAGGCACAACAAAATCTCTTACTCCACATACCGTATAAATCTTTTTTGACCTCTGAGGCTTTTTCAAAGTTGATTCCACATTCTCTGAAAGTAATGAAGATGCAAAATTTATGACAAATCTATCTTTTTTGTAAATCAAATTGTCACATGTATAAAACATTAAGTACAGGGAAATTAAGGAAACCAGTCAAGAGCTGAAGTCTGTGAGTGGAAGGTATTTAATGAGTACTTTATATCTTAGATCTAATCCCTTTAGACCTTTCACAAAGATCTTGTTTTGGTGTCACTTTCGAACCATGCTTGGGACATCTCCTCTTGCCTCAATCATGGTTTTCAGCCTTTTCTCATATTGCCTAAATGTTTACCCAAGACTAATCAATTAGTGGCATCAAATGACGTTTTGGAAAGGGTTAACCCTTTCCCGAACAAGATCTGGTTAACATTAAGAAAAAAGAAGAAATGCTGGTGACCAACATTTTCTCCCTTTGTCTCATTATTTTCTGTGCTATATTATAGACAATCATCTCCTTTAATAACATGCATTTATTTGTCTGTATCTGCTTATAAATTGGAACACCCTAAAATTTTGTTGTTTGGCAAAGTGCAATATCTATCAGATTTGTCTTGTCTGAGAAAAGGGTGAGCTGAATACGGCCGGGTAAAGGGTGTGTTTACACTGATCAGCTCTATCACACCTTTACTCGAACAGAACAAATTACTCGTCAAACAATAAAGATCTGTGACGGACCTTTCACTTTTATCTCGATCGATTAGCTTGATTACAAACCTTGGCTTAAATTTTTCACACCCAGCATTTTTGTATTGTTTTCATTCAGTTGGAATTCCCGCGATTTTGTACATGTATTTAGTCTGGAAGGCCTTGCAACCAGGAAATGGGTCAAACCAAAATAGAACAAACAAAGCAAGAGAAGTTACGCATTGTTACAAGAAAATCAGTTACAAATCGTGCTCATGTTTTAAACCCTAGCCTACAATAAAATGACTCATAATGAGCAACTTTAATATTAAACAAATAAATAATTTAAGTTTTGGAACACCAAACACTTTGGGCTCGGCCTGTAGTTTTAAAAATTGACCGAGAAGTTCCGATTAAATTTAGGTCAATCAATGATGGCGGCCGGTATCAAAGCCTTTACTTCGGTTGAGAAATAAACGGGCTAGTATCAACTTAAGACCTTGTAAGTCAATAGATCACCTAGGTAAACAAAATCAGAAGACAAATGTTACTTTTTAACTCAACGGCATTCCCCTGATCCTCGTAAATTCCACTCGAGTGACCCGGCGATTTGTGGTACAATCGTTGTTTTTGTTTTGATCTTTTGCACGCATAATGAGATTCCAAAAGGTTTCAAATAGAGACATGGCTAACCCAAATGGTAATGGAAAAGAGGGAAATTCATGAATTATCAGTCTTTGTCTTGCAACAGTCCAGCACACATGAATGAATTAAAAAAACAAAACTGAGACAGTCTGACAATACAATGACTGGTATGTCACTTTTCGTCCACAAATCCCTAGTTGTAACAGAAACCTATTTGGTTATTGATCTAGGTTTGCAATACAGTTGTTGTTGCAGTAGCAGATTTTGGGGTATAGCGGATAGGCAGCTAGTTTATATAGAAGTCATATGTTTTGAACGGTATATTTCAGCAAAATCAGGTTTACCATGTCAAATTATAGTATATGATCAATAATTTGATCTAAATTAACTTTCGTTTACATGTGTTTTTGTTCTTTTATTTGGCGGTAACCAAACTGAGGCAATCGGATGGGAAGCTAAAGTTTTCATGGGAAGAGAAAAGTAAAAGCAGATGCAAAAATATGAAAATTTCAAATATTTCAATGCCAATCGACAAGTTTTTGGTATCGTTTTAAGGATAAACATGTTTTCTAAAACACCTAGAAATTTGGATAGACAATAATTTTAATAAAAAATCAAACGATAATATTAAAATATCGCCTGAAGAAAACATCACCTGATTACGACAGTAGCGGATAACTCACTTGTAACCAAGTTGGCAACCAATTATGGATTTTCTACTTCTCCGCATTGTTTTCAAGCTGTGTTAGCCTAATTCTTTTTTCAAATATTTCAATCGGCTCAAGTTGCTCGAGTCCCATCAGCAGGCATAGTTGAACCATACTTGATTTTAAACAGCTTATTCAGCAACCCAGAGCATTTTATTATCTAATTAGTGTTGTCAGCAAAAAGGGTCTATCCAAGCAGATAAATAATGTTTGTGCTCCGGTTTCTATGACAAGAATACATGTTTATCTACCAATTGGTACCAGATAACAATGGTTATCAGTTGTAATTAAATCATATGTAAAGATAATTTAGTTAGCTATCCGCTACTGTCTAGATAACTAAGAATCAGGGTGTCCGATCACGTAGAAATGTACGTGAATCACGTAAGATCAACAAAAATCACGCACTACTTTTTCACCCAGAACGTCTAAGAACGTACGCAAAATGAATCCTGTATCATGTATAAAGATAAGATGACAACCCCTGTTGTTCACGAAAGAAGAAACAAGTTTGTTAGCCGAGTAATAAAATCGAATCTGCTAAATTTAGTCATTTGGGTCCCTCTATTTTTTCCCATAATTGCACTTTACCAAGATGCTGCGTTTTTGCCATTTTATTAGACCAAAACGCTTGAAAAATACAGCGTCTGCATGATCATGGCATCTTAACAACAGACTGGATTTTTTCAATTTCAAATGCACTAAATCAGAAAGTCAACATAAATAGGGGGAACGACGAAGGAAACACTGACTCAGTCTTGACTATCATCAATTGTTGAATCCAAAATCAAAGTTCATTGCTCAGCCAGTTCGGACAGAGAAAAGGGAACAATGCCAATATTAGAGGCTTGATTGAAAATAGTTATGAGATCGTAGCCACAAACTTGATGATCTATATAGGTTTGTGATCAAAGTTGAAAACTGCTTTAGGCTTTTGAAAACATTCCGAATTCGATTGATTCGCAGGTAATCAAAAGAAAAAAATGCTGAACAAAACGCCCCAACTCTTTCCCAAAGAGGAATTAGTTTTGACATTCCTGGTAGAAATAGTTTGGATTAAGTTGACATTGAGGAAAAACAGGAGAAACTTCTGACAATCAGCAAATGTATATATTCATTTTTTTTAGGTCAAACCCTTTTTGTGGGTACTGAGTGGATGTCTTGTACCCCCTATTTATTTTTTGTACCTCCAACCTCAACCACCAAGAGGTACAAAAACCCCCAGTTAAAATTTTCAGTGGACACACTGAAGAATTATCAAGTTTGCGGCTACGATGTAGTAGACCTCTTAGGTACCGCATCATTTTATTGTACTGCAGTAACCAAAACATTGTTCATCTGCGGATGAAGCATCGCCTACCAACTGTGTGCATCACCTAAAAGCTTAACCATCATTAATGAATTATTTTGTAGATATTACCGGGAGTTTAACTTTCTAATGAAATGACAGACAGCCAGACAGTTCAGCCAGCAAATCCCCAACAACAACAACAACAACAACAACATGGGCAGGTGCAGCATCAACAGCCACAGCAACAAGGGGCCGCAGTCCCACAAAGGCAGATATCCCAGACTCCACACCCTCCACAACAACCCCCGCAGAACCCCAGTCAGCAGGCCCCACAGCAGGCTAACACTGGAGTGACTGGACAACAACAACAGCAGCAACAACAAGCCATTCAGCCCACACAACAACAACAACCTATACAACAACAGCCTGTACAACAACAACAACAACAAATACAGCAGCTGCCGCAGTTACAACAGGTTTGTATCCATCTGTTCCATTAGAGCTTAACCAATTACCAGACAGCAAAATTTTAGGCTTGTCCAAATTCAAAGATGCTGTAGACGACAATTTCAAATTAATGAAATTTTGCAATTTTTTGTGGTTCTTCATAGAAAACATTGTGGAGAATGAAGAAATTGCTTGTTACAAGCAATTTCTTCACTTTCCACAATGTTTTCTCAAGAATTTTTCTTGAGGGGTGTCAAAAAGTTTCACTGTCTGTTAATTGGTTGAATTATTTAGATGTCCTGCAATTTTTGTCATAAAGGTTTACCTTTGTTCATTTTCCACTGTTTTATATCCAAAATTGCATTCCCTTCAAATCGTTTTCTGTTGAATTTGGACCATTCTGAAATTTTGACATCTGCTAATGGATTAAATTAATATTTTACATGCTCTCCTAACTTAACAGAGCATGTTCAATAATGAATATAATTATCAAAATCTACTCAGAACTTTTGATTAATAAATTAATGGCTTAGATTTATGTATGATTTGAAATTCTTTTTATACATTGCTCCCCTTTATTTTTCCCATCCAATCATTTTGCAGTATTTGATAAATTTATTTATTGTACAATTAATATTTATGTTATAGATTGCCCCACAGCAGCCCCAACATGTGATGTCCAACCTTCAAGGTCACACAATGACCTCTGTACCACTGAGCATGGCAATGGGTACGAACCCCATCTATAACAACATTGGTACGATGCGACCCCAGCAGCTTGGACAGTTACCACAGGTCCAGGTCATCCACCAAGCCATGCAGAGTCCACAGTATCTACCACAGTTTTATAATCATCAACAGCTCATGTTACAAAATATGCAAGGTAGGAGGTTGTGATTAAGTCTTGAGCTGTGTTTATTAACCCACAACGACACATTTACGGTCCTTGACACCCCAAAAGATAAAGGCTCGAGAAATCATTTTGGAAAATGAAAAAAAATTGCTTGTAACAATCAATTTCTTCTTCATTTCCCACAATGTTTTATACCAAATAAGACCAAAAAATTTAAAATTCCATTCACTTGAAATTGTCGTCCGCAACATCCCTGAATTTTGGCAAGTACAAATTTGTTCCATCTGGTAACAGGTTTATCCATTTATTGAACAACAAAACCTGGTTTTGACATTCGAAAAGATAAAGCTTCAAAACATTGAGGCAAAAGAAAAAATGCCATATTATGTATTTTTTACAATTTATCAATATGTACAAGTTCTATGAGATCCATCATGTTCAAGGTGACCCAATTATCAACAGAGCGACAGAAAAGATGGATTTTTGACTTATTACTAACTATCATCAACCCATTACCACACAATGACTCCTTTTGACTCCCCACAAAATAATTACTGTGGAAAACATGGTGGTAAATGAAGAAATTGCTTGTAACAAGCAATTTCTTCATTTCCCACAATGTTTTCCATCCAAAAAGACCTAAAAATTAAAAATTCTATTCATTTGAAATTGTCGTCTGCAGCATCTTTCAATTTGGACCGCCCTAAAATTTTGTCGTTTGGTAATGGGTTAATTGTCCACCAAACCCTATATTGTAGGTACTCATTAGAATTGTCTTATAGAGATGATTCAAATGATTGCCTGCAGCATAGCCATAGGGTTTGGATTTCATATAACAAATCAAGAATGTGTTTACCCCTGTTATCTAATGCTCTGTATTAATGTGATATGCTTACATTTTGTAGCTGCGATGCAGGCCAACATGGTGAACATGAATCCACAGCAGATCAACATGGCTAACATGGTGGCTATGCAGGGACGACCCAATACTAACATGTTTGTTTATATTTTGTAGCTGCGATGCAGGCCAACATGGTGAACATGAATCCCCAGCAGATCAACATGGCAAACATGGTGGCGATGCAGGGACGACCCAATACTAACATGTTTGTTTATATTTTGTAGCTGCGATGCAGGCCAGCATGGTCAACATGAATCCCCAGCAGATCAACATGGCCAACATGGTGACAATGCAGGGACGACCCAATACTAACATGTTTGTTTACATTTTGTAGCTGCGATGCAGGCCAACATGGTCAACATGAATCCCCAGCAGATCAATATGGCTAACATGGTGGCAATGCAGGGACGACCCAACACTAACATGTTTGTTTACATTTTGTAGCTGCGATGCAGGCCAGCATGGTCAACATGAATCCCCAGCAGATCAACATGGCAAACATGGTGGCTATGCAGGCGACCCAACACTAACATGTTTGTTTATATTTTGTAGCTGCGATGCAGGCCAGCATGGTCAACATGAATCCCCAGCAGATCAACATGGCCAACATGGTGGCAATGCAGGGACGACCCAATACTAACATGTTTGTTTATATTTTGTAGCTGCAATGCAGGGACGACCCAATACTAACATGTTTGTTTACATTTTGTAGCTGCGATGCAGGCCAACATGGTGAACATGAATCCCCAGCAAATCAATATGGCTAACATGGTGGCTATGCAGGGACAACCCAATACTAACATGTTTGTTTATATTTTGTAGCTGCGATGCAGGCCAACATGGTCAACATGGATCCCCAGCAGATCAATATGGCTAACATGGTGGCTATGCAGGGACGACCCAATACTAACATGTTTGCTTACATTTTGTAGCTGCGATGCAGGCCAGCATGGTCAACATGAATCCCCAGCAGATCAATATGGCTAACATGGTGGCTATGCAGGGACGACCCAATACTAACATGTTTGTTTATATTTTGTAGCTGCGATGCAGGCCAACATGGTCAACATGGATCCCCAGCAGATCAATATGGCAAACATGGTGGCTATGCAGGGACGACCCAATACTAACATGTTTTTTTTATATTTTGTAGCTGCGATGCAGGCCAACATGGTCAACATGAATCCCCAGCAAATCAACATGGCTAACATGGTGGCTATGCAGGGACGACCCAATACTAACATGTTTGTTTATATTTTGTAGCTGCGATGCAGGCCAACATGGTCAACATGAATCCCAAGCAAATCAACATGGCTAACATGGTGGCTATGCAGGGACGACCCAATACTAACATGTTTTTTTTATATTTTGTAGCTGCGATGCAGGCCAACATGGTCAACATGAATCCCCAGCAGATCAATATGGCCAACACGGTGGCTATGCAGGGACGACCCAACACTAACCTGTTTTGTATATTTTGTAGCTGCGATGCAGGGACGACTCAATACTAATAGGCTTTGTATATTTTGTAGCTGCGATGCAGGCCAACATGGTCAACATGAATCCCCAGCAGATCAATATGGCCAACATGGTGGCTATGCAGGGACGACCCAATACTAACATGTTTGTTTACATTTTGTAGCTGCGATGCAGGCCAACATGGTCAACATGAATCCCCAGCAGATCAATATGGCCAACATGGTGGCTATGCAGGGACGACCCAATACTAACATGTTTGTTTACATTCTGTAGCTGCGATGCAGGCCAACATGGTCAACATGAATCCTCAGCAGATCAATATGGCTAACATGGTGGCTATGCAGGGACGACCCAACACTGACATGTTTGTTTACATTTTGTAGCTGCGATGCAGGCCAACATGGTCAACATGAATCCCCAGCGGATCAATATGGCCAACATGGTGGCAATGCAGGGACGGCCCAACACTAACATGTTTGTTTATATTTTGTAGCTGCAATGCAGGGACGACCCAATACTAACATGTTTGTTTATATTTTGTAGCTGCGATGCAGGCCAACATGGTCAACATGAATCCCCAGCAGATCAATATGGCCAACATGGTGGCTATGCAGGGACGACCCAACACTAACATGTTTGTTTATATTTTGTAGCTGCGATGCAGGCCAACATGGTCAACATGAATCCCCAGCAGATCAACATGGCCAACATGGTGGCGATGCAGGGACGACCCAACACTAACATGTTTGTTTATATTTTGTAGCTGCGATGCAGGCCAACATGGTGAACATGAATCCCCAGCAGATCAATATGGCCAACATGGTGGCTATGCAGGGACGACCCAATACTAACATGTTTGTTTATATTTTGTAGCTGCGATGCAGGCCAACATGGTCAACATGGATCCCCAGCAGATCAATATGGCAAACATGGTGGCAATGCAGGGACGACCCAACACTAACATGTTTGTTTACATTTTGTAGCTGCGATGCAGGCCAACATGGTCAACATGAATCCTCAGCAGATCAATATGGCTAACATGGTGGCTATGCAGGGACGACCCAACACTGACATGTTTGTTTACATTTTGTAGCTGCGATGCAGGCCAACATGGTCAACATGAATCCCCAGCGGATCAATATGGCCAACATGGTGGCAATGCAGGGACGGCCCAACACTAACATGTTTGTTTATATTTTGTAGCTGCAATGCAGGGACGACCCAATACTAACATGTTTGTTTATATTTTGTAGCTGCGATGCAGGCCAACATGGTCAACATGAATCCCCAGCAGATCAATATGGCCAACATGGTGGCTATGCAGGGACGACCCAATACTAACATGTTTGTTTACATTTTGTAGCTGCGATGCAGGCCAACATGGTCAACATGAATCCTCAGCAGATCAATATGGCTAACATGGTGGCTATGCAGGGACGACCCAACACTGACATGTTTGTTTACATTTTGTAGCTGCGATGCAGGCCAGCATGGTCAACATGAATCCCCAGCGGATCAATATGGCCAACATGGTGGCAATGCAGGGACGGCCCAACACTAACATGTTTGTTTATATTTTGTAGCTGCAATGCAGGGACGACCCAATACTAACATGTTTGTTTATATTTTGTAGCTGCGATGCAGGCCAACATGGTCAACATGAATCCCCAGCAGATCAATATGGCTAACATGGTGGCTATGCAGGGACGACCCAATACTAACATGTTTGTTTATATTTTGTAGCTGCGATGCAGGCCAACATGGTCAACATGAATCCACAGCAGATCAACATGGCTAACATGGTGGCTATGCAGGGACGACCCAATACTAACATGTTTGTTTACATTTTGTAGCTGCGATGCAGGCCAACATGGTCAACATGAATCCCCAGCAGATCAATATGGCAAACATGGTGGCAATGCAGGGACGACCCAACACTAACATGTTTGTTTATATTTTGTAGCTGTGATGCAAGCCAACATGGTGAACATGAATCCCCAGCAGATCAATATGGCCAACATGGTGGCAATGCAGGGACGACCCAACACTAACATGTTTGTTTATATTTTGTAGCTGCGATGCAGGGACGACTCAATACTAATAGGCTTTGTATATTTTGTAGCTGCGATGCAGGCCAACATGGTCAACATGAATCCCCAGCAGATCAATATGGCTAACATGGTGGCTATGCAGGGACGACCCAACACTAACATGTTTGTTTACATTTTGTAGCTGCGATGCAGGCCAACATGGTGAACATGAATCCCCAGCAGATCAATATGGCCAACATGGTGGCAATGCAGGGACGACCCAATACTAACATGTTTGTTTATATTTTGTAGCTGCGATGCAGGCCAACATGGTCAACATGAATCCCCAGCAGATCAATATGGCCAACATGGTGGCAATGCAGGGACGACCCAATACTAACATGTTTGTTTATATTTTGTAGCTGCGATGCAGGCCAACATGGTCAACATGAATCCCCAGCAGATCAATATGGCCAACATGGTGGCAATGCAGGGACGACCCAATACTAACATGTTTGTTTATATTTTGTAGCTGCGATGCAGGCCAACATGGTCAACATGAATCCCCAGCAGATCAATATGGCCAACATGGTGGCAATGCAGGGACGACCCAACACAAACATGTTTGTTTATATTTTGTAGCTGCGATGCAGGCCAACATGGTCAACATGAATCCCCAGCAGATCAATATGGCCAACATGGTGGCTATGCAGGGACGACCCAACACTAACATGTTTGTTTATATTTTGTAGCTGCGATGCAGGCCAACATGGTCAACATGAATCCCCAGCAGATCAATATGGCCAACATGGTGGCTATGCAGGGATGACCCAACACTAACATGTTTGTTAGCTCACCTGAGCACGAAGTGCTCAAGGTGAGCTATTGTGGTCGCTTTTTGTCCGTCGTCCGTCCGTCTGTCCGTCTGTCTGTCCGTCCGTCTGTCTGTCCGTCTGTCCGTCCGTCCGTTCACAATTTCTTTTAACATCTTCTCCTCCTATATCAATGGGCCAATTTTTACCAAACTTGGCAGGAATGTTCCTTGGGTGACCCTTCTCAAAATTTGTTCGCGGATTTTTGATTCGTCAAAAAATGTGGGCGTAGCAGGGCGGGGCTTATCAGACTAAGAGAAATCATAAGAAAATTCTTTAAAAATCAACCATTGGGTCAATTTGAACCAAACTTGGCAGGAATGTGCATTTAGTCACTCTTCTCAAAATTTATTCACAAATTTTTAGATTTGTCAAAAAATGTGGCCGTGGCAGGGAGAAAGGGGCTAATCGGCTTAGAGAAAGCATAAGAAAATTCTTTAAAAATCAACCATAGGGCCCAATTGAACCAGACTTTGCAGGAATGTTCCTGGAGTCACTCTTTACAAAATTTGTTCACAAATTTTTACATTTGTCAAAAAATGTGGCCATGGCAGGGAGAAAGGGGCTTATCGGACTTAAAGAAATCAGAAGAAAATTCTTTAAAAATTAACCATTGGGCCCAATTGAAGCAGACATGGCAGGAATGTGGCTTGAGTCACTTTTTTCGAATTTATTCACAATTTTTTACATTTGTCAAAAAATATGGCGGTGGCAGGGAGAAAGGGGCTTATCAGACTTAGAGAAAGCATAAGAAAATTCTTTAAAAATCAACCATAGGGCCCAATTGAACTAGACTTTGCAGGAATGTTCCTTGAGTCACTCTTTACAAAAATTGTTCACAAATTTTTACATTTGTCAAAAAATGTGGCCGTGGCAGGGAGAAAGGGGCTTATCGGACTTAAAGAAATCAGAAGAAAATTCTTTAAAAATCAACCATAGGGCCGAATTGAAGCAGACTTGGTAGGAATGTGCCTTGAGTCACTGTTTTCGAATTTATTTACAATTTTTTAGATTTGTAAAAAAATTTGGCTGTGGCAGGGAGAAAGGGGCTTATCAAACTTAGAGAAATCATAAGAAAATTCTTTAAAAATCAACCATAGGGCCCAATTGAACCAGACTTTTCAGGAATTTTTCTTAAGTCACTCTTTTCAAAATTTGTTCACAAATTTTTACATTTGTCAAAAAATGTGGCCGTGGCAGGGAGAAAGGGGCTTATCGGACTTAGATAAATCAGAAGAAAATTCTTTACTTTTGATGAAGTTGATTTTCAGTCTGATCTGACCAGAAAGATGAGAGTTATGTGCCCTTGAATTTGATCAAGTTCATTGTCCGGTCTTATCAGATTCGCCATTTTGTATATAGCACTTCCACCAGGTGGAAAACGTCGACATATGAAAGGGAACAATTGAGTTTTCATTTAAAAAGAAGGAATAACTTCTGCATTGGGAATTTTCTTTCCAGATTTTGGGAAAAAATTACCCTATTTGGCATTTGGAATGGGTCATTTTTACGGACCCGTCCAAAGAAGGAGAAAAAAGCCTGGAATGACATGACCTGGTTCAAATAGATGAGCATACTTGATTGATGCTGATCTGTAAGCTAGGATGCTAAATAACTTCTACATTGGGTTTGGATATGAATAATAAAAAAAGGAAAGGCTTTCCTATTTCTCTTATCTATTTCTCTTATCTGTTGCTCTGGCCCCATGTTTATCTTATGTAAACAGATAAGGGATTAACCTAGCTTATCAGATGGAGATCTTTCTTCACAACAAACTTTACAGGATCGATTGGAACAAAATTATTACTTAATTGTTTCCTAACAGAAAGTTCTTAGAAGTTTCATGTCTTTGAATTTGACAAAATTGCCATTATCACTCTTGTCATATTGATTCAGGTGAGCGATTTAGGACCATCATGGTCCTCTTGTTCATATTTTGTAGCTGCGATGCAGGTCAACATGGTGAACATGAATCCCCAGCAGATCAATATGGCCAACATGGTGGCAATGCAGGGACGACCCAATACTAACATGTTTGTTTACATTTTGTAGCTGCGATGCAGGCCAACATGGTCAACATGAATCCCCAGCAGATCAATATGGCCAACATGGTGGCTATGCAGGGACGACCCAATACTAACATGTTTGTTTACATTTTGTAGCTGCGATGCAGGCCAACATGGTCAACATGAATCCCCAGCAGATCAATATGGCCAACATGGTGGCTATGCAGGGACGACCCAATACTAACATGTTTGTTTACATTTTGTAGCTGCGATGCAGGCCAACATGGTCAACATGAATCCCCAGCAGATCAATATGGCCAACATGGTGGTGATGCAGGGACGACCCAATACTAACATGTTTGTTTATATTTTGTAGCTGCGATGCAGGGACGACCCAACACTAATATGTATGTTTATATTTTGTAGCTGCGATGCAGGCCAACATGGTGAACATGAATCCCCAGCAGATCAATATGGCCAACATGGTGGTAATGCAGGGACGACCCAATACTAACATGTTTGTTTACATTTTGTAGCTGCTATGCAGGCCAACATGGTCAACATGAATCCCCAGCAGATCAATATGGCCAACACGGTTGCCATGCAGGTACGACCCAACACTAACATGTTTGTTTACATTTTGTAGCTGCGATGCAGGCCAACATGGTCAACATGAATCCCCAGCAGATCAATATGGCCAACATGGTGGCTATGCAGGGACGACCCAATACTAATATGTTTGTTTATATTTATGCCCCCTTTCGAAGAAAATGGGGGTATATTGTTTTGCAAGTGTCGGTCGGTCGGTCTGTCGGTCGGTCAGTCCGTATGTCGGTCGGTCTGTCCGTAGACCAAACCTTGTCCGGAGCATAACTCGAAAAGTATTAAAGGTAGAGTGATGAAACTTCATATGTGGATAGATCTCATTATGGAGAGGTGCAGTGCACAAGAACTGTAACTCTGCCGATCAAATTTTTTGAGTTATTGCCCTTTGTTGATTTTATAACTTGATTCTTGTCCGGAGCATAACTCAAAAAGTATGTAAGGTACAATCATGAAACTTTACAGGTGGATAGATCTCATTATGGAGAGGTGCAGTGCACAAGAACCGTAACTCTGCTGATCAAATTTTTTGAGTTATTGCCCTTTGTTGATTTTATAACTTGATTCTTGTCCGGGGCATAACTTAAAAACTATGTTAGGTAGAATCATGAAACTTTACAGGTGGATAGATCTCATTATGGAGAGGTGCAGTGCACAAGAACCGTAACTCTGCTGATCAAATTTTTTGAGTTATTGCCCTTTGTTGATTTTATAACTTGATTCTTGTCCGGAGCATAACTTAAAAACTATGTTAGGTAGAATCATGAAACTTTACAGGTGGATAGATCTCATTATGGAGAGGTGCAGTGCACAAGAACTGTAACTCTGCCGATCAAATTTTTTGAGTTATTGCCCTTTGTTGATTTTATAACTTGATTCTTGTCTGGAGCATAACTCAGAAAGTATGTAAGGTAGAATCATGAAACTTTACAGGTGGATAGATCTCATTATGGAGAGGTGCAGTGCACAAGAACCGTAACTCTGCTGATCAAATTTTTTGAGTTATTGCCCTTTGTTGATTTTATAACTTGATTCTTGTCCGGGGCATAACTTAAAAACTATGTTAGGTAGAATCATGAAACTTTACAGGTGGATAGATCTCATTATGGAGAGGTGCAGTGCACAAGAACCGTAACTCTGCTGATCATATTTTTTGGGTTATTGCCCTTTGTTGATTTTCAAACTTGATTATTGTCTGGTGCATAACTCAAAAAGTATGTAAGGTAGAATCATGAAACTTTACAGGTGGATAGATTTCATTATGGAGAGGTGCAGTGCACAAGAACCGTAACTCTGCCGATCAACTTTTGTGAGTTATTGCCCTTTGTTGATTTTATAACTTGATTCTTGTCCGGAGCACAACTAAAAAAATATGTAAGGTAGAATCATGAAACTTTATAGGTGAATAGATTTCATTATGGAGAGGTGCAGTGCACAAGAACCGTAACTCTGCCAATCAAATTCTTGGAGTTATTGCCCTTTGTTGATTTTTACACTTAATTCTTAACCTTGCCTATATCTCGTGTCCTTTTACACATACAGCCTTGATATCTCACACATAGATACCTCCTATCAACATCGTTCACATTTAACCATGACCTTGGACCTTGTGACCTTGACCTTGGAGTTTGACCTACTTTAAAAAAAATTAAACCTGGCATATATCTCATGACCTTTTACAAATACAGCCTTGATATTTCACACACGGACACATCTTACCAAGACCTTTCACAATTGACCATGACCTTGGACTTTGTGACCTTGACCTTGGAGTTTGACCTACTTTTAAAAAAACTTTAACCTGGCCGATATATCATGTCCATTTACACATACAGCCTTGATATTTGACACATGGAAACCTCGGACTTAGACCTATCACATACGACTATGACCTTGGACCATGTGGCCTTGACCTTGGAGTTTGACCTACTTTTAAAAAAATTAAACTGGGCCTATATCTTATGTGCTATTACACATACAGCCTTTGTATTTCACACATGGACACATCTTACCAAGACCTTTCACATTTGACCATGACCTTGGACCTTGTGACCTTGACCTTGGACTTTGACCTACTTTAAAAAGAACTTTAACCTAGCCGATATCTCATGTCCTTTTACACATACAGCCTTGATATTTGACACATGGACACCTACGACCAAGACCTTTCACATTTGACCATGACCTTGGACCTTGTGACCTTGACCTTGGTGTTTGACCTACTTTTCTAATACATTAACGGGGCCTATATTTCATGTCATTTTACATATACAGCCTTGATATTTCACACATGGTCACTTCCAACCAAGATATTTCACTTTGACCATGACCTTGGACCTTGACCTTGGAGTTGACCTACTTTTAGAAATATCTAACCTAGCCTTTATCTTATGTCCTATTACACCTATAGCCTTGATATTACACACATAGACACCTCCTACCAAGACCTTTCACATTTGACCATGACCTTGAATATTGCAACCTTGACCTTGGAGTTTGACCTACTTTTAAAAAGACTGAAACCAGGCATATATATCATGTCCTTTTACACCTACAGCCTTGATATTTCACACATGGACACCTCCAACCAAGACCTTTCACATTTGACCATGACCTTGACCTTGGCATTTGGCCTACTTTTAAAAACATTAACCTGGCCTGTGTTTCATTTTACTTTTACATATACAGCTTTAATATTTCACACATAGACACCTCCTACCAAGACCTTTCATATTTGACCATGACCTTGGACCTTGTTAACTTGACCTTGGACTTTGACCTACATCAAATGTAGGCCCTTGAGGGGGCATATATGTTTTACAAACATCTCTTGTTTGTAGCTGCGATGCAGGCCAACATGGTTAACATGAATCCCCAGCAGATCAACATGGCAAACATGGTGGCTATGCAGGGACGACCCAACACTAACATGTTTGTTTACATTTTGTAGCTGCGATGCAGGCCAACATGGTCAACATGAATCCCCAGCAAATCAATATGGCCAACATGGTGGCTATGCAGGGACGACCCAACACTAACATGTTTGTTTATATTTTGTAGCTGCGATGCAGGCCAACATGGTCAACATGAACCCCCAGCAGATCAACATGGCCAACATGGTGGCTATGCAGGGACGACCCAATACTAACATGTTTGTTTATATTTTGAGCTGCAATGCAGGCCAACATGGTTAACATGAATCCCCAGCAAATCAATATGGCCAACATGGTGGCAATGCAGGGACGACCCAACACTAACATGTTTGTTTATATTTTGTAGCTGCGATGCAGGCCAACATGGTGAACATGAATCCCCAGCAGATCAATATGGCCAACATGGTGGCAATGCAGGGACGACCCAACACTAACATGTTTGTTTATATTTTGTAGCTGCGATGCAGGCCAACATGGTGAACATGAATCCCCAGCAGATCAATATGGCCAACATGGTGGCAATGCAGGGACGACCCAATACTAACATGTTTGTTTATATTTTGTAGCTGCGATGCAGGGACGACCCAATACTAACATGTTTGTTTACATTTTGTAGCTGCGATGCAGGCCAACATGGTAAACATGAATCCCCAGCAGATCAATATGGCGAACATGGTGGCAATGCAGGGACGACCCAATTCTAACATGTTTGTTTACATTTTGTAGCTGCGATGCAGGCCAACATGGTCAACATGAATCCCCAGCAGATCAATATGGCTAACATGGTGGCGATGCAGGGACGGCCCAATACTAACATGTTTGTTTATATTTTGTAGCTGCGATGTAGGCCAACATGGTCAACATGAATCCCCAGCAGATCAATATGGCCAACATGGTGGCAATGCAGGGACGACCCAACACTAACATGTTTGTTTACATTTTGTAGCTGCGATGCAGGCCAACATGGTGAACATGAATCCCTAGCAAATCAACATGGCTAACATGGTTGCAATGCAGGGACGACCCAACACTAACATGTTTGTTTACATTTTGTAGCTGCGATGCAGGCCAACATGGTGAACATGAATCCCCAGCAGATCAACATGGCTAACATGGTGGCAATGCAGGGACGACCCAACACTAACATGTTTGCACAGATGTCTCAAGGACCTGCTACCGTGAGTGGTTAACCCTTTACCAGTCAACAAAATTTTGGGGTTGTTTAATTTGAAAGAAGTTGTAGACGACATTTCAATGTGATGAAATTTTGAGAGTTTTAAGCTTTTTGGGTTGAAAACATTGTGGGAAATGAAGAAATTGCTTGTCACAAGCAATTTCTTCATTTTCCACAATGTTTTCCAAAGCCATTATATTGTGGGGAGTCAAAAGGAGTGACTGTGTGGTAATGGGTTAATAGTAATAAGACTTGTAGGCATTGAAAAAAGCTGTAAAGAGAATGTGATGCTAGCAACTACTTCTTGCTCCAACAAAGACAGTAAATTCCATAATTTTTATCCTGACATTTGCAATATTCTTTGTGTAATTCTGTACATAAATAGCATATCGTTGAAAGTTTGCCATAAAAGTTCAAATTTAAGTCAGGTGCAAATAAGAAAGATTGTTTGCCTTGAATTTCAATACGCCTGATGGATTGTATTATATTATGGCAATGGTCAATATATTTCAGCCAACCACTCCTAACCTAATCAGTATTTCATCCGGAGCCAACACGTCTCTAACACAGCTCACCACCACTGCCACGGGTACAGCGAATACATCAAAACCTGTACAGGCGGGCGTAAATAAACAACAGTCCCAACAACCAGGGGCCATACAACAACAACAACAAACACAACAACAACAACAACAGCAGGGTAGTCAGCAGCAACAACAACAACCACAGATTCATACACTCGGACCAGTATGTTAGGTTTTATATTAAAAATCAATGCTTAACCCTTTCCCACATGGCAAAATGTTAGACTTGTCAGAGGCATGGAAGAATTTTGAATGGTAAACAATTTTCAACTTAGGGATGTCAGGTTTTTTATTTGAAATCAAAATTGTTTAATTCAATTACTAATGTGAGACAATTTATCTATCTCTGCTACATAGTTTATCGGGTTAATTACAAGTATTTTGTACAACATATATTGCTTTCAACATGCTTCATGTAAGAAACCATGCGCTGAAATCACTTGCGAAGGGACAAGTGTATAAACAGCATATATGTATAAACAGTGGTTTATCGAACTATAAATGTTATTTGTTTTCAGACTTTTCAAATGCTTGTACAATTTATATTGAAGGTGCAGCAGGCCCAGGCCACAGCTATGGTTGGAGGTAAACCTATCATACTAGGTCAGGCTACAGGCTCACTATTACAAGGACAACTAGGTAAAATATCTTAACTCATTACTGCAAAGTGACGCCTTTTGACCCCTTCATAAGAAAGTGCTTGGGAAAACATCGTGGAAGATGAAGAAATTGCTTATGACAAGCAATTTCATCATTTCCCACAATGTTTTCTAACCAAAAATAGAAAGATTTTTAAAATTCCATCAACTTGAAATTGTCGTCTGCAACACCTTTTAAATTGGAACAGTCCAAAATTGTGCCGTCTTGTAATGGGTTAAGTTATACCATCGTTAACACTTCCAAACTATAAAAATCAAGACTGTTTCAATTTGGAAGCTGCTGCAGATGGCCAAATGGATTTTGATGAAGAAAGGATTTGTGTGCTATATACCACAGAATATATTTCCTTCTTTTGCCTCATTTATTTCCTCAAGCTATTTCTATTTGGGACGTCAAAACCAGGCCCCGGTTTCTCGAAAAAACTTATATTCTCATGAGAACATGCTCAACTTCAAAGGGATACTCTCCAACGTTGAAGGGTATTCAATTGAAGTTCATGTGGATTTCGTGCAATTTGAGCACAGCGCTCAGATTTGAGCATGAGAACGTACTTAAGTTTTTTTTCGAGCAACTGGGGCCAGGTCTTATTAAGGAAAGGTTTAAAATAAGATAACTTTGACTTACAAAGATGCACAGTTTTCAGTAAATCTTTCGTAAATTGTGAAACATCTAAGTATTAGCTTTGTCCTGTTTGAAAGTGTCTTATATTTTGCCATTTTACCTTTCTCCTGTTACAGGTGTGATATCAGCTGGTCAGCTACCAACAACCCAGGGCTATACTGGACAAACTTTTGGTCAGATTCAGGTGGGTAAATAATACTTGTACAGTGAAGATACTATTTGTCCTACATGTCTTGATTAAGTGTATAGCCCTTTCCCAAACAAGACCTGATTTTGCTGTCCCTCAAAGAATAGACTTGGGAAAACTTTGAGGAAAAAAAATGCTGATTATCAGCATTTTCTCCTTTTGCCTCAATATATTCTGAGCTATATTTTACACAAATCATAACTTCTTTAATATCTATTCTGTTGCCTGCAGCAAGTTTCAAATTGGAACAGTCAAACTTTTGTTGATTGGGAAAGAGTTAAAAGGTTGACATTGGATTCGAAACTTTAATTGTTGGAAAAATCTGAAACAGCTACCGGGTATATTTATAAAATAGAAAAAGCTGTGTATACTGAAAAAATGATAAGGCGGTCAGTTAAAACGATTTTTGGTCCAGACAATTTTTCAAAGTCCCATTTTTTGAAATTAGTGCATATTTAGTGCAGTGGTACCTTCTTACATGCTGACCTTCAAATTCAGAGGTTACTGGCTTGTCTTCCTAAATTTGTAATTCTCAATTTCACCATTCACCTGCAGATACCCTGTTTTAGTAAACATATGCCATCACCATATTATGACAGTCTAAACCTAACCAGCAGATAGGAGTCAACAACATTGAGCATGGCGGGAATATCGTTGGTGTAATTGAAAAACCTTGTATCTACAGCTTGATTTAAGTTGTGGATACAAGGTTGTGCAATAACACCAATGATATACAGATGAGCGCTTTTCTTAATGATGTTCACAAGATATTGTTCATGTTTCTTTACAGTCCAAGCCAAACCAACAGATTGGTGTCAGCAACCCTGGACAGGGACAGAATATTGACGGTGTTATTGCAAAACCATGTATCTACAGCTTGATTAAAGTTGTTGATACAAGGTTTTGCAGCAACACTGTCGAAATATACAGATTAGTCCTTTCTCAGCCATAATTCTTAACAAATATTGTTCATGTTTTGTTACAGTCTAAGCCTAACCAACAGATGGGTGTCAACAACACAGGGCAGGGGCAGAATATACAGATGAGTTCTTGTTCCACAATAATTTTCACCAGATATTGTTCATGTTTTATTGCAGTCTAAACCTAATCAGCAGATGGGTGTCAACAACACAGGGCAGGGTCAGAATATACAGATGAGCTCACAGAGTACAATGAGGTTCTCCCAGCCCCAGATGATCGCGAGTAACGCGGGGAACGCGCAGCTCATCACGTCCCCGATAACCAACCAGATGTTACAGGCGATGGCGTCACAATTACAGCAGTACCCACAGCAGCCGATCATGTCTGCCCAGGGACAGTCACCAACTATCATCGCAGGTAGGAAATCTGGTTTAACCCTTTCCCAATGATAAAATTTTAGGGTGGTGTAATTGAAAACTGCTGCAGACCACAAAATGGATGTTGATAAAAGATAGGATTTGTGTAAAATTTTATAAAGAAAATATTGAGGCAAAAGGAGAAAATGCTGATAATCAGCATTTTCTTCTTTTGCCTCAATATTTTCTGCGCTATATTTCACACGAATCCTTTCTTAATCAACATAAATTTTGTTGTCGCGAGTAACGCGGGGAATGCGCAGCTCATCACGTCTCCGATCACAAACCAGATGTTACAGGCGATGGCGTTACAATTACAGCAGTACCCGCAGCAGCCGATCATGTCTGCCCAGGGACAGTCACCTACTATCATTGCAGGTAGGAAATCTGGTTTAATTAACTCTTTCCCAATGATAAAATTTTAGGGTGGTGTAATTGAAAAGCTGCTATAGACCACTAAATGGATGTTGATAAAAGATAGGATTTGTGTAAAATTTTATAAAGAAAATATTGAGGCAAAAGGAGAAAATGCTGATAATCAGCATTTTCTTCTTTTGCCTCAATATTTTCTGCGCTATATTTCACATGAATCCTTTTTTAATTGACATAAATTTTGTTGTCGCGAGTAACGCGGGGAATGCGCAGCTCATCACGTCCCCGATCACCAACCAGATGTTACAGGCGATGGCGTCACAATTACAGCAGTACCCGCAGCAGTCGATCATGTCTGCCCAGGGACAGTCACAAACTATCATCACAGGTAGGAAATTGTGTTTAATTAACCCTTTACTAAATTACAAAATTTTTGGGTTGTGTAATTTAAAAGCTGTTGCAGACCACAAACTGTTGATTAAAGATGGGATTTGTGTGCAATATAGAATGGAAAATATTGAAGAAATAGGAGTATAAGCACAAAATATGTTGTGGTGGATTTGATTTAGCCATCAAATTGTTGAAGTATTTCAATGGTTGAGAAGATGAAGTGTACGCTTGTCCCTTTACCAAACAAGACCTGGTTTTGACGTCTATTGTACAAATGGCTTGGGAAAAGGATGAGGCAAAAGAAGAAAATTCTGATTATCAGCATTTTCTTCTTTTGCCTCCATATTTTCTGCAGTATATATTTCACTCGAATCCCCTCTTAATTGACATAAATTTTGTTGTCACGAGTAACGCGGGGAACGCGTAGCTCATCACGTCCCCGACTACGAACCAGATGTTACAGGCGATGGCTTCACAATTACAGCAGCACCCGCAGCAACCGATCATGTCTGCCCAGGGACAATCACCAACTATCATCGCAGGTACAAAATCTGGTTTAACCCTTTCCCACCGATAAAATTTTAGGGTGGTGTAATTTAAAAGCTGCTGCAGACCACAAAATGGATGTTGATAAAAGCTAGGATTTGTGTAAAATTTTATAAAGAAAATATTGAGGCGAAAGGAAAAAATGCTGATAATCAGCATTTTCGTCTTTGCCTCAATATTTTCTGCGCTATATTTTATACAAAACCTTCTTAATCAACATAAATTTTGTTGTCTTGAGTAACGCGGGGAACGCGCAGCTCATCACGTCCCCGATCACAAACCAGATGTTACAGGCAATGGCGTCACAGTTACAACAGTACCCGCAGCAGCCGATCATGTCTTCCCAGGGACAGTCACCAACTATCATCGCAGGTAGAAAATCTGGTTTAATTAACCCTTTACTAAATTACAAAATTTTTGGGTGGCGTAATTGAAAAGCTGCTATAGACCACAAAATGAATGTTGATAAAAGATAAGATATGTGTAAAATTTTATAGAATTTTAAAGATAAGATTTGTGTAAAATTTTATAAAGAAAATATTGAGGCAAGAGGAGAAAATGCAAATAATCAGCATTTTTAGCTTGACTTTTCGAAGAAAATGAGAGCTTATACTGTCACCCGGGCGTCGGCGTCGGCGTTGCAACAAAGGTTAAAGTTTTTTCAAACATCAATAAATTCCATACTATCAAAGGTATTCAACCCAAACTTGGATTACTTATTCACCATCACACCCTCTACCTTACTATCAGGGCCCATGACCCTGGGACCACTCTATTTGGAGTTATACCCCCTTTATACTAAGCAACTTAGCAAGTCGAGCGTGCTGTCTTCGGACAGCTCTTGTTCTTCTTAATGATCCTTTCTTTGATTTGATGATTAAAACTTGAAAGAAATGTAACAATGGTTAAGATGAAGGATACCTTATGAAAGCTTTTTTGAAATACGGTACTACGGTAGTATAAGTGTAGATTGCTGCAAGGTATTTTTGGATTTTTAGTGACATTCAATTTTTAGATTTTTAAAGGAAACTCTCGAAACACTTCAATTATAACATGTTGATTAATGATGTTACTTTATGTATTTAGGTCAAGGGTTATATATCCGATCAGCCAATCCTGTACAAGCACAAGGGTTGATGGCCGGTGTACAAACTGCTATAAATACAAACTTTAAAGGACCCAATCAACAAACAGTTCAGGTTAGTGTAGGTCAACTGTTCTACTACTTTCAATATATAGCAAAAGCACCGTGTAGTTAATCCTTTCCCAAGCAGCTTGTTTTGAGCAATTTCTTTTCTTTTCCTACTATTTTTCAATTATGAACATGCTAGATGAGTAAGAAATTGGCCTAATGTCATTTTAATTGACACTGAACAAAATCAGATGGGTCAAACTCCGGATATGTCGAGTTATTTCAACAGACCCTCTGACTTCGACACAAGGAGTGTTGACTGTAGTTTGTATATTTCGTCCGTTCATATTTTACAATCACATCTTGTCTTCATATATAGATGAATGAGCTGTACTTCACTTTCAGACAGTAGCATTACCCATACAGAAGCAGACGACAGCTGCTCAGACTGGTAAAGTTCTCCTGCCGTCGGTGTCAAAGGCGGCAACAGCTAAAGTGTTGCCGTCTAATGCGTCGTCGATCACCACGAAGGCAGGCAGTCAGGTGATGGCCAAACCCAAAGGTCGACCAAAAGGTACTGCCAAGGTCACAACCCCTGTCAGCAGTGCTTGTGAGTTAGAATTTGTAGCTATTACCATAGTTAATTAATACCATAGCAATAGATAAGCAGAAGTAATGGTTCGAAACTGTATGGTTTGTCATATTATGTTCATCAGACCAATTACCTGCCCACTTATTATGCCCCCTTTCGAAGAAAATGGGGGTATATTGATTTGCAAGTGTCGGTCGGTCGGTCGGTCGGAAGGTCGGTCGGAAGGTCGGTCGGTCGGTCCGTAGGTCGGTCCGTAGGTCGGTCGGTCTGTCCGTAGACCAAACCTTGTCCGGAGCATAACTCAAAAAGTATTAAAGGTAGAATCATGAAACTTCACAGGTGGATAGATCTCATCATGGAGAGGTGCAGTGCACAAGAACCGTAACTCTGCCGATCAATTTTTTGGAGTTATTGCCCTTTGTTGATTTTCAAACTTGATTCTTGTCCGGAGCATAACTCAAAAAGTATGTTAGGTAGAATCATGAAACTTTACAGGTGGATATATCTCATTATGGAGAGGTGCAGTGCACAAGAACCGTAACTCTGCTGATCATATTTTTGGAGTTATTGCCCTTTGTTGATTTTCAAACTTGATTCTTGTCCAGAGCACAACTCAAAAAGTATGTAAGGTAGAATCATGAAACTTCACAGGTGGATAGATCTCATTATGGAGAGGTGCAGTGCACAAGAACGGTAACTCTGCCGATCAATTTTTTGGAGTTATTGCCCTTTGTTGATTTTCAAACTTGATTCTTGTCCGGAGCAAAACTCAAAAAGTATGTTAGGAAGAATCATGAAACTTTACAGGTGGATAGATCTCATTATGGAGAGGTGCAGTGCACAAGAACCATTACCTTGCCGATCAACTTCTTGGAGTTATTGCCCTTTGTTGATTTTTACACTTAATTCTTAACCTTGCCTATATCTCATGTATTTTTACACATACAGACTTTATATCTCACACATAGATACCTCCTATCAACATCATTCACATTTGACCATGACCTTGGACCTTGTGACCTTGACCTTGGAGTTTGACCTACTTTAAAAAAATTAAACCGGATATATATCTCGTGACCTATTACACATACAGCTTTGATATTTAACACATGGACACCTCCTACCAAGACCTTTCACAATTGACCATGACCTTGGACCTTGTGACCTTGACATTGGAGTTTGACCTACATTTTAAAAACTTTAACCTGGCCGATATATCATGTCCTTTTACACATACATCCTTGATATTTGACACATGGAAACCTCCGACTAAGACCTATCACATATGACTATGACCTTGGACCTTGTGACCCTGACCTTGGAGTTTGACCTACTTTAAAAAAAAATAAACTGGGCCTATATCTCATGTGCTATTACACATACAGCCTTGATATTTCACACATGGACACATCTTACCAAGACCTTTCACATTTGACAATGACCCTGGACCTTGTGACTTTGACCTTGGACTTTTACCTACTTTTATAAAATTTTAACCTAGCTGATATATCATGTCCTTTTACACATACAGCCTTGATATTTGACACATGGACACCTACGACCGAGACCTTTCACCTTTGACCATGACCTTAGACCTTGTGACCTTGACCTTAGTGTTTGACCTACTTTTATAATACATTAACCTGGCCTATATTTTATGTCATTTTACACATACAGCATTGATATTTCACACATGGTCACTTCCAACCAAGACATTTCACATTTGACCATGACCTTGGACCTTGACATTGAAGTTTGACCTACTTTTAAAAAACTTAAACTAGCCCTATATCTCATGTCCTGTTACCTATACAGTCTCGATATCTTACACATGGACACCTCCTACCAAGACCTTTCACATTTGACCATGACCTTGGACCTTGTGACCTTGACCTTGGTGTTTGACTTACTTTTATAATACATTAACCTGGCCTATATTTCATGTCATTCTACACATATAGCCTTGATATTTCACACATGGTCACTTCCAACTAAGACATTTCACATTTGACCATGACCTTGGACCTTGACCTTGGAGTTTGACCTACTTATAAAAAACTTAAACTATGCATATATCTCATGTCCTGTTACCTATACAGCCTCAATATTTTACACATGGACACCTCCTACCAAGACCTTTCACTTTTGACCATGACCTTGGCCTGTGTGACCTTGACCTTTGATTTTCACATACTTTTAGAAATCTTTAACCTAGCCTTTATCTTATGTCCTATTACACCTACAGCCTTGATATTTCACACATAGACACCCCCCTACCAAGACCTTTAACATTTGACCATGACCTTGAATATTGCAACCTTGACCTTGGAGTTTGACCTACTTTTAAAAAAACTTAAACCAGGCATATATATCATGTCCTTTTACACCTACAGCCTTGATATTTCACACATGGACACCTCCAACCAAGACCTTTCACATTTGACCATGACCTTGACCTTGGCATTTGGCCTACTTTTAACAACTTTAATCTGGCCTATGTTTCATTTTACTTTTACATATACAGCCTTGATATTTCACACATAGATACCTCCTACCAAGACCTTTCATATTTGACCATGACCTTGGACCTTGTTAACTTGACCTTGGACTTTGACCTACATCAAATGTAGGCACTTGAAGGGGGCATATATGTTTTACAAACATCTCTTGTTAAAATTATTTCGCTGGAACAAATGAAATGAAGACTGAAAGCATAACTTAGGGAGGGTTTGCACTAATCATTTTATGTTTTTGTGTTGGATTGGTTTTTAAATATATTGAATCTAGATTTGATCAAATCAAGAATGTCCTTCAAAGTTTTTGGTTTTTAAATATATTGAATCTAGATTTGATCAAATCAAGAATGTCCTTCAAAGTTTAAGAATGACAGCCAAAATAATTACATTACTTTCTGAAGGCAGAAATGCTAGTCACCAAATTTAAATCTTTGAAACACTTAGTTGGTTTGTTAGCAGAAATCACCCACTTTGTATAGAAAGTATTCAGAAAGTTTTGATTTACACTTAATTCTTGAAGTATGTTTGATGTCTATTATCGTCACAACTAGTTATGAGTAACACATTGTAATACATGGATTATGAGTAAAGAATTATACAATGCACTTACTTTTTCAGCCAATGATGTTCCCATTAAATCAGAAAGCCCTGCTTCCAATGCTTCCAAACCTTCCACACCGACCAATCAAACATCAGCATTACAGTCACATGACACAAAGAGCCAATCAGATTCCGAGAGTGATCTGAGTAAGAAGTTGGTAGTCAATGAAGATGTAGAGGAGGGTGCAGGAGATAACGAGGAGAAAACTTCCGAACCAAAAATGGTAATTGAAATTACAAGATGCAAATTATTGGCTAGTTTAACCAATTACTGCATGATGACGGTATTGATACCCCACAAGATAAAGGTTTAGGAAAGCATTGTTGAAAATGAAGAAATTGCTTGTGACAAGCAATTTCTTCATTTCTCACAATGTTGTCTACCCAGAAAGACCAAAAATGTAAAGTTTCGTTCATTTGAGAAAGTCAGCATTCTTGAATTTGGAAAAGTCAAAAATTGCTGACACTTTCTGACTTAGAATTTCTTGGTTAAGTTTTTATGTGCAACTGTTATATATCTTTGACAACTTTGTTTCTGCTTGAGCTATTGCTTTCAAACTTTGAACATCTTTTTGTGACCATGATATCGGCCTCTCGGTAAAGATTCATTACTCTGACATAATTTAGTGAACTTTTTATCCTTTTCGGGCTTTTTTCACTATTCAGCTCTTGATAGTGGCACTTTGTTGCCCTGAGACAGCTCTTGTTTTGTTCTCTTTTTTTGTCACAAGTTGGAATGATCATAAAGACGGTAGAATTTGTTTCCTAAAAACATATTCCAACAATAGATTGGCCAACTTTGGTATAATCAAGATTGTTAAAAGACAGATGAGCAACAACATAAAAAGTATTATCTGACCCTATTTCTCGTTCTATTTTAGGAGGAGAGTATAGCAGAGAAGGAGAGCCCGACCAAACAAGACCCGGCCCCAGAACCCCCTCCTGTAGAGAAACAGCGAGCGATAGTTAAACCCCACATACTGACACATGTTATAGAGGGATTTGTTATACAGGAGGGACCTGAGCCCTTCCCTGTAAGTATACAACTTAATGTTATATTGTAGAGAAACAGCGGGCTATAGTTAAACCACACATATTGACACACGTTATAGAGGGTTTTGTTATACAGGAGGGACCTGAGCCCTTCCCTGTAAGTATACAACTTAATGTTATATTGTAGAGAAACAGCGGGCTATAGTTAAACCACACATACTGACACATGTTATAGAGGGTTTTGTTATACAGGAGGGACCTGAGCCCTTCCCTGTAAGTATACAACTTAATGTTATATTGTAGAGAAACAGCGGGCTATAGTTAAACCACACATACTGACACATGTTATAGAGGGTTTTGTTATACAGGAGGGACCTGAACCCTTCCCTGTGAGTATTAAATGTTTTAAGTAAAATATCAGGAATAATTGCAGTGCAAATGAAAAACATGACGGATAAATTTGCTGTCTATGCCTTCTAGTATGTTACATAACATTATTGAATGTTTTTGAACAAATGTGAAATTCAAATGTAATTCAACATTTTTCCTTTGTCAGTTGTGGCTTGTAAGGTTGATCTTTGAAGAACTTGCATTTCTATCAAACATTTAGTTATTCTAAATATAAATAAAAATATAAATGGGAATTGGCTGAATTGAATTTTTTTTATAAGGAAGACTTTTTTTTCTTCATTCTCATGAATAGAAAGGAAAAAGTAAGTGTTTATACTGTCAGATATTTTTCTTCGAAGTTGTTTGATTTAAAATAATGTCTTGATGTAAAGATCTTTTTATAAACATCTAAATTAGCAAATTATTTCTCCTACCTGCAGGTGCAGAGATCGTTGTTAATGACAGAATTTATTCCACCGAAGCCTGGACAGCCTGTAGAACAGTCCTCGTTAATATCAATGGAGGATGAGGAGATGGATCAAGATGATAACACAAGTGTCGAGGATCAAGGTCAGTATTATTACATTTTTATACTCCCAGAAGGGCGGGCAAATAGCTGCCGCTTTGTCTCTCATTTTGTCCGTCCGTACGCCATAAGAGTTTTATCCACAACCCCTTGGCCAAATTTGATGAAACCTACTGAAAAAGACAGAAAGTCAAAGGATTATAAAAAGATATGACTGCTGTTAGACTGTATATTCTTTGCAAATTGTTGATGGGTTGGTATACTTTAAAATTAGACAATCAATCAAATTAGAGGAGACATACATCTTGTTTAATCAGATGGCTTCTAATGTAATTTAGAATTGTAGTTGATTTACAAACGTTGGTTAATACTGCTCCAAGTCAATGTTCCTCTCTTTGATTTAGCCCCTTCATGTGTTATGTGACACTTTTCTAGCAAACTTTTGCATGGTAATATCATCTCCTCTATGTTGTACTAACTATTGATCTAATATAAGAAGATGACATGAATATGCTCAATAGAGTGATTAGTGTTAAATACACTCAATTGTGTAATGTTTTACCTTAAAAGATAAATTATGAAAATCTTGCAAGCTAAAGGCTAAATTAGTATCCAATTGTAGTGATCTTACTTAACCAACCGCTCTCTTGAAGGGACAACATAGTAATTGGGATAAATGAAATAAAAAAAAAGCTGCGTCAAAATCGAAACAACCTATAAACAAAAAATGTATTTCGGAAAACTTAAAAAAATCGCCTAGAATCATTCACATTGTCTCACTACCATATTTTACACATTCACACAGTCATAACTCAATCAATAACATTTGTGACCCGTCACGCTAAAAGGGACCTTATAGGATGTGTGAAAAATATCGACCCTAGTCCGTCTGCGGAGTCCGTGCAGCCAGACTAGGGCCGATACTTTTCACTTTTATGTAATTTTCTCAATCTGGAATGTTTTTTCTATCTTGCTGTATGTTCATTTTTTCCATTCAGTATCTGGTTGATCTGTGCTGAGTCTGACAAGTTTGTCAAAATTTGGATTTTTTGAGTTGGATAAGGTCCCTTTTAGTGTGACAGGTCTCATTTGGAAAAAAAAATCTCTCTAATTTCTTCAGCCTGTGCCAAAGTATGCCTTAATCTGAGGCGGGTTCTTTAGAGCAAGATTTTTTAAGATTTCTTAAGGTGTTTTAGATAAAGCGTTTTTAAGACCGAGACTTTGACCGAGCTGTTCTGAATGCTCCATATTTATACAAATGACGTCATCATGACGTCATTTGTATAAAGTATGGAGCATTCGGAACACCGCTGTTTATGAATCATGGAGTGTTCGTAACAATTCGGTCAAATCTCTTTTATAATGTTTGCACAGAGTTGACCGAGGGGTTCCGCACGAAGTATAGGGTAATGGTGCCTCCCATTGAGCGTCTTAAAAATCTTGCTCAAAAGAGCGCTTTATCCTAAAACATCTCAAGATATCTCAAAAAAATCTCTCTAATTTCTTCCCGTAGGTTCATCAAATGGACAGAAAATGTTGCGCTGTGAGTGTTGTAATGGTTCGTACCCGGAGAACAAGTTAAACCCTACACAGCGATTCTGTTCCAAATCTTGTGCTAAACGTTATAATGTGGGATGCTCTAAACGATTACAACACTTCCCGGGCAGGCCAAAAGATAAGGGTACTTGTCAAATTTATGTAATTTTGTGTGTATTTGTGTGTTGCTTATGTTATAGGCACCCTCGTTTTATGTGGTATTTAGTTTATGTCTTTGATTTAAAAAAAAGTAGCATAATTTAGAAAGTTATCTCTAAATGTCCTCTAACATTTATAACATAAGAATTTATACAACATCTAGTTAAGAGCAGACTGAACCAGATGATCACTTCTAATAAATTATTTAATCATACTCAATGTGCCTTCATTCATAACAGCCATACAATACACAATTATTTACAATAATAAAATTTGTCTAAATCTGTATTTATGTTAATCTTGACAATTTGAAAAGATTAAACAAAACCAAAAAACTTGAGTTATTTGTATTTAATAGATCTTATAAGAATAGTTCAGTAAAAGGCTCTGTCTCATTAAATTTCTTGCAATGTAAGAAATATAGATAATTTTGTGCATGTACTAAATGTTGTGACTAATACTCTTTATCCAAATATCAATGGTCTGGTTTTATGTCCATGCATGTAATGATGAGGGAGATCTTGTTTTACTCTTGTCCATCTGTCTTAACACTTTCCCAATGGACACAATTTTAGGTTGATCCGAATTCATAGATGTAACAGACAACAATTCAAGATGAATCAAATTTTACAGTTTTGTTCTTTTATGGTAGAAAACATTGTAGAAAAGGAAGAAATTGCTTGTCACAAGCAATTTCTACATTTTCCTAAATGTTTTCGTAGCCTTTATCTTGAGGGATGTCTAAAAGTGTCTTTGTGTGGGAGTGGAGACTAAACATTTGTCTAATCACCCTCTTAGCTGACAAAGCTCGTAATTATTTGGTATGTGGATATGTGTTTGTATCATATCTATTGGCATATTATGATACTTCAACTTTGTGTTTCATGAATACATTTTGTTAGCTCGACTTTTCGAAGAAAATGAGAGCTTATACTGTCACCTGGGCGTGGCGTTGGCGTTGGCGATCGGCGTTGCAACGAAGGTTAAAGTTTTTTCAATCATCAAAAACTTCCATACTATCAAAGGGATTCAATCCAAACTTGGAATAGTTATTCACCATCACACCCTCTACCTTACTATGAGGGCCCATGACCCTGACTCCACTATATTTGGAGTTATGCCCCTTTTATACTAAGCAACTTAGAAAGTTGAGCGCGCAGTCTTCGGACAGCTCTTGTTTGGCTTTAACTTTGTGTGAAAAATGGAAAGTGTCATTTTAGGGCATTGTTGTTTCTCACCATTTCTTGCTTTAGCATTATCTATGATGTTCAGTGATTTGGCTTTAACCCTTCTCCAAGCAGCGAAATTTTGAGCTTGTTCAAATTCAAAGATGTTGCAGAATTTAAAAGAAACAAAGGGTTTCTAAACTAATATGCCACAGACTCGTCAAAATCTGGGCTTCTTTGGGAAAGGGATAATATCATAAGTCTTTAAAGAAGAATTATAATTTTAGTTTATATTCATTTAATCAGCCTCAATTGGATCTAGATAAAGGGGCCTTCTGGCATTTGAGACACTTATATTTCCAGATCAGCCTGTGCCAAAGTATGCTCTAATCAGGACTGATTCTGCCCTCATGCAGTTTGCTCCAGACTATAATGCATATAAAAGAGAAAATCATTGATCTTGATCAGACTGTACATATGCAAATGCTGATATGGATCCATGTTGGTCTCATATACTTTGACCAATTACGATGTGATGGCAACCAGGCTTGTCCAATTTGGAAGGTGCTGTGGACGACAAAACGGATGTTATTCAAGGTGAAGTTTGTTAATAATATAGCACAAAAAACATTGCGGCAAAAGGAGAAAATGCTGATTATCAGCATTTTCTTCTTTTGCCTCAATGTTTTCCCAAGCCAATTCTATCACAGACCTTGTTTGGGAAAGGGTTAAAGAGCCTTGTTTCTAGATTTTGACTCAATATGTGTATTTCAGGTCGTGTATTAAAGAGAAAGCGTGCAGGCAAGGGTAAAAGAGGTGTGCGTGGTAACAGATTACAGAGTTCCAGCTCTACGGTAAGTTGTTGTTGTACTTCTTATTGGGCTATGTTAATCCTTTACCAAAAGGCACAATCGGGCTAGTCCTGTATAAAAGCTCATGCAGTAGGCCTCGTGGATTTCAAGGAAGAAAGGATATGTGTACAATATAGATAAGAAAATATTGAGGCAAAAGGAGAAAATGCTGATTATCAGCATTTTCTTCTTTAGCTTCAAGATTTTCCCAAACCTTGCTTTTTAAGGGAGGGCAAAATTATGTGTTGTTCTGGAGAGGGTTAAATTCTTTTCCCAAACAAGACTTGGCTTTGAGTTAGCGAGCAGGGAAGGGTAAGCTTTGTATACATGGTAACAGGTTATAGACTTCTAGTTCAACTGTAAGTGTTATTGTTGTTATTGTTGGGCTGGTTTCAAATCGCTTCCCAAGGAATACTTGATATTGATGAACTGGTAGTGAAGGCTTTGGAAAACATTTGAGGAAAAAAAGAAAATGAACAAAAGAATGCAGTCAACGCAGCCTAACTAGGGTCGATACTTCTTACTCTAAAATAATTTTCTAAATCTAGAATGTTTACGCTATTTTATTATGTGTTAATTTTACAAATACAACATCTGATTGACCTCTGCTGAGTCAGATCCATTTCTCCAAATTGTGTTTGGTTGACTTTCGACAAGGTCTTTTCCTAGCGTAATGGGTCACATTTGTTATTTCTACATGACAGGGTGGGGTTGGAGACGAGATGGAGATGGAAGACCAGAGTAGTTCCGTCAGTCAGGATGACAGCCCGTCACCGTCAACGACACCCGACCACCGACTACATACACCACCACCAGAACTACAGCTAGAAACAGATGTACCACTAACCAGTCCGTCAAAGTGGAATGTAAGTCAATCATTAACCCTTTCACTGCCATAGGCGACTTTTGTCGAATACAGGGGGTACCTGCCATAGGCAACTTCAGTCGAGAAATTTATGGGGGCAAAATTTATGAATATTTTTTACAGCTAAGTGGTTCTCACACATTCTTTTTCTTATAGCACCGTTTAAGTAATCAAAGTACTTGCGTTTGACAGGTGAAACAGTAGATTTGTGTTACAATCGGTAAGATTTCAGTATTTTTATGGGGAATTTTCAAAAACAAAAGACAATAATATGGCTGCAATTAGAACATGCACTTGCTATTTATGCCCACAAGCTGTAAATATCACTATGAATGACACCAAAAATGCTGAAAAAGGCTTCGGGATAGTTTGAAATCACTTTAGTTGACAATTCAACAATCTGTTCCATCAAATTATTATACTTTCAACGGAAACATTTAGTCGATGTTTGCTCACCCAATTCTTTCCATTGTTCTACTAGATTGTAACAATTTGTGAGTTAAATAAAAAAAGAAAAGAATATTGTCATTTCATAAATAACTTTGAAATTTTGATCACATATAGATGCTTTGTCTGTATGTGCTAAAAATTTGAAAGGAATCCACCAAATGAGTCAAAAGTTGTGCATATTTTTGTGTACAGGGTACCGATTCTTGGAAATTTCTTCGAATTAATTCAGCAGTGAGAGATGCGTCCGAAATCAATATTTGGCAGTGAAAGGGTTAAATTTTATTAAACCTTGCCCTCAAAGTTGGGGGTATATCTTAAATTTTGTGGATCTAATGTTATAAATGCCCTAAGACTCAAGTATCACATGAGAGTCCATCACCGTCAACAGCACCCAACATACATATTTGTTATTTCTACTACTAACTAGTCCATCAAAGTGGAACGTAAGTTCAGTTAACCCATTACCAAACAACACAATTTTAAGCTCGTCCAAATTGAAAGAAGTTGCAGACGACATTTTCAATGTGTTGAAATGTTGAAATTTCTATGACTTTTGGGGTACAAAACATTGTTGGAAATAAAGAAATTGCTTGTCACAAGCAATTTCTTCATTTTCCACAATGTTTTCCCAAGCATTTTCTTGGGAGGGAGTAATAAAGAGTCACTGAGTGGTAATGGGTTAACTTTGTTAAAAATTGCTAATCCTGTGTCAATTCATGGACTCCAGATAAAGTCTTTCCATTGATGAAAATAATCGACTAGAGCTTTAGTTGTCAACTAAAGTTTTTCATTTTGACCACGGATTAACCTTAAAGTGACATTTCAGAATTTTTTGTCATAAATTTTACTTTTATTTTTATCTGAAAGAGAATATTTCCTTATGAAAATTCTGAAAATTTCAAGCCAAAATATTGCGCCGTTTACGAGAAATTTATATTTTTGTGTTAAAATTGAACAAATTGTTGTGGACAACAGTTCAGATTTATATGCAATTTATCGATTATGTGTCAACTTTAAATGCGTGTTTCTCGCTTATTGGCAACAACTTCAAAAAATTAATAGTATTTATACTCATTAGAATAACCAATCTTGGCATCAAGACATACTTTAAAAAATTGAAATTGGAATGAAATGTCCCTTTAAATTCAGCAATTTCTGTGGTATTATTGGTACATTCTTTGTCTGGATCTCTTACTAGTTTAAACGTGACCAGCATAAGAATTTCGCATATCAATCCAAAATATTTTAATTTTTTTTGCAATTTGACCGTGTGCGTTGTTGCAGCTTTAAACAGTATTGAGTTAAAGATGAAACAAATCTTTTATTTATATGATAGAGTGCCATATTTCTGATTATACGATAGAATTTTTCCTTGACTAAACATAAATTGTATATTCTATATCCACAGGTACAAGATGTCTACGAATTTGTGAAAGGTTTACCGGGCTGTTCATTGTACGCGGATGAGTTTAAGTCACAAGAGATCGATGGTCAAGCATTATTATTGTTAAAGGAGGACCACCTTATGACCACGATGAACATGAAACTTGGTCCAGCATTAAAGATCTGTGCTAGAATAAACGCTATTAAAGAGGAAACTGGGTGAAGGTGCCATTGATATTAACCATTTCCCGAATCACAAGAAATTGGACTTTCAATTTGAAAGCAGGAAACTTGGTCCAGCATTAAAGATCTGTGCTAGAATAAACGCTATTAACCCTTCCCCAACGGCAAAATTCTAAGGCGGTCCAGTTTGAAAACTGCTGCAGACGACAAAGAAAATGATCACAAAAGGCCAAAATGTTTATGTTATAGCCAAGAAAATATTGAGGCAAAAGGAGGAACTGCTGGTTATCAGCAGTTTCTTCTTTCGTCTCAATGTTATTCCAAGCCATATCTCTTGGGGATGTCAAAACCAGGTCTTGTTTGGGAAAGGGTTAAAGAAAAAAACAGGTGAAGGTGTAATATATTAAGATCTGTGCTAGAATAAACCCACACCACTTTCCCAAATGATAAAATCTAAGGATGGTCCGATTTGACAGCTGCTGCAAACAAAAATTTGGAAGTTGATAATGATACAATTTCTGTAATTATCAGCATTTTTAGCTCACCTGAGCAAGAAGTGCTCAAGGTGAGCTATTGTGGTCGCTTTTTGTCCGTCGTCCGTCCGTCCGTCTGTCCGTCCGTCTGTCCGTCCACAATTTCTTCAAACATCTTCTCCTCCTAAACCATTGGTCCAATTTTAATCAAACTTGGCAGGAATTATCCTTATGTGACCCTTTTCAAAACTTGTTCGTGAATTTTTGATTCGTCAAAAAATGTTGGCGTGGCAGGGCGGGGCTTATCGGATTTTAGAGAAATCCTAAAGAAATTCTTTAAAAATCAACCAATGGGCCAATTTGAATCAGACTTGGCAGGAATGTGCCTTGAGTCACCTGTTTCAAAATTTATCCACAAATTTTTACATTTGTCAAAAAGTGTGGCCGTGGCAGGGAGAAAGGGGCTTATCGGACTTAAAGAAATCATAAGAAAATTCTTTAAAAATCAACCATTGGGCCCAATTGAACCAGACTTTGCAGGAATGTGCCTTTAGTCATCCTTTTCAAAATTTATCCACAAATGTTTACATTTTTCAAAAAATGTGGCCGTGGCAGGGAGAAAGGGGCTTATCGGACTTAAAGAAATCATAAGAAAATTCTTTAAAAATCAACCATTGGGCCCAATTGAAGCAGACTTTGCAGGAATGTGCCTTTAGTCACCCTTTTCAAAATTTATCCACGAATGTTTACATTTGTCAAAAAATGTGGCCGTGTCAGGGAGGAATGGGCTTATCGCACTTAGAAAAATCATAAGAAAATTCTTTAAAAATCAACCATTGGGCCCAATTGAAGCAGACTTTGCAGGAATGTTCCTTGAGTCACTCTTTTCAAGTTTATTCACAATTTTTTACATTTGTCAAAAAATGTGGCCGTGGCAGGGAGGAAGGGGCTTATCTGACTTAATAAAATCATAAGAAAATTCTTTAAAAATCAACCATTGGGCCCAAATGAACCAAACTTTGCAGGAATGTTCCTTGAGTCACTCTTTTCAAAATTTGTTCCCAAATTTTTACAATTGATAAAAAATGTGGCCGCGGCAGGGAGGAAGGGGCTTATCGGACTTTGAGAAATCATAAGAAAATTCTTTAAAAATCAACCATTGGGCCAATTTGAACCAGACTTTACAGGAATGTTCCTTGAGTCACTCTTTTCAAAGTTTGTTCACAAATTTTTATATTTGTCAAAAACTGTGGCCTTGGCAGGGAGGAAAGGGCTTATTGGACTTGGAAAAATCATAAGAATATTCTTTAAAAACCAACAATTGGGCTAATTTTAACCAAACCTGCCTGAAAAATTCTTTTAGTGATGATTGAGAGATAATTGCTTTTCTAAAAAGCAACATTTTGTGTCAATATTCATCAAACCTTATGTTGTTGGTGATCATTTCAATCATCTCCTTGAAAAGATTAATACATTCTACATGAGGTTTGGATATGAATAATTAAAAAAGGAAAGGCTTTCCTATTTCTCTTATCTATTTCTCTTATCTGTTGCTCTGGCCCCATGTTTATCTTATGTAAACAGATAAGAAGGGATTAACCTAGCTTATCAGATGGAGATCTTTCTTCATAACAAACTTTACAGGATGCATTGGAACAAAATTATTACTTTATTGTTTCCAAACAGAAAGTCCTTAGAAGTTTTATGTCTTTGAATTTTACAAAATTGCCATTATCACTCTTGTCATATTGATTCAGGTGAGCGATTTAGGACCATCATGGTCCTCTTGTCTTCTTTTGTCTCAATGTTTTCCCATGCCTTTTCGTTTGAGAAAGGTTTAAATAGGAAACTGGTTAAAGGTGTCGTGTCATTAATCAAAATGACAAGAAAATGGACTGTTTCAATTTGAAACCTTTTGGAGACGAAAAGCTGGTAATGATGGAGATTGGATTTGTGTACAATGTAGCTCAGAAAATATTGAGGCAAAAAGGAGAAAATGCTGATTACATGTATTAGCATTACTTTCTTTTGTATCAATGCTTTCAAAGACCATTAAAATTTCTATTAGGAGTTGCAGAACCTGGAGGTCTTGTTTGGGAAAGGGTGGAGGGGTTTACGACAAAACAATTACTGGTATTGCAATTATTGCAAAATTATCAATGTTGAATAGTTTTGCAAAAATTCCTAAATTTGTTTGTGAAACTTAAAAGGTAAACTTAGAGTCTTAAATCAAAATTACATTTCATACTAAATCAGCATTTCATTCATCGTGTTAATGCAAAGCAATATGCACATGTCTTTTTCAGCTCATACTTATATTAAGCGTGTGCAGTGCCATTACATTGATTTACTTTAACCCTTTACCAAACAGCAAACATTTGGGTTGGTCCATTTCAAATGCTGCTGCAGACCACAAAATGGATGTTGATAAAGATAGAATTGTACGGTATGTAGCCTGAAAAATATTTAGGCAAAAGGAGAAAATCGTCGGTGCTATGACAAAATGGCGTAACAAATTAGTTACGCAATTTTGTCAATTTTTTTTTATAAATGCTTTCTACTAAGTATGTAGGAGTGCATATCCTGTCAAAACGGCGTTTTTCTACACCTATTAGAACCCTTTCAATTATCATGTGACAAAATTGCGTAACTCGATTTAGCTGACAAAAATGCGTTATACGTAGACAAATTTACACGAGAGTAATATTGAGTTACGCAATTTTGCCGGCATATTTTTTAACATTTTTATGCTCCCCGAAAAAATTTCGGGGGAGCATATAGTCGCCACGCTGTCCGTCCGTACATCCGTCCGTCCGTCCGTCCGTGTGTCCGTGTGTCCGTCCGTCCATCCGTCCACAGCCATATCTCAGCAACCCTTGGACCAAATTCAATGAAACTTCACATGTGAACTCCCTGGGTCAATACCTAGGGACCTTTTTCTCCGTTTGTAAATTTAAGGCTGTGTCATGGAAAAAGGGGCCTTAGTGTAAAAATTAGTTTTTCTCTTATTTCTCTTCATCTAATGGGCAGAATTTAATGAAATTTTGTGTTCATGTAATAAATAGGATGTTCTAGACCATATTCTATAGATAATGTGTGTACAAAAAAAGCTGTCATGGGAAAAGGGGGCTTAATGTATGATAGTTTTTATTTTGTGACAAACACTTATTCGGGGAGCATAATCCGTCTGTGACGGCTCTTGTTTAAAACGGCAAAAACGTTTTTGGCTCTCCTGAAAAAAATGGTTTTCGAGCAAAATTTCTATTACGCCATTTTGTCATAGCACCGACGAAATGCTGATTATCAGCATTTTCTTCTTTTGTCTCAATGTTTTTCCAAGCCGTTTCTATTAGGGACATTGATTTACTTTAAGTTGTTTAGCTTAATGAATATAGTACAAGCAGTTAATAAGAGGGTATAGAAGAAACCAAGAGTATTTTGTCAATACCACAGACATGTACAATGATGCCAAAATGCCATTTTATTCAGCAATTGGAAAAAGTCAAATCAGCTAATATGTTATAAATTTTACAACTTCCATTGATTGGACTTCATAAATAATCACCCGTGACTTGTAGAGCTTAAATGAGTACACAAGTAAGGGTACAAAAATACCAGTAGCCTGGTACGAATTTAATATTTATTACCTAATGATTATTTTTTTGCCCCTGAATCGAATGATTGGGGGCATATTGTTTTACTTGTGTCCATCCATCTGTCCAAAAACTTGAAATTGGTCATTTTGGGGGCTTTTGTTTTTCACAAACACATCTTGTTTGCTTTCACAGTGTATTGATAAGTTGAAGTATGTAGAAAGTCAAAACAACATACTATTCGAAAATAGTGTATAACATATTGTCAATGACCATTTTAACCCATTACCACACAGTGACTCCTTTTTACTTTCCACAATATAATGGGGTAATGGGTTTACTGTTAATCCATACAAAATTTGAGGGTGGTACAATTTTGGAAAGTTTTGCTGACAACAAAATTATTATTACTTTGTATATGGAAGCTTTACACAGTAGTAAGGAAAACATTGAGGCAAAAAGAGGAAATGCTTGTTATCAGCATTTTCTTCATCTGCCTCAATGATTTTCCCTAGTTAGCTCACCTGAGCACGAAGTGCTCGAGGTGAGTTATTAGTCCCCTACCGGTGTTCACACCGGAGGGGACTATAGGTTTGCCCTCCGTCTGTCTGTCCGTCCGTCTGTCCGTCCGTCCGTCCGTCCGTCTGTTCGCTCAAATCTGGATCCCGCGATATCTTAATAACTAAGCAAGCATTTTTGATGAAAGTTGGTATATGACTAGATGGCAATGTGTAGATTATGCACATCATTTTATTTTTGTTTTTCGACTTAAATTGAGGTTGCTATGGTTACAGAAATAGTGAAAATATGGCCAAAAATGGGATCCTGCGATAAGATAATAACTAAGCAAGCTAGTTTGATGAGACTTGGTATATGATTATATGGCAATGTGTAGATTATGCACATCATTTTATTTTTGTTTTTAGACTAAAATTGTTGTTGCTATGGTTACGGAAATAGTGAAAATATGGCAAAAAATATTGGATCCTGCGATAAGTTAATAAGTAAGCAAGCTAATTTGATGAGACTTGGTATATGACTAGATGGCAATGTGTAGATTATGCACATCATTTTATCTTTGTTCTTTGATGAAAAGTGCGGTTGCTATGTTAACGGAGATAGTGAAAATATGGCAAAAAATGGATCCTGCAATAACTTAATAACTAAGCAAGCTAATTTGATGAAACCTGTTTTAAAATGTAAAAAAAATTATAAGCCATGTTAAGTCAGGGTGGTGATGCAGCAGTATTAATCACCTCCAGTTGGGCATAACATTTCATATGTTTGACAATTATTTTGATGACTTGTTCATCTTAATCTATTATTGATTACCATATTGAGTCAATGTGAAGCCGGTAGGGGACTTTATGTGTTGCATACAGCACCAGATACTTGTTGTGGTCACTTTTTGTCTGGCATCCGTCCGTCATCATTTGGGGTGTTTACTCTCTAGCATCCACAAAAGTTAGGCAATCTTGGTCAAACTTGGCCAAAACAAGTAGAATCATAAGTTCTCGGACAAGTTCGATTATGGGTCTGATCGGACCATTATGTGCGGTGTTATCTGCCCTTGAATGTCAAAAAATGCTGTTTTTAACTTTTTTTACACTCTAGCACCTACAATTATCAATCAATCAAGACAAAACTTGGACATAATGTTACAGGCCATAAGATCTCGGATGAGTTCGATTTTCAGTCTGATCTGACCAGAAAGACAAGAGTTATGTGCCCTTGAATTCAACAAAATTGCCATTTTTTGCTGTTTTTTTGCACCTTGTGTTAATCTAAGGGAAGTAACTATTGACTCTACTTTTTTGATAAAGAAAAGTAGTGTCAAAGGTTACTTCCTTTAGATACTAATTACTATAGTATAAGTAGAGTTATCTGGTTTGATAGAGCTTTCTCTCTGGGAGGTTGAAAATGATGAAAGATTGTCAAAATAAAAAGAGTCTAAGATATTAAAAAATACAGCGTTAGTGTCGATTATTAAGCGTTGACAAATGGTAGCAGAGCGGAAACAGATCCATAGAGGCCTGTATACTGTAACTATATATTGAGATATAGATTTACACTCTAGAATCTACAATTTTTAATCCATCAAGACAAAACTTCGACACAATGTTGGGGACTATAAGATCTCAGATGAGTTTGATTTTCAGTCTGATCTGATCAGAAAGTCAAGAGTTATGTGCCCTTGAATTTGACAAAATTGCCATTTTTGGCTGTTTTCAACCTTGTTTACACTCTAGAATCTACAATTATTAATCAATCAAGACAAAACTTGGACATAATGTTTTGGATCATAAGATCTCAGATGAGCTTGATTTTCAGTCTGATCTGACTAGAAAGTCAAGAGTTACTTGCCCTTGAATTTGACAAAATTGCCATTTTCGGCTGTTTTCAACCTTGTTTACACTCTTGAATCTACAATTATTAATCAATCAAGACAAAACTTGGACACAATGTTTTGGACCATAAGATCTGGGATTAGTCTGATTTTCAGTCTGATCTGACAAGAAAGTCAAGAGTTATGTGCCCTTGAATTTGACAAAATTGCCATTTTTTACTGTTTTCGATTTAGTTTACTCACTAGAATCTACAATTATTGACCAATCAAGACAAATCTTGGACACAATGTTGGAGACCATAAGATCTCGGATAACTTTGATTTTCAGTTTGATCTGATTAGAAAGTCAAGAGTTATGTGCCCTTGAATTTGATAAAATTGCTGTTTTTGGCTGTTTTCGACCTTTTTTTATACTCTAGAATCTACAATTATTTATCAATTTAGACTTGGACACAATGTTGGGGACCATATGATCTTGGATGAGTTCGATTTTCAGTCTGATCTGATGAGAATGTCGAGAGTTATGTGCCCTTGAATTTGACAAAATTGCCATTTTCGGCTGGTTTCGACCTTGTTTACATTCTAGAATCTACAATTATTGATCAATCTATACAAAACTTGGACACAATGTTGGGGACCATAAGATATCACATGAGTTTGATTTTCAGTCTGATCTGATCAGAAAGGTGAGGGTTATGTGCCCTTGAATTTGACAGAATTGCTGTTTTCGGCTGTTTTCGACCTTGTTTATACTCTATAATCTACAATTTTCTCAAATGAGTTAGATTTTCACAACCTTATTGACCATAAGTTCTTTTTCAGTCTTAAAGTAATAAATATTAATTGAATTGAACAAAAGTGTTGCTCATATCATTTTGGTTCAGGTGAGCGATATAGGACCATCATGGTCCTCTTGTCTTTTGTGGAAGAGACACCAAAAGCTGGTCTTTTATTGGACAGGGATACAGGCCTTTTTCAGATCCTTGCTCATCAATTATATGCAATCTCTAAATATATTGCCTAATCAAATATCTGGTACAAAAAAATCTGTTCTCTCTAACTTGGCTGTCTTTTGTTCTTGTCTACATTTTGTCATTTTTAGCCTGCTTTTAGTGAACCATTTTACATTTACATCTTTCCATATATTAAGATTTTGTGAAACAAATCAAGCTTTTTTTACTATAAATATGTTGTATTGATTAAAAGCCAAAGGCGAATCAAATCAATTTTGTTGTGTCTTCATTGTCAGAGCTAAAGGTATAAGGGAATGATGGCTTTTCAAAATAAAATATTTCATTTCAAAATCACTCGCGACTCAATATTTCAGCGAATAGCCTTTTTCAAGATAAATGGAAACACATTTTTTAACTGCATATATATGTAGTTAAAAAAGTGTTTCCATCCATATATATGTAGTTAAAAAAATGTTTCCATTTGTCTTGAAAAAGGCTAGATCTATTCCCCGAAATATTGAGTCGCGAGTGATTTTATAGTGTAATTATTACATTCCCTACGGAATAATTTTGTGAAATTGTATTTCACTTACTATTCATCCTATCTTAACCCTTTCCCAAACGACAAAATTTTAGGGTGATCCATTTCAAAAACTGGGACAAATGACAAAATGGATGCTATTATAGAAAGGATTTGTGCAAAATATGGCTCAGAAAATATTGAGACAAAAGGAGAAACTGCTGGTTGTCAGCAGTTTCTTCTTTTGTTCCAATGTTTTCCCAAGCCTAATCTATTAAGGACGTCAAAACCAGGTCTTGTTTGGGAAAGGGTTAAGTGCTCGGTACTCATTAGATTCATCTTGTGGAGAAGAATGGAATGAGTACCCACAAGATAGGGTTTGGATTTGAAAAAAAAAACTAATTAAGAATGCCTATCTCCCCTCTCTGTTTCTCTGACTACTACTCCTGTGGTTGTGGGATCTGCAGCAGAACTGGGATATCTGTGTAGGGGGTTCGAATATATAAATAGGAGGGAGGGGGGTGTATTCGTTTTCGTTCGTTAAACTGTATTTATGTATGAAAATGAAGTATTCAGGCTACAGAGGGGAGTTTGGTTGAGCCCTCCAAACCCCCTCTGTATCTGCCATTGGGGATTGAACTGCTGCTCTGCCAAGTTCCTATTTGTTATTTAACATTAATGAAGTGAAATGAGCAGCATGTGGCTCAGACTGGATGTTGTGTTTGTACTGTTACGAGAAATAAAAGAAACACATGGTAAAGTTCACCAGCCGTCACTGTATCACTGAAACTTTGTTGTATGTGGCGTTCAAGACTTCAATCAATTTTCTTTTGTTGACAGTTGACTGAACCTCCTTCCAGATTGGACCAGTGTAAAGTTTGCAGTTTCGTTCAACAATCACCAAACAACAGGATTTTGGACTGTTCCAATTTGAAAGTTGTTGCGGACGTCATTTTCAATTTGGTGAAATTTTTGCATTTAGGGTTTGAAAACTTTATGGAAATGAAGAAATTGCTTGTTACAAGTAATTCCTTCATTTTCCACAATGTTTTGCCAAGCAATTTTTTAAGTTGCTGTCATGCTGATACTCCATTAATTCCACTCTATGTAAGGGAGATAACTTAAGTAATTCTATGTAAGGGAAGTAACTCAATTGAACAGAAGTAACTTTGTAAGGGAAGTAACTCTATGAAATGGAAGTAACTTTAGGTAAGGGAAGTAACTATACAGGGGAAGTAACTTAAGGTAAGGTAAGTAACTCTTTGTAAGGGAAGTAACTCTTTGTAAGGGAAGTAACTGTATGTAAGGGAAGTAACTCTATGAAAGGGAAGTAACTCTACTCTAGGAAAGGGAAATAACTCTTTGTAAGGGAAGTAACGCTATACAGGGGAAGTAACTCCATGTAAGGGAAGTAATTCTATATAAGGGAAGTAACTCTTTGTAAGGGAAGTAACTCTGAAAGGGAAATTACTCTATACAAGGGAAATAACTCTTTGTAAGGGAAGTAACTCTATACAGGGGAAGTAACTTAAAGTAAGGGAAGTAACTCTATACAGGGGAAGTAACTCTATATAAGGGAAGTAACTCTAAGAAAGAGAAATAACTCTTTGTAAGGGAAGTAACTCTATACAGGGGAAGTAACTGTATAAGGGAAGTAACTCTAAGAAAGGGAAGTAACTCTATGAAAGGGAAGTATTCTTATACAGGGGAAGTAACTCTATGTAAGGGAAGTAACTCTATGTAAGGGAAGTAACTCTTTGTAAGGGAAGTAACTCTATGAAAGGAAAGTAACTCTTTGTAAGGGAAGTAACTTTATACAGGGGAAGTAACTCTATGTAAGGGGGGTAACTCTATATATGGGGAGTAACTCTTTGAAAGGGAAGTAACTCTATGAAAGACTAAGTTACTATTTGTAAGGGAAGTAACTCTACATAGGGGAAGTTACTCTATGTAAAGGAAGTAACTCTAAACAGGGGAAGTAACTATACAAGGGAAGTAACTCTATGTAAGGGAAGTAACTCTAAATAAGGGAAGTAACTATTTACAAGGGAAATAACTCTTTGTAAGGGAAGTAACTCTTTACAAGGGAAGTAACTCTTTGCAAGGGAAATAACTCGATGAAAGGGAAGTAACTGTTTGTAAGGGAAGTGATTCTATATAAGGGAAGTAACTATTTGCAAGGGAAGTAAATCAATGAAAGGGAAGTTACTATGTAAGGGAAGTAACTATATATGGGAAGTAACCCTATGTAAGGGAAGTAACTCTTTACAAGGGAAGTTACTTGTTGTAAAGGGAGTAATCTTAGACAAGGGAAGTTACTCTGTAACCTTGTAGCCTTGAAATGGTTTACCTGACATAGACTTTAGTATATATTACTTACCCCATTACAACAGTGACGCCTTTTGACACCCCATTAGATAAATCCTTTAGAAAACATTGTGGAAAATGAAGAAATTTCTTTATTTCCCACAATGTTTTCTGTCCAAAAAGTTATACAATTTTAGAATTCCATCATGTTGAAAATGTCGTCTGCGACTTCTTTCAAATTGGACCATCCCAAAATTTTGTCGTCTGGTAATGGGTTACCATGAAGATGTAAGTTTATCTCTTTAACTCCTTCCCAAACAAGACCTGGTTTTGAGGTCCCAAATAGAAATGGCTTGGGAAACATTGAGACAAAAGAAGAAACTGCTGATAACCAGCAGTTTCTTCTTTTGCCTCAATATTTTCTGAGCTAGATCTATATCATACAGAATACTATCATTATCAACATCTGCTTTGTCGTCTGCAGCAGCTTTCATATTGGAGTGCCATAGATGTTGCTGTTTTGGAAAGGGTTTGATCACGAGTTTATTATTTTACGCCCGAAGGGTCGTATTATGGAATGGCCCCGCTCGTCTGTCTGTCCATCTGTCTGTCCGTCCGTTAGCAATTTCTTGTGTGCGCAACTCCTAGTTTTGATTGGAATTTGATCAAACTTACCACAATGAATCTCATGGTGTCTAGTTGTGCACACTGCTTACGGATTTTACATAACTGTTTTCGTTCTTGAATTATCTGCCCTTGAATTTATGGAAAAATGCCCTTTTTCTCAAAAATGCCCATTTTCTACTGTGCACAAGTCCTACTGTTTCAACCAGAATTTAATCAAACTAGCCACAATGAATCTCTATGGTGTTTTGTTGTGCAAACAAAATTTTGGTAACTTTTCATGCTTGAATTATTTGCCCTTGATTTGAAAAAAATGGCAAATTTTACTAACAAGCCCCCCGGGTGTATATGCGCCGCTCTGCGAAGCTCTTGTTTGTTACTGCTGAAGGTGTCCCTATACAATAGCGGTTGGCAGCAGGTGACTACATTCTCTCACACGAAACTTCCTGACTCCTCTGTTGTGTGGATCTGTTAAATGAACCCTTTCCCAAACAAAGGAAATTTAGACTTTTCCACTTAGAAAGCGGCTGCATACGTCAAAATGGCAAGATCTGTGTAAAATAAAGCACCGAAAATATTGAGACAAAAGGAGAAATTGCTGATTATCAGCAATTTCTTCTTTTGTCTCAATGTTTTCCCAAGCCTTTTCTAGTAGGGACGTCAAAACCAGGTCTTGTTTGGGAAAGGGTTAAGACTGCACCCAGTCTTGGTAAGCGACAAGACAAAAGTTGAAGGCTGATCAGGATTAATATTTTTCTTTGCCTTTTAGTTCACTTTGTCACCAAGTGCTCAAGATGGGCTATTGTGGTCATCTGTCCATGCATTAGTCCATTTGTCTGTTCAAATTTTGGTGTTTACACTATAGCATCCACAAAAACCTGCCATTCTTGATCAAACTTGGTCAAAAATGGTATGATCATAAGTTCTAGTCACACACAATGATTGATTGAACAAAATGTGACAAAAATGCATATCTAGGGTCTTGGAGAAGACTTAGTTTCATTTTCAGCACAAGTTGAACAGAAAATCCGGAGTTGTGTGCCCTTGTATAAGACAAAATTGCCATTTTTGCTAATGACATCTTGGTTCAGGTGAGCGAATTAGGACATAATAAATGTTCAACAAAACTATGTTTTTTATTTCTTCTTTATTCTTATAAAGCATGAACCATGATTTAAGTGATACATATTATATCTGACATGTATGTATATCAACAAGATTTTAATGCTTTTCACCAAAGACCTTGTAACTGCAGCTTTGAGCTGTAGTTACTTGGTTTTTGCTGAAAAGCAACATTGTGTTGGTGAAAAATATCTGATACACATTATATTTGACATGTATGTATAATTATCAACAAGATGTGTTGGTACAGTTTTAACCCATTCCCAAACAGTGACATCTTTTGACACTGGACAAGAGAAAAGCTTGGGAAAACACTAGAAAATGAAGAAATTGCTTATGACAAACAATTTCTTCATATCCCATCATATTTTCTACACAGATATAACCAAAATTGTACACTTTCATTCACTTGAAATTGTTGTCTGCAACAACTGGACCAGTCTAAAATTTTGCCATCTGGTAATGGGTTAAAGTGAACTTGTCTAATGATTTCTTTAAGTACAATATTACAATAATTATTTCTACTTAATTTGGCACTTTATTCATATGACACAAAAATTAAAGTGAGCCAGGATTTGGAAAAGGCTAATGGCTTTTGAGACAAACATGAATCCAGATCAGCTTGTTTTACGCAGTCTGATCAAGATCCATGCAGTTATATTATAGTTTCTTCAGAATGTGTTTAAATTCTCTAAGCACAGTACATGTATAAGTACTGAGCAATCTGCACTTAGGATCAGGGGCCATATTGACCATTATTTCTAAATTGATTGACCAAATTCAAAATTACATTACAAGTCATCTGATTGGACGAGACATATGTCTCGACCAATCAGATGGTGTTTAGTACCGTCATTGTTTATAATGGAAAGGTCAAATAATAATTAAAGGTCATATTAGCATGGGAATTTTTGCATGAGCCATCAAATTAGAAATATCACAGAGAGTATGTACATTGTATACGTGAGAGTCATAGAATAAAGTTGTATTAAACATTGCTCTATTTTATTGAATCCTTTTGGTACGAAACATGGTGTCAGAAGTTATTCTGATGTCAGAATTTATTCTTGTGTTGGAATAAAAACGGATTTACGTCGACATACGAAGAAAAGGAACAATGTCAAGATTTCAACCACCAGAGTGCTTCAAATTCTCAAATTCAACTGAATGGCCTGACTGGAAGGAAAGATTTTCTCGATTCAGGATGGCATCGAAGCTGTACAAGGATGAAGGCGAGGTACAGGTCAGCGCGCTCATCTATTCCATGAGAAAAGAGGCTGAGCACATATTTAAGTCGTTCGTGTTTGCAGACGATAACCAAAAGAATAGTTTTAGGGTCGTGATGCAGAAATACGATGACTACTTCGTGCCAAAAAGGAACGTGATTCACGAAAGAGCAAAATTCCACCAACGAGTCCAGCAGAATGGAGAGTCTGTGGAAAACTTCGTGAGGAATTTATACGAAATTGCGGAACACTGTGACTTTGATCAGAAAAGTGAACAAATACGGAACAGGCTTGTGATCGGAATTCTTGATAAGGAAATATCCGAAAAGCTGCAGTTAACCCCTGATCTCACGTTGGAAAAAGCCATTGAAATAGCGCGACAAAGTGAGCAAGTCAAACAGCAGATAAGGGATCAATCTACTGTCCAACATGTTGAAGCAGTCCAGAACGCACAACATAGGGGAAATCAGCGCGGTGGAAGCCGACGACGCAATTTCCAGAATAAACCAAAGCAACAGTCACAGGATCGTGGAGCACAGGATAAACAGTGCACACGATGCAATAGATTCCATGATAAAGGGAAATGTTTCGCGAAAGGTAAAGAATGTCGGCGATGCAAAAAGATGGATCACTTTGAGGTATGCTGTAGGTCCAAAATCAATCCAAATCGCTTAGATGAAGTAACCGACGATACGAAAGAATCATTGTACATTGTAAGCCGAAGTGCTGTGGCTGCCACAGGCGCCGACTGTAAACAGCCGACTTGAAGCTCGATGATCGTGGAGTAAAGTGTGAAAGTCGCGCGAATATGGACCTAGTTCGTAAATTTGAGACTGATAAACCACCTTTACTATTGTACCTTGGAACAGTCACTACGTGTAACGACAATAAGGAAGCATGGAAGGTAAAACTTTCTATTCTTGGGAAAACGCTTACCTTTAAAATCGATTCAGGAGCTGACACATCAGTGATTAGCCAAAGCACGTACAGAAGTCTGAGAAATCCAGCAAAACTAGAACCGGTAGTCTCACCATTGTTCGGACCGGGCGGCAAATTAGACTGCCAGGGGATGTTTAGAGCAGAAACGTCGTATAAATCGGAGAAATATTCGTTTCCTATTCACGTGATCAAAGGATCTACGACACATAACTTGTTAGGTCGAGCTACTGCTGAACAAATGGGATTAATTCAGAGAATTGAGAACGTGTCCGTAAACAAACAAGTGTTCGGATCAATTGGATCATTTAAGTGTGACCCAGTCAAAATACGACTGAATGAAGGGGCAAAGCCATATTGTCTCACAACAGCACGTAGGGTTCCATTCCCGCTCATGAAGAAAGTGGAAGCAGAACTCCAGAAACTCGAAAATGAGGACATAATTGAAAAAGTGGACAAACCGACAGACTGGTGTGCGGCGATGGTACCTGTAGTTAAACCAAACAATAGTGTAAGAATATGTGTTGACTTGAAAAAGCTGAACAATGAAGTCAAACGAGAAAACTACATGTTACCAAATCTGGATGACATTTCACCAAAGTTGAAAGGATCAACACTTTTCTCTAAATTAGATGCTTCGAGTGGATTTTATCAAATTCCGCTACACAAGGAAAGTCGTGAATTAACTACTTTCATCACACCGTTTGGGAGATATTTCTTCAAGAGGGTACCTTTTGGAATAACGTCAGCATCGGAGATCTTCCAAAAGAAAATGTCGGAGTTACTGAATGGATTACACGGAGTCGAAGTCATTATCGATGATATATTGATTTACGGGAAACCACGCGAGGAACACGACGCAAATTTAGATGCGGTTATGCGCAGAATTCAGGAATCAGGGATGAAACTAAATCTACAAAAGTGCGAGTTTCGAAAATCTCGATTGGAATACTTTGGACATATAATCATGAAAGATGGTATTCGTCCAAGTGAGAAAAGGGTTGAAGCCATCAAAAGCATGGAAGCACCTACGAATGTTAAAGAGTTGCGCAGAGTTGTAGGTATGATTAACTATATAGGCAGATTTATTCCTGATCTCGCGTCAATAATCAAACCGATGACCGATTTGCTGAAATCGACAAATGCTTGGTGTTGGGATCACGCACAAAACGAAGCGTTCGCGAAAATTAAGGATTTAATCACAAAAGCACCAGTGTTAGCATTCTATGATCAAAACAAACCAATCGTAGTAAGTGCGGATGCGAGCAGCTATGGACTGGGAGCAGCCATATTCCAAGAAGAAAGCGGTGAACTGAAACCGATCGCATTCTGCTCTAGAAAACTGACTGACACTGAACAAAAATATGCACAGATAGAAAAGGAATGTCTAGCTTCTGTTTGGGCATGTGAGAAGTTTTCGCGTTATCTGTTGGGACTTCATTCGTTTAGATTACTGACAGATCATAAACCATTAGTGCCGTTAATTAACACACAGGACTTAGATAAAACGCCACTTAGATGTCAGCGTATGTTAATGCGTTTACGTGGATATAACGCACAAGCAGAACATGTACCGGGGAAACATTTGATAGTGCCGGATACACTGTCACGATCACCTTTAGACACAGATCAAGATTTCATGGTGAATGAGATTGAAAGCTATGCTATATCGGTTGAAACGTTGAGACAGGTATCAGATCGACGTCTGGAGCAAATTCGAAATCATTCGGAAAAGGATCAAATCATACAGGAGGCAATGAATTACACGAGATTCGGTTGGCCTTCTCATGAGTTGTCGATATCGCGGGGATTGCTACTATACCGTGACCGGATTGTCATACCACACGTGTTGAGAGCTGAAATTCTAGACTCGATTCATGAAGGACATCTCGGGTTAAACAAGTGTCGAACACGCGCACAGACTACTGTGTGGTGGCCAAGAATTTCAAAGGACATTCAAGAAAAGGTGAACTCTTGCGACTTTTGTAAAACTTGTAGACCAAGTCAACGAAAGGAACCATTGAAATATACACCTTTACCGTCAAGACCGTGGCAAAAGATTGCTGCAGATTTCTGTGAGTTTGAAGGGAACAATTACTTAATCGTTGTGGACTACTACTCACGATACATTGAAATCGTATATTTGACATCAATTTCGAGTGCACAAGTAATCGGGAAACTGAAAAACATTTTCGTTAGAAGGGGAATTCCAGAAGAATTCGTAAGCGATAATGGGACACAATTTTCGTCAAAAGAGTTTGAACAATTCGCAGACAAATATGGTTTCAAACAGATATTTTCGAGTCCACATTACCCGCAATCAAACGGAGAAGCTGAAAGTGCGGTTAAAAACGCTAAGAAAATCCTGAGACAAAAGGACATCTTTATCGCGTTAATGGCATACAGATCTACACCTATTGAAGCTACAGGAATAAGTCCGTCAGAAATGATGATGGGACGAAAAATCAGAACATTTCTACCAGCGTTACCGGAATCGTTCATTCCGAAATGGAACGAAGACGACGAATTGAGATTAAGGGACACTCAATACAAGGAACGTATGAAAATGAACTACGACCGTCACAATGCGGTGAAAGAGTTGCCGTACTTGAACGAGGGAGATAGAGTAAAACTCAAAACTGACAAAGAAAAACTGTGGGAAAACGACGGCAAAGTTAAAAGTGCCGATTGAGACAATCGTTCGTACGTAGTCGAAACGGATAAGGGACTGTACAGACGAAACAGGCGTCATTTGCAACGAAACACCTCTGAAACTGAGTCACAGGCTCAGATAACGTCGGGACCTGGCACTGGTATAGGTACTAGTGATGAGGAACATTAAGAAAACGTTACATTACCAGAACAAATGAGGCAGGTCGATACGTTACCACAACCACATGTTACGAGGAGTGGTCGAGTGGTCAGGAAACCGATCAGATACCAAGACTTTGTGCCTTAAGAATATTTTATAGCATGAATGATAAAGAGAGTGTCGAACTTTTAAGGTTGTAAGTTAGATAGAGTGAAAAATTGTTATTCAGAGACGATTAAAGACGATTAGAGGTTGTATTCAAATTCCAGTAACAGTTCATTTACATAGAGATTTTTCATTAAGCTTGGAATTTCAATTAGTTTACAATAATTAATTTGCTTAACTCAAAAAGGGGAGATGTTTAGTACCGTCATTGTTTATAATGGAAAGGTCAAATAATAATTAAAGGTCATATTAGCATGGGAATTTTTGCATGAGCCATCAAATTAGAAATATCACAGAGAGTATGTACATTGTATACGTGAGAGTCATAGAATAAAGTTGTATTAAACATTGCTCTATTTTATTGAATCCTTTTGGTACGAAACAGATGGGTTGTTGTGTAATTTTTAAAGGTAAACTTGGAATTAGACTGGTTGGTGAATACCAACCCCGGTTGATCTGGAAACATGGTACTCTCAAATCCTATAAACCCCCTTTTTCCAAGTCATGGCACAAGTTCTTTGATTACTTACTACAATGCTTGATTTACTAAAACTAAACAATTAAAATCAAGATTTCCTTTTAATTATTTACATGACAACAAGATGACAACACAAATGCCCCTTTAACAAATTCCCAAACAAAGCCTGGTTTCGAATACCCTAATTGAATAGGCTGGGGAAAACATTGCGGCAAAAGGAGAAACTGCTGATAACCAGCAGTTTCTCCTTTTGCCTCAATGTTTTCTATGCTATATCATACATAAATTTTATCATAATCAACATCCATTTAACTGTCTTCAGTAGCTTTTGAAGTGGACCACCCTATAAAGTTGTTATTTGGGAAAGGGTTAAATATGACATTGATGATTGACCTCAAATATGAGCCTTGTAATGCAACTCTTTCCCAAATGGCAATATTTGGACTTGCAACCTGATAACTACTGGAGCTGCTAAAATGGATTTTGAAAAAGATAGGATTTGTGTACAGTATAACAAAGAAAATATCTAGACAAAACGAGTAAATGCTGATTATCAACACTCAACAGTGTCTCCTTGTGCTTCAAACTTTCTCCCAAATTATTATTTATCAGGGATATCAGACCAAGTTTTATTTGGGATATTGGGAATTAGAAAGGATAGGTTAAAAGAATATGTCAAGTTTCAATTCTAAATCACACAAAACAGCACATAAACAGACAAAATGGGTAAAACAATATGTCCCCATTCTTTTCAAACATGGACATAAAAATGCACAAAGAATTAGCACCATTGAAATCATTTCTGATATGAACAATGGAGGTTCATTAAATTTAGCCCTTTCCCAAACAGCTGAAGTTGATGCTTCCAATTTCCAAGTTATGGCAGACAATAAACTAGATGTTGATAAAGATATCTCACTGTACAGCGAGGAAAACACTGCAGCAAAAGAAGAAATGCTGGTTATCACAATTTTCCTCTTTTGCCTGAATGTTCTACATTTATTGGGAAAGGGCTAAAAATAATGTATGACTTGTGGGACTTGGTATATGTACAAAATTCAAACATGAAACCTACATAAGTGTTGCACTAATTGCAACAATTGAATTACAACCTTTGATAAAATCTCATGGTACTTGAAGAACTAGTCTACTTACATTGCAATCATCTATGCAGTACCAGTAATTCTGCAGCAAGCCCTAATCTAAGCTCAAATAGTTACACAAGTATTGTAAGCTTAACAAATTTTGAGTGAATTTTAAAAGTATAAACACAAGGCGAGATAAAAATAAACGTGGTGAAATAAATTCAGATGACAAATTGTAGATAGAGACTAATGCATGACAATTGGAGATAATTAAATGTGTAGGTAAATACACCACTTCTACTATATTTTACTAGTAAACAAAGTTTTGCAGTATGGTGGACATTTGAAGCATTCTAATTTGTCAAATGTCTACCATCTTCATGTTAAAAACATTTTACAAAATATTGACACCTTTTGACACATCAGAAGGATAAAGGATTTCAAAAGCATGGAAAATGAAGAATTTGCTTGTGACAAGAAATTTCTTCATTTCCCACAATGTTTTCTACTCCTAGAGCCATACATTTTCAAAATTTAATCACATTGAAAATGTCTCAAAATGTAATAATATGGCACCTTATAATGGCAAGAAAAACACAATAAGTGATTGAAATATTAATAAATATGTCATCCAGTGAGATTGCAATCCCTTAGCCCTTGATATGCAGCATATAATGCATGAAAATGAGATTCACAATGTATGAAATGTTCAGGCTGATAACAATGTCACAAAAAATAAATCACTTGACCAGAACCATAGGTTAGAGGGGGTGATGATACCATGATATTAGGGTTTTTAAGTTGATTTTAACCCTTTCCAAAAGAAGACCCGGTTTTGACGTCCCTAATAGACATGTCTTGGAAAAACATAGAGGTAAAAAGAAAACAAGATGTGTTTGTGAAACACAAATGCCCCCGAAATGGCCATTCTTCTAAAATGTTAAGTTTTCGTGGAGTAAAGGGTTATTAAGGGTAAAGGGATGACCTTGAGGAAGGTCAAATTGCATGGAACAGATAGATATCATTGAAATGAAGTTGCATACCAAATTTGAGCTTTGTATGTCAAATACTTTTGGAGAAAAGGCAAAGGTTAAGTTTTCGGAATAGAAGGTTAAGTTTTCGTAGAGTAAAGGGTTGATAAGGGTTAAGGGATGACCTTGAGGAAGGTCAAATTGCATGGAACAGATAGATATCATTGAAAGGAAGTTGCATACCAAATTTGAGCTTTGTATGTCAAATACTTTTGGAGAAAAGGCCAAGGTTTAGTTTTCGGACAGACGGACGGACAGACAGACAGACAGACACGAGTAAAACAATATGCCCCGAATCTCTCGATATGGGGGCATAAAAATGCTGATTATCAGCATTTTCTCCTTTTGCCTCAATATTTTCTGTGCTTTATCTGACATGAATCCTATCTCTATTAACATCCATTTTGTTGTCTGCAGTAGCATTCCAATTGGACCACCCTAAAATTTTGCTGTTTGGAAAAGGGTTAATTAAAAGATACCTTACTGTCAACAGAGAAGGATTTATGATATCATGATATTAGAGCTTTTAAAAGAGATTGTACTGTTAACAGATCACAAAATTGCTCGGTGGTCAAACATGATTGCTCTAAAAAAATAAAAGTTGCAAGTCAGAAACAACCTCGCTAAAATATAACTGTAAAAATCTTACATAAAAGTGTACAGCAAATAAAAATGGTATTGGATTTCCAAATAGTAAAATATTGCTACAAAGATAATTATAATCTAAAACATCTGAATGTTTCAACTTTACTTGAAATACATGTATCTCTTTGTACACAAAATCTACCTAAAAAAAGTTACTCAAAATACAATTATACATATAAAATAAAACGCTGTCTTTTTTTTCAACTCAACATTATGCCTGAATATTGATGAAAACCACTATAAGCTCATGTACTTATATAGTTTTTAGATACATGTACGTACTTATAATGACTTTGTGCTAAAATTGATTTACACAATGGGATTCAATTTAAACTTCTTGTGTAAAATATATATTATCCTTTTCCATCAACCTTTCACATTTTTTATTATATCACAAACAGTAATCAAAACATGGCATTGCAAGATAAAGCGTACAATAATAATTGATAAGTCCTAATAACATACATTTTCATACAAAACAATTAAAGCTAATGACTAAATCGTATCACATAATATCGATGGACGCAAAATTATCAGCCAGGACAGGAAGCCAATGTACAGATCCACAAGAGGTACCAGTCTTTAAATCCGTAATAGGCATTGTGTAACATTGAAATTTATCAGTCATCTGAACTTGATATTTTAACAAAATCATTCAATCTAATTGTTTAAAAAAAAACATGCGTAATTTAAATTGTAGGTTAATAAAGGTCTATGTCTACTTTCATTAGCAATTTTCCTATCCAAATTAGTAACACTAGCAATTTTCCTATCCAAATTAATAATCAATTGCAGGAGACAAATGCCTCTGCCCAATCATATTGATTGTTGTGTAATTTGAGAATGATCAGAGTAGAAATCAGACTTGTTGGGTAAACGAAATCCCAATTATTCAATTAAGAATTACAACCCATCATTAAGTACAAAACACTTCGCGCATCTTCAGTAGTCATCCGTAACAACAGAAATTGATGAGGGTGTCCCTCCTTAATTTCTATTGCAACGGATGATGCCTGAAAATTGACAACAATATCTCTCGTTAATTTCTGTTGTCATAGACACCCAAAGAGGAATGAAATGTTTTGTATCTTATGAAGGGTTGAAATCCTTAATTCAAATAAGATACCAGTCTATGAACCCAGAATGGCTTCCCGTCAATGAAATTCACATAAGGTGCAGTCTATGAACCAGTCTATGGATCCACAAAAGACACCATGATATATCGTGTCCCAGATTTGATGGGTAAACCTTCGTGATAATGTGTCAATCTCCCAGGATGCATCAACATCCAGCCTTTACGAGTGTCCGTCACGCTGCAGTTATAACGTAAAAACCGACATCCTCCGCCCTGTGGATAAAAATATCATTATCATTATCATCATATTAGGGTAGTCCAAGCCTAATGAGATTCATGCAACATCAGAATTTTTCATGCAACATAATTAACATTTCGTTACCCATTCAAACCTATTCAGGAAACCTTGTAAACATTCGGTGTATCACATATTGGGCCTGCTGGTATTTCAAGTGATATTATCGACTGAGCTATGGGGTTTAACATGATAAAACTTAACCATATTCATCATTTCTAAGTGAAAAGAAAATATTTGAAGCAATAAAAAGATGGATAGTAAAAATGTCATACCTCAAAGTCTATATTTGGCCTATTTAAGGCTATATTTATAGTAAATGTAGAAGAATCATGGTGTGGTCTCAGTTCCTTCTGTCTGTTCAGGTTATATTTCACTACAAACGCCAGGTCAGCTCGAGACTAAAATACACAAAACATTCAAACATCAATAAAGTTTCAATGTACAAAACAATTTTCATATCTGTATTATTCGACAATAATTGTGGGAAATAAAGAAATTGCCACAAGCAATTTTGTCATAAAAAAAAATAATTTCAAAACCCTTATCTTGTGGCGCCTTAGAGAGCACCATTTGCATGGCAACAGGCCAAAACTAAAAGCATCTTACAAGGACACAATTGAGGCATAAAGTAAGCCATGGAAGATTGCTTAACCCTTTCCCAAACGGCAAAATTTTAGGGTGATCCACTTCAAAAACTGCCACAAAAGACAAAATGGATGTAATTAAAGATAGAATTTGTGTAAAATATGATAGAGAAAATATTGAGACAAAAGGAGAAACTGCTGGTTATCAGCAGTTTCTTCTTTTGTTTCAATATTTTCCCAAGCCTTTTCTATTAGGGACGTCAAAACCAGGTCTTGTTTGGGAAAGGGTTAATTGATTGATTGGGGTTTAAAATTTCTTTCAACCGCTATGGTTGTAGCTGCTGGAGCACCTGACCATGGATTCCTGTCATTTCTCATACCAGTACTACCACAACATACTTACCCAACCTACAACTGCTCACCGACATAGGTAAACGACTATCATACCACTGGTGGGATACAATTATCAAGAGAAGACTTACATTACTATAGTATACGGGAAACACTCTAGAAGCTAGTGGAGCCACATAGGCTTTTAGAAAATGAAGACCACCATAAAACTTGCTGTTTGGAAAAGGGTTAAAAGCATCTTATCAGGAGATATTTCAGCATAAAGTAACCAAGGGGATAACTTACATTACTATAGTACCCAGGAAACACTCGAGTAGCCAGTGGAGCGACATAATCTTTGAGAAACTGAAGCCATTGTTGTTTGAGAGCGATCTGATCCATATGTATATCATCTGTAGGCACATTCTCATAGCCTCCTGCTAGTCTAGGGTCCTGTCAATGGAGAAAAAACAGTAAATGTAAAATTTTAACCTAAGAGAGACTTGTGAGTGAAAAAACAAACATTAATCAGATCAATGTTTTTTAAATCAAAGGGATTGAAATCAAACCTTATCAAACATACATGATCCAAATGCCAAACCAACAGCATCAGTAACAGCTAAGATATAATAGTGTGGTGTACATAAAAGCAAAGGGTAGCCTTTATTTAAGGTAAAGTTAAAAATTACCAGTCAACTAAAATTTTGTTTTTCCCTTTGCATATACTTTCTGTATGCTTAACCCTATCCCAAACAAGACCGAGTTTCGACGTACCTAAAGGAAAGGTTTGGGAAAACATTGAGACAAAAGAAGAAACTGCTGATAACCAGCAGTTTCTCCTTTTGTCTCAATATTTTCTATGCTATATTATACACAAATCTTATCTTTAACAACATCTATTTTGTCGTTTCAGCAACTTTAATGTAGGAAAAGTCAAATTTTGGCCGTTTGGGAAAGGGTTAAACACGGTAAAAGACATCAATATCAGATAATCCATCAGTACTTGATCCTTTTTATCTTTGAGTTTTTTTTATTTGATGAATTTTAACAACTCATTTTATTTACAGACTTCCTAATTGGGTTGAGCCAATAATGATTATTCCATCAACAAGAGCTGTCCGAAGACAGCGCGCTCGACTTTCTAAGTTGCTTAGTATAAAGGGGGCATAACTCCAAATATAGTGGAACCAGGGTCATGGGCCCTGATAGTAAGGTAGAGGGTGTGATGGTGAATAAGTATTCCAAGTTTGGGTTGAATCCCTTTGATAGTATGGAAGTCATTGATGTTTGAAAAAACTTTAACCTTTGTTGCAACGCCGACGCCAACGCCCGGGTGACAGTATAAGCTCTCATTTTCTTCGAAAAGTCGAGCTAAAAATTCTTGAATAACAGGATTTATCCATTGATACAAGTCACTTACATCATTTTTACCGCCAGACCACTGTCCATAATCTTCCATCTCGTCTACGAGCTCATCACAGAATGTTTCCGTCACTATCGGGAACCAAAATACATCTGGACAAGGCTGTAAAATCATTATAACAATAAAAGCTCAAAACAGAATTGACATTTTATATTCATAATTTGTCATCCAAACCTCGTCTTGTACTTGTGGACTTCATGAACAAGAAAATGTCCACATGAAAATCAAAATGAAACTGAGTCAGGTAAAAATGCACTCAAATTCCTCTATTACAATTGCTATAAAGCATGAAGAAGCTATTTAGAGACAAACATGGATCTTGATCAGACTGCATGTATATATACATGCTAATCTGAATCCATATTGTTCTAACAGGCCATGATGTCCCTTTTTGCAGATCCTGGTTTGTTTGTTTTTGACTTCATAACAAGAGTCACCGATATCAAAGCAATGAGAGGCATTCATGAATACAGAGCATGAAATAAAAAGATGTGTTTGTGAAACACCAAAAAGGCCAATGTTAAGTTTAAGACTTATAGACAGATGGACAGAAAGACAATGGTAAAATAATATACCCCCAATCCTTCAATACCGGGGCATAAAAACCATTCTATTTCTTCTGTCATTTGCATCAAAATTATTATTATTTATTGATTCAGGTTTTTTGTCCATTTCAAATCTGATTCCTAGACATTTTTATCTTTCAACCTATGACGAAGGGTTAACCCAGCAAAAATTTTAGCCTAGTTCAAACTTTTAAGATGATACAGAAAACAATTTCAAGCCAATAGATTTTTGCTTTTTTAGTCTTTTTGTCTGAAAAACTTTGTGGGAAATGAAAAAGTTGCTTGTGACAAGCAATTTCTTCATTTTCCATGATGTTTTCCAAAGCTTTTTATTTTTTGGGCTGTCCAAAGGCAACACTGTTTAAGAATGGGTTAAAATTACTCAAATTACCTGTTCAATATGGGTTTCCTCCTTGAGACTGGTCGAGTATTCAGGGTGGATGTATTTTTCTGCCCAATCATGAGGGTTATTAAATATCTCATACAAATCATTGTTTTTGTGACTGATATCATGGTTCTCTGCATTTATCAGATGTCCGAAATCTTCTCTGTTGCTCACATACATGAATATACCCTGAAACATATACCAGTTAACCCTTTCCCAAACGGCAAAATTTTAAGGCGATCCACTTCAAAAACTGCCACAAATGACAAAATGGCTGTTATTAAGGATAGGATTTGTGTAAAATATGTCACAGAAAATACTGAGACAAAAGGAGATACTGCTGGTTATCAGCAGTTTCTTCTTTTGTCTCAATGTTTTCCCTAGCCATATCTATTAGGGACGTCAAAACCAGGTCTTGTTTGGGAAATGGTTAATCAGAACTACAGCTTTCTAGTAATCCAATATTTCACTTATCATTTATCAAACCCAATGTTGTGTCAAGACGATTCAAATGAGTACCCACAACATAAGGTTTGGATTTGAAATAAAAAAATTTCCAATGTCTTCACTCCAGTTTATCTGGTGCTCTGAGTTAACCATTTCTTAAACAGCAAAGTTTTATGGAAGTACAATTCAAAGCTGCTGCAGACGACAAAATTAATGATTATAAACAATAAATTTGTGTATGATATAGCTCAGAAAACAATGGCCTTAATGTTTTCCCAAGTCTTGTTAAACCATTTATACAATGTATGATGACTGGTAATGAATCACCATTGATTTTTTTCTTTATCAAATAAAAACTGAAGCGAACAAATTATCAAATTTATTCTTTCAGTCTAGAGCTGCATTTTATCTTTATGTCTATATCAAGATTTTGATGTTAAAGAATGGCTATATAATTTATCAAACTTTAACGTTTCAACTTTAACAATTAATTGCTTTTCACCAAACTGCATCAAAACTGCAGTAGTGCTATGTCACTTTGAAAACGGAAATGACTGTTTTAGACATGGCAGACATGGAGAAGAACCAGGAATCTTTGTCAGACATTACGTCTGACGGTACTAAATAATCTGCCAGACCAAATAAAATTTCGACAGACTGAGCTATCATTCACCATCTTACTGATCAAAGTTATTGATAGACAGCCGGATTGACAGTAGCAAAAACAAGAGCTGTCCGAAGACAGCGCGCTTGACTTTCTAAGTTGCTTAGTATAAAGGGGGCATAACTCCAAATATACAAGAGCTTCGCAGAGCGGCGCATATACGCCCGAGAGGGGCTTGTCAGTAAAAATTGGCCATTTTTTCAATTCAAGGGCAGATAATTCAAACATGAAAAGATATCAAAATTTTGTTTGCACAACAAGAAACCACAGAGATTCATTGTGGCTAGTTTGATTAAATTCTGGTTGAAACTGTAGAAGTAACGCACAGGAGAAAATGGGCATTTTTGAGAAAATGGGCATTTTGCCTTAAATTCAAGGGCAGATAATTCAAGAACGAAAACAGTTATCTACATTCCGTAAGCGGTGTGCACAACTAGACACCATTGAGATTCATTGTGGCAGGTTTGATCAAATTCTGACCAAAACTGCAGGAGATGTTGCGCACACAAGAAAATGGGCATTTTTTTAATTCAAGGGCAGATAATTCAAGAACGAAAAGAGTTATCATAATTCCGTAAATGAGGTGCACAACTAGACACCATGGAGATTCATTGTGGCAAGTTTGATCAAATTCCGATCAAAACTGTAGGAGGAGTTGCGCACACAAGAAATTGCTAACGGACGGACAGACGGATGGACAGACAGACAGACGGACGGACAGACGGACAAGCAGGGCCATAACATAATACGACCCTTCAGGCGTATAATAACAAGAGCCAGGGTCATAGGCCCTGCTAGTAAGGTAGAGGGTATGATGGTGAATAATTATTCCAAGTTTGGGTTGAATACCTTTGATAGTATGGAAGTTATTGACGTTTGAAAAAACTTTAACCTTTGTTGCAACGCCAACGCCAACGCCAAGGTGACAGTATAAGCTCTCATTTTCTTCGAAAAGTCGAGCTAAAAAACCATCAGACCCAGGAAAACTTCATCTGACATGTCTGATGGTTCGACAGTCTTCGCCATGACTGTTGTTTGGACTCTTTATGAATTGATCTATGTTTACATTTCTCACTCCCATAACCTACCTTATCTCTGAGTGTTTTACAGAAGGCCATATCAGGATCTAGATTTGTGTCCGAGCTATAGGCACTCAGTAAAGACGGGATCAGGTGTCCGTGTACAAGATAGGCACCCGTTATATAGGGAACATTCCATAAACCACTGTAAATATATCATACATAATGTCAGTACACATATCAAAGTAGATTCATGTCAGAGCTGTAAGCACTCAGTAAAGGCGGGATCAAATGTCCATGTACAAAATAGGCACCCATTATATAGGGTACATTCCATAATCCACTGTAAATACATACATAATGTCATTACACATATCAAAGTAGATTCATGTCAGATCTATAGACACTCAGTAAAGATGGGATCAAATGTCCGTGTACAAGATAGGCACCCGTTATATAGGGTACATTCCATAATCCACTGTAAATACATACATAATGTCATTACACATATCAAAGTAGATTCATGTCAGATCTATAGACACTCAGTAAAGATGGGATCAAATGTCCGTGTACAAGATAGGCACCAGTTATATAGGGTACATTCCATAATCCACTGTAAATGTATCAAACGTATTGTAAGTATACTATACAGGTCAAAATATACAAATTCTGTAGGTCAAAGTAAAACTATTGCAAGATTTCAGTGTTTAAAGAATTTATATGCACTTACAGTAAATTACTCCTTGAATTTGATAATTGATTCTACTGCTGCAAGTTAACCCATTACCAAACAACAAAATTTTAGCCTAGTCCAAACTCATAGGTGTTGCAGACGACAAGTTCCATTGAAAAAAATTTAACATTTTTTGGTCTTTCTTAGTAGAAAACATTGTGGGAAATGAAGAAATTGCTTGTCAGAAGCAATTTCTTCATTTTCCACAATGTTTTCCAAAGCCTTTATTTCCTGGGCGTCCAAAAGCGTCAATGTGTGGGAAAGGGTTAACATGTGCATCTAATTGTCTCATATACATGTAGAGATGTCTTTGGTTCAACAAGAATTTTTAGATCCTACAATATCAATAGTAAAATCAGGGTAATTGATTATCTATATATTTTTTAGCATACTTCTCTAGAAAAGATATAAGCTCTTGTTAACTATACTTTTGAACACATCACTGCTTTTCAACAGAAACCTCGTAACTGCAGCTTAAAATAAGCTGCATTTACGAGGTTTTTGTTGAAAAGCGATGATATATATAATTAACTCAGAGCTCCAGATAATTTTTTGAGGCAAGGGGTATTTACCCCTCAGAATTTTTTCCAATGCGTATTTCCAGATAAGTTTTTGAGGCAGGGCGTATTTACCTTCTTGTTCGGGAAAGGACTAAAATAAACAGGAACACCCGACTGGAACGACCCACTTCCATTTTCGGGTTCGAGGACATCTAACGGCGGTATGTTTCCGACCATCGAGTTTTTTAAAAAAAATTCTGAACAAGATTACCATCGTGTGATATCGTTGCCTGTAGGGCCACTTCAGAAAGAATACCGGCAAAAATCGCCTAAGTTACGATCTGCTCAGCGGTGGATTTACTCGTTTGCCGGTTTGAAAAGAAAACAAACACCTTCGAGTTGTCATTTCCGATTTACGGATTGATGCAATGGTCTGTTAAATTGGGTAACGATTTGCTTTCACGGAGATAACAAATTGATTGAAATTTTAACAAATGCAACACTCGGCATCATTCGGTAGATCTACGAAATAGCCGATTGTCGCTCGGCTGGTCACAGTGGTGACGTAATTGGTATTCCCCAATTATTCAAGACTGTGATTGGCTGATTAAAGTCGTAATAGATATAGGATAGCTGACTACCGTAACCTATTTTTACAGACAAAAAGTTTTTGTTAATTGTTGGAATTTCCTAGTGTATGTTTTTTCTCGACATTTTCCGATCTTGATACGCTAACTGGCAATTATCAATTATGCGTTTTCATTATTTTGAATGCGTATTTGTACGCATTTTTATAAAAGTTAATGCGTATTCAGACCAAATCAATGCGTATTTTACGCAAATACGCATCCTATCTGGAGCTCTGTTAACTAATTATTTATAAGAATGTATGGTATCCTGTTTATCAATATCTACTCACATTTTCTCATAGTGCACTATTTCCATATAATCCTCTGATCTAGCATAAAACCCTGTATCACTGAGAGATCCCCAGAATGTGCTCCACGCTTTACCTTTACGGGGAATCATGGCTGCTAACACCGACCTGTACAGAGAGAAATATTGATTTACACGATAAAAGACCAGACAGATTCGTCAATAATAAACTCTTTTCCTTCAAGGTTTTCTACAGTTAATATATAATATCAATCTATAATAATTCCATTTTAAGCACATTTCAATGAATCTTCCTCATGAAAATCACCAGAAATTAACCCTTTGCCAGACAACATCAGAATTACATTATGTAAAACAACATCTACATCATAGCATGAAAAGTCGTGGGATAAAAAGCTGAATTCCACAATTTCCTTCTTTTCTCTGAATGCATTCCAAAGCTTTTTGAAAGGCAATGTCAAAACAAGGTCTTGTTTAGATAAGGTTTAAGTAAAACTTACCTATTTTGTTGTATAAGTAGTTTAAGTGTCTGGTCATTGTCCAGATGTGTATCTGCATCTACACTAAAGTAATACTGACAACTCTTTTTCTTACATTCATCTCTAAAAGTACAAAATATAGGTTACATAATACAGACCTATGGAAATAAATGGTTCCAAATATCACTTCAACAGTTCATTGTACTCATTTAGAGGAAGATTTAATACAGCTTGAAATGTTACAACCCCTGCGAAAAAAGTTCAAGGACACATTTCTAGTTCAAAAATTGTCTAGAACATTCTAGAGCGTTAAATTGAACTGCTAGAACAGTTGTAGAAGTGCCATTTAAAGTTCTAGAATGTTATAGACCAGATCTTGAACTTAAATATACTTTTCCCAGGGGAAGATTTACGGAAATGGAATTGAAGCCCCATTTTAAATGGAACGCTTCAAGAAATCAGATTTGCTATGTTAACAGGCTGACAAGGGATAGTACATTTCAGCGCCAACACCGGCAACTATGTGACCGGTATAGCCCCCTATTCTGTGAAAAGCCACATAAAACCAGATGTGTTTGTGAATCACTAATGCGCCTGAAATGGCACATGTTAAGTTTTCAGAGAGGCGGGTGGAATGACAAACAGACATGAGTAAAACAATATCACCCCCCCCCACCCGCACAAAATTGGCTTTTATTGAAAAGTATGCAAATTTCATTCCATTCTTTTAGTTACAATTCTGAAGGTCTGTATTTCCATGTGCTAGTTGATGGTATGACAGGACTTACATTGCCCAGTTTCTGCCATCCCTCTCTGCTATATTATCCGATGGGTTGAGCACATTCAGGGACTTGTAAGCCTTCGCATTACCGTCTATAAACGGTATTAACCCCTTCTGATGGTGCTCGATCTGGAAAATAAGATGAATACGGGTGTATTTGGTTGACTGGTAGCAAAGGCCTATAGTGCCATTTTGAATTATTCAGTAATTTATGCAGTAGCTATATGTTCAGTATTCTCTAGGAATGATAAACTGAAAGTAAAAGGTTTAAGTATTTCAATTATTTAGTTCAATGATGCATAAGTTAAAGTAGCCTTGCATTCAAAATTGTACAGAAAAGGTGTCATTAAAACGAAAGGTTTATTGCACAAAGATTTCATATTTACATAGTTACAAGTATGATTAGGTTTCCTGCTTTGGTGTAAGGCTAAATAAAACTTTTCAAATATGAAATAAGATGATTGATAAGCAATAAGTTTTGATATGAGATAAATCGAGATTTACCTGACTATGAATAAGAACATCTATTTTCTGTTTAGGGTAGTCTAGTTTCTCTATTTTCTGTAAAAACTCCTTAAGGAATGGTGTGGGTTGTTCTATATAAATACCCATCAATATGGTAGGGTAATCTTCTACCTACAAAACACAACATGGATTTTATTATCAATATTCACAATGTGGTAAATAAAGTCCATGTCAAGAAATCAAATTAAAATACTTTCATTTAGAAGTCATTGCTTTTTCTAAATTGATTGGTTTTATCTCTTCAACCAGCCGGAAGTGATTTTCAGTAGACTTTTTTGTTCTTTTGTTTATTTGTAAGTCCTTCTGTCCAGAGACATAGATAAACATATTATATGTCTCTGTTCTGTCCAAGATCAAGGGTGTATTCTTTAGCGTGAGATTAAAAAGTAGGCTCATTGACATTTTGACTATCAGCAATGTTTTCTAATTCCTTCTGTATAAGGGAAGTCAAAACCCGGTCTTGCTTGGGAAAGGGTTATATTGTTGCATACAAACACTACTCACTGACATTCCCTCCAGACTGACAGTATCTTCATTACATGATAAACATCCACTGTCTGACGTCCATCCATCTGCTAGATAGTATGTCTTGTTTAGTAAAGGGTTATATTGTTGTATACAAATACTACTCACAGACATTCCCTCCAGACTAACAGTATCTTCATCACAAGATAAACATCCACTGCCTGATGTCCATCCATCTGCTAGATAGTATATCTTGTTTAGTAAAGGGTTATATTGTTGTATACAAACATTACTCACAGACATGCCCTCCAGACTAACAGTATCTTCATCACAAGATAAACATCCACTGCCTGATGTCCATCCATCTGCTAGATAGTATGTCTTGTTTAGTAAAGGGTTATATTGTTGTATACAAACACTACTCACAGACATGCCCTCCAGGCTAACAGTATCTTCATCACAAGATAAACATCCACTGCCTGATGTCCATCCATCTGCTAGATAGTATGTCTTGTTTAGTAAAGGGTTATATTGTTGTATACAAACACTACTCACAGACATGCCCTCCAGACTAACAGTGTCTTCATCACAAGATAAACATCCACTACCTGACGTCCACCCATCTGCTAGATAGTATGTCTTGTTTAGTAAAGGGTTATATTGTTGTATACAAACATTACTCACAGACATGCCCTCCAGACTAACAGTATCTTCATTACAAGATAAACATCCACTACCTGATGTCCATCCATCTGCTAGATAGTATGTCTTGTTTAGTAAAGGGTTATATTGTTGTATACAAACACTACTCACACACATGCCCTCCAGACTAACAGTGTCTTCATCACAAGATAAACATCCACTACCTGACGTCCACCCATCTGCTAGATAGTATGTCTTGTTTAGTAAAGGGTTATATTGTTGTATACAAACACTACTCACCGACATGCCCTCCAGACTGACAGTGTCTTCATCACAAGATAAACATCCACTGCCTGACGTCCACCCATCTGCTAGATAGTATGTCTTGTTTAGTAAAGGGTTACATTGTTGTATACAAACATTACTCACAGACATGCCCTCCAGACTAACAGTGTCTTCATCACAAGATAAACATCCACTGCCTGACGTCCATCTGCTAGATAGTATGTCTTGTTTAGTAAAGGGTTATATTGTTGTATACAAACATTACTCACAGACATGCCCTCCAGACTAACAGTGTCTTCATCACAAGATAAACATCCACTACCTGACGTCCATCCATCTGTTAGATAGTATGTCTTGTTTAGTATTAGTAAAGGGTTACATTGTTGTATACAAACATTACTCACAGACATGCCCTCCAGACTAACAGTGTCTTCATCACAAGATAAACATCCACTGCCTGATGTCCATCCATCTGCTAGATAGTATGTCTTGTTTAGTATTAGTAAAGGGTTACATTGTTGTATACAAACATTACTCACTGACATGCCCTCCAGACTAACAGTGTCTTCATCACAAGATAAACATCCACTACCTGATGTCCATCCATCTGTTAGATAGTATGTCTTGTTTAGTATTAGTAAAGGGTTACATTGTTGTATACAAACATTACTCACTGACATGCCCTCCAGACTAACAGTGTCTTCATCACAAGATAAACATCCACTACCTGACATCCATCCATCTGCTAGATAGTATGTCTTGTTTAGTGAAGGATTATATTGTATACAAACATTACTCACTGACATGCCCTCCAGACTGACAGTGTCTTCATCACAAGATAAACATCCACTGCCTGATGTCCACCCATCTGCTAGATAGTATGTCTTGTTTAGTAAAGGGTTATATTGTTGTATACAAACATTACTCACAGACATGCCCTCCAGACTAACAGTGTCTTCATCACAAGATAAACATCCACTGCCTGACGTCCATCTGCTAGATAGTATGTCTTGTTTAGTAAAGGGTTATATTGTTGTATACAAACACTACTCACAGACATGCCCTCCAGACTAACAGTGTCTTCATCACAAGATAAACATCCACTGCCTGATGTCCACCCATCCGCTAGATAGTATGTCTTGTTTAGTAAAGGATTATATTGTTGTATACAAACATTACTCACAGACATGTCCTCCAGACTGACAGTGTCTTCATCACAAGATAAACATCCACTGCCTGATGTCCACCCATCCGCTAGATAGTATGTCTTGTTTAGTAAAGGGTTATATTGTTGTATACAAACATTACTCACAGACATGCCCTCCAGACTAACAGTGTCTTCATCACAAGATAAACATCCACTACCTGACATCCATCTGCTAGATAGTATGTCTTGTTTAGTAAAGGGTTACATTGTTGTATACAAACATTACTCACAGACATGCCCTCCAGACTAACAGTATCTTCATCACAAGATAAACATCCACTACCTGACATCCATCCATCTGCTAGATAGTATGTCTTGTTTAGTAAAGGGTTATATTGTTGTATACAAACATTACTCACAGACATGCCCTCCAGACTAACAGTGTCTTCATCACAAGATAAACATCCACTGCCTGACGTCCATCTGCTAGATAGTATGTCTTGTTTAGTAAAGGGTTATATTGTTGTATACAAACACTACTCACAGACATGCCCTCCAGACTAACAGTGTCTTCATCACAAGATAAACATCCACTGTCTGATGTCCACCCATCTGCTAGATAGTATGTCTTGTTTAGTAAAGGGTTACATTGTATACAAACACTACTCACAGACATGCCCTCCAGACTAACAGTGTCTTCATCACAAGATAAACATCCACTGCCTGATGTCCACCCATCCGCTAGATAGTATGTCTTGTTTAGTAAAGGATTATATTGTTGTATACAAACATTACTCACAGACATGTCCTCCAGACTGACAGTGTCTTCATCACAAGATAAACATCCACTGCCTGATGTCCACCCATCTGCTAGATAGTATGTCTTGTTTAGTAAAGGGTTACATTGTTGTATACAAACATAACTCACAGACATGCCCTCCAGACTAACAGTGTCTTCATCACAAGATAAACATCCACTGTCTGACGTCCATCCATCTACTAGATAGTATGTCTTGTTTAGTAAAGGGTTACATTGTTGTATACAAACATTACTCACAGACATGCCCTCCAGACTAACAGTGTCTTCATCACAAGATAAACATCCACTGTCTGACGTCCATGCATCTGCTAGATAGTATGTCTTGTTTAGTAAAGGGTTACATTGTTGTATACAAACACTACTCACCGACATGCCCTCCAGACTAACAGTGTCTTCATCACAAGATAAACATCCACTGCCTGACGTCCATCTGCTAGATAGTATGTCTTGTTTAGTAAAGGGTTACATTGTTGTATACAAACATTACTCACAGACATGCCCTCCAGACTAACAGTGTCTTCATCACAAGATAAACATCCACTGCCTGATGTCCATCCATCTGTTAGATAGTATGTCTTGTTTAGTATTAGTAAAGGGTTATATTGTTGTATACAAACATTACTCACAGACTTGCCCTCCAGACTAACAGTGTCTTCATCACAAGATAAACATCCACTACCTGACGTCCATCCATCTGTTAGATAGTATGTCTTGTTTAGTAAAGGGTTACATTGTTGTATACAAACATTACTCACTGACATGCCCTCCAGACTAACAGTGTCTTCATCACAAGATAAACATCCACTGCCTGATGTCCATCCATCTGTTAGATAGTATGTCTTGTTTAGTATTAGTAAAGGGTTATATTGTTGTATACAAACATTACTCACAGACTTGCCCTCCAGACTAACAGTGTCTTCATCACAAGATAAACATCCACTGTCTGATGTCCATCCATCTGTTAGATAGTATGTCTTGTTTAGTAAAGGATTACATTGTTGTATACAAACACTACTCACCGACATGCCCTCCAGACTAACAGTGTCTTCATCACAAGATAAACATCCACTACCTGACGTCCATCTGCTAGATAGTATGTCTTGTTTAGTAAAGGGTTGCATTATTGTATACAAACATTACTCACAGACATGCCCTCCAGACTAACAGTATCTTCATCACAAGATAAACATCCATCTGCTAGATAGTATGTCTTGTTTAGTAAAGGGTTATATTGTATACAAACACTACTCACCGACATGCCCTCCAGACTAACAGTGTCTTCATCACAAGATAAACATCCACTGCCTGATGTCCATCCATCTGTTAGATAGTATGTCTTGTTTAGTAAAGGGTTATATTGTTGTATACAAACATTACTCACTGACATGCCCTCCAGACTAACGGTGTCTTCATCACAAGATAAACATCCGCTGCCTGATGTCCACCCATCTGCTAGATAGTTGGCTAGTCGGTTAAACTCAGGCTGAAAATTTATGAGAATCTTATACAAATATGTGCAACACAATGCATTTAAATATCAACAACAAGTAGACAATTATGCATCAGCTAAATAGTTGGCTAGTCGGTTAAACTCAGGCTGAAAATTCATAAGAATCTTAGTAAGTAGACTATGCATCTGCTAGATAGTTGACTAGTCTACATGCAAGAATTCAAATTTAAAATTTCTAAATTTAACATACCTTCATAAGTACAACATAATATATTGAAATATTAAAGGGACATTTCATCCACATTTCAATTTTTTTTAGTATGTCTTGATGCCAAGATTGGTTATTCTATTGGGTATAAATGCTATCAGTTTTTTGAAGTTGTTGCTGATAAGCAAAAAATACGCGAGATTCTATATTTGTTATTTAAAATCCAAGCCCTATGTTGTGGGTACTCACTTGAATCATCTCAACGATAAATTTTTGACAGTTCCAATTTGGAAAGTGTTGCAGACCACAATTCCAATGTAATGAAATTTTGAAATTTATGACTGTTGGGGTAGAAAACATTTAGGGAAATAAAAAAATTGCTTGTCACAATGTTTTCCAAAGCCTTCATCACTTAAGGCATAAATAAAGTCAATGTGTAGGAATTGGTTAAACGGAACAAGACTTTACCTTGATAGGTCCATTTCCATGTATGACAACAGGGACTGTGCCAGTTTTAACATTATACAGAAAACTGTGTGAACCTTTATACTTCAATACTATTTCACCTGAAAAATGTGCATTTATCCTTATCAAAACAATACCTTGGATTTGGGAAAACAATGATAGAAAAGAAGAAATTTCTGATTGAACCTCTCCTTTTCTCTAAAATATTTTCTAAACAATAACACACACATTTTCTACTTTTGATATATATTCATCTGTCATCTGCAACTCTTTTTAAATGGATCACCCTAAATGTTTGCCATTTATAAAAGGACTAAGACCAATGAAATGATCTTGATTAATCAGGGTTTAACACCTCATGCAACTGCTATGGTCATATCATGGTGGCTTGATGACCAATTTATGGATTCCTGTAATTTCTAATACCAATGAAACAATGTAAATCAAAACTTGGCAAAAAAATGTATACAGGGCCATTATAGTTTATCATTAAGTGTTTGGACCAGTCTTAAAATTTATAATCTTTTATGATCTCTACGTAATTGTTTATCCTTTCGAAATTACTCAGGAACTGTCATTATACAAGAAGACTCTTGTTCGAAGCAGAAAATTCACTTTCTTCTTTGCACTGACTATACATGTTTACAAAGGTCAGTATATTCACTCTCAAAATAAGCCATATAAACTTAACATCATACCTAATGCACCATGAAGATTCATGAATATTTCAGATCTTTTATCCAACTTGATGTTCCATCTAGCCTGCAATCAAAGAATCAGAGAAGTGTTATATTGTACAAATTCTCCAATGTGATGCTTATCCATAAATCATTCGCAAAGCTATCTAGAAAAAGATTTGATAAATAGAGAAACAATATTATCTCATATTCAATATATATTTCATGTTATGCTTTGCAACTGAAAATCATCAAAAATATAACTAAGATAACATTGAGAAAAATGGAGTAAATGCTGATTAACAGCATTTTCTTCTTTTGTCTCAATGGTCTTCCAACCATATTTTCTAAAGGACATGAAAGGGAGGTCTTGTTTGGGAAAGAGAATGGGAAATCGAAATTGTCCACAGCCACATATCTAATTTGGGCCACTCTAAAATATTGTTTCAACACTTACCCTAAGTTGCTGGTCGAGGAATATCTGTGTATAATACAACTGATCATCGTAGGTGTTTGATATTTCAGTGTGTGATACAATCTCGTACAGATCTTTAGCATAACCAATAAACCCTGTAATACAATCCAATGATTATAACTAATTACCTCACAGACATGCCTTTTGATGCCCTATAAGATAGACACTTTGGAAAACATTGAGGAACATGAAGAAATTGCTTGTTACAAGCAATTTCTTCATTTTTCACAATGATTTCAAACCTAAAATGGAAATATCTTTTACAATTTGATCAACTTGAACTTGTTGTCTGCAACACCTGTTTTAAAATGGAACAGTCCAGACTTTTGCTGTCTGGTAGCCGGATAACTGATCATCGTCAGTGTTTGATATCTCGGTGTGGAATACAATCTCGTACAGATCTTTAGCATAACCTATAAACCCTGTAATACAATCAAATAGGTTGTTAATCCATTACCAGAAAGTGACGCCTTTTGACACTTTTGATAGAAAAGGTTTTTCAGAACATAGGTACAAATAAAGAAAATGCTGATAATCAGCATATTCTTCTTTTGCCTCAGTATTTTCTGTGTTAAATTGTACACAAATGTTATGTTTAACAGCATTTATTTTGTAGTCTGCAGCTGCTTTCAAATTGGATCACATTAAACTTTTGTAGTTTGTTTGGTTAACAAAGTGTAAATTAGAAATGTAATACATAAAGAAAGTGAAATTGAGCCCCATCCCACCCTATCATTATCCCTTAACCCTTTCCAAAAAGACTTAATTACAGACAGGTCCAATTTAGCCCCAGGTGGCAAAAATTTGGACTGTCCCAAATTTAAAGAAGTTGCAGACAGCAATTTAAGGTGAATGGAATTCATTCTTTTGGTCGGGGGGGGGGGGGGGGGAAATGTCACAATTGTCACAAGCAATTTCTTCATTTTCCACAAATGTTTTCCCAGGCATTTCTCTTGAGGGACATCAAAAAGAATCACTGAGTAGGAATGGGTTAAAAGCTGCTGCAGATGACAAAACATAGATGAACAAGAGCTTCGCAGAGCGGCGCATATATGCCCGAGAGGGGCTTGTCAGTAAAATTGGCCATTTTTTTATTCAAGGGCAGATAATTCAAACAAGTAATCAAAATTTTGTTTGCACAACAAGACACCATAGAGATTCATTGTTGCTAGTTTGATTAAATTTCAGTTAAAACTGTAGGAGTTGCGCACAGGAGAAAATGGACATTTTTGAGAAAATGGGCATTTTTTCTTAAATTCAAGGGCAGATAATTCAAAAACGAAAACAGTTATCTAAATTCTGTAAGCAGTGTGCACAACTAGACACCATGGAGATTCATTGTGGCAAGTTTGATCAAATTCTGATCAAAACTGTAGCAGGAGTTGCGCACACAAGAAAATGGGCATTTTTTTAATTCAAGGGCAGATAATTCAAGAACGAAAAGATTTAATTGAATTCCGTAAGCGCAGTGCACAACTAAACACCATGGAGATTCATTGTGGCAAGTTTGATCGAATTCCGATCAAAACTGTAGGAGGAGTTGCGCACACAAGAAATTGCTAACTGACGGACAGATAGACGAGCGGGGCCATAACATAATACGACCCTTCGGGCGTATAATAAAAATGTTTTCTTAAAAAATTCATGGTTTAAGAATTTTATTATCATTTTGCAGTAGATCTATTAAATTCTGTCAAAACTGTTGTCAGTTGAAATACTTTTGTTTAGAACATGTTCATCTCTAGCAGCGGACACAGAAACTAACATTGTAAGAAAACAACCTTACCTCCAGAACACAGGTATCTTTTCTCATGAAGTTTCACTTCTGGATATTTATCCTACAAAATAAATTAACAAGTTGTATGTTAACCCTCTCTAAAAAACCAAAATTTTAAGGTCGTCAAATTTGAAAGGTGATACAAATGACAAAATGCATGCTAATAAAGGAAAGGATTGTGTACAATATAGCACATAAAAATAATAAGGCAAAAGGAGAAAATGCTGGTTATCAGCATTTTCTTCTTTCGTCTCAATCTTTTCTCAAGCCTTTTCTATCAGGGATGTAAAAACAAGGTCTTGTTTGGGAAAGGGTTAAACAATGTCTGTGTGAAATAGTATGAACAAAACCTGGATTTGACAACCAAATGGGATTTAGATTTTATAAATCTTCACTGTTATTGTTTTAATCAATATGATTTTCAAAGTTTCTACTTGCAATTTGTAAAACCATGTACTTTTCCAGTTTGCAGCAGATTTCTACTAAGTAAGATTCTGTAATTTGTGCATGACATTACACCAATACTTACAGCTAGCGTTTTATCTGGCCATATGAACCCCTCAGCAGATATGACCACCCTGGCATCAAACTTGGCAAACTTCTCCAGTATATCTTCTGCACCAGCTGTCAGTACAACATCATAACTGTAAACATACAAATGTAACATACAGGCTTTTATAGATCTACAGAAAGTTGGTGTATTGTTCATACACATACACAGTTGACACTAGTTATATCAACATTGGATAAGTCGAATTTCTGCACAACTTTACTTTTGAAGCTGTAGGGGCGTTCCAATAGTTCAATTAACCCTTTCCAAAACAAGACCTGGTTTTGACGTCCCTAATAGAACGACTTAAGAAAATATTAAGACAAAGAAGAAACTGCTGTTGACCAGCAGTTTCACCTTTTGCCTCAATATTTTCTTGGCTATAACACAAACATTTTGGCCTTTTGTGGTCATTTATTTTGTCGTCTGCAGCAGCTTTCAAATTGATCAACCTAAAATTTTGACGTTTGGGAAAGGATTTAAGAAATCCCCCACAGCTTATTGGGCTGGGGAGAACACTTTGTTTGAAGAAGTACTCTCTTACTTTCTATACAACAATTGATTCTACTATTCTTACCTATCAGTAAACATAATAATAAGGTCCTCTCTGTCTTTATAAGTCTCTAGCTCTCTCTTCAATATGTTGACCTTTTGACCTCCACCTTCATTGGTCATATCTCCTCCCAGCCAGTCTTCATGCAGGCCAAATATCTGAAATTAGCAATTACCAAAAACAAATGATTAACCCATTACCAGACGGCAAAATTTTAGGCCGTTCTAATTGGGGAGGTGTTGCAGACGAGTGCAAGAAATTTTACATTTATTGGCCTTTCTGCCAAGAAAACATGGTGGGAAATAAAGAAATTGCTTGTCACAATGTTTTCCACAGTTTTTTTCTAGTGGGTCATCAAAAGGCAACATTATATCATGGGAATGGGTTAACATTATGTTCAACAATTGACCTGTCATATTGTGCTGACTGGTGCACCTAATCATAGGTACTATACCTTGTATTTCTTGCACCAGTGCAAACACATTCTCAGTCACCAGCTGCTCATCCCACCTATATGATTCACAATTCATTCATAAGTTAGAGACAAATTATCAAATGCGAAGGATCTTGGCCCAGTCGGTGTTTGAACCAATGACCTCTGAGTCGTTTGAATAAGAAGTTTTTAGCTGAGAGATCCAGGCCCAGCTAACCCAACATAACCGCTGACTTTGATGTCTCTCTACCATGAAACATCCCAATTGGTCTACTCCCATTTTGTCTACTGTTTTTTTAGTGCCTTGAGTCCCCATTCGTCCACTGTCACAACTCGTCTACTTTCATGTCAAATCATTATCAAACAACATTATTTTTGTTTTATGAAAAGAAATTAAGTCAATATTTCCAAACATGAAATAAAAATCAACCAATCTGATAAAAATCATCAAATATCCTGTTGTAATACAAAGTATAGGAAAGTAGACGAAATGGGAATGATGTCCAAAATAGTAGACCAATTGGGAGTAGATGAAATGGAATTAAACCTTTTAGAGAACATTGAGAAAAAGAGAAGACTACCAGTATTCTCTCCTTTTTCTATTGTTCTTATTGTGTGTACATAAATTTTTAAAGATAAACATTTTTTTTTTCTGAAAACAAGCCTCTAGAATAGTGAAATTTGGTAAGGATTAAGAATACAATAGGTATATTGTGCACTTTCTCCTATATAAGGGGAAGTCCGAAGAATTTTAAGTACAAAATACCTACTCAAAGCATTCATACCAATTTGTCAATCATTGATGAAAAATGTACTTTAACTGCATACATGTACCAATCACTTACAAGTTTTCACACTCTTGAGATATCTAGCCTATCTAGGGATAATATTATGGAAATGAAGAAAACGCTAATGCTAACAACAATCATAATTATTTTCTTCTTTATACAGTTACCAAATAACATGTTTAGACTGACCTTATTCCAAAGGTTATGTAAAATCTTTATCAATGAGACTTTATTATTTACGTCCATCTTTTAAAATTAGACCAGTCCATTTTTTGTTGTTGAGGAAAAGGTTAAGACAAAGAAATTGAAACACAAAAAACTTTACGTTTGAACCAGATGCCTGATCCCATCCTAAACCCTCTCCTGATTTTAGATGCAAATAAAAAATGATGTTCTGGAAAGCAATAAAAGAAAAGAAGAAAACACTCAAAAATCTCTCGTTATACTGTCAATGCTACAATTTTGCAAATTTTTAATTTACTCAAACACAAAAATCAATTCAGAAGCCAGCAACTCCGCTCTATTTAATAGACTGCATCTAAAATTATTTTGTCTAGGTAAGGGTTGTCATGTGGTACAAATTTCAGAATAACCAGGTGATGGCTTATCAGTTACCTTAAACCCTTTATCAAATAATCTCATCTTTAACCCTTTCCAAAACAACAAAATTCAAGATGGGTCCAAAGCCAAAATTGAAAACTACTGCACTGCAGAGTGCAGACCGCATAACTGATACAGATAAAAATCGGATTTGTGCACTGTATAGCTGAAAAATTATTGAGACAAAAGGTGAAAATGTTGATTATCTGCGGTATCCTTTTTTGTCTTGATGATTCTCCAAAAATGTTCTATTGTGGACATCAAAACCACATTTTTTTGAGAAAGGGTTCTAAGAAAAAGGGTTAAAACCAATTACTGACATGGTTATTGTAAATAAGACCACATATCTACAAGTTGACAGATCAGCATGTAATAAAACAACAAGACCAAGATGTTGTGTTTTTTCTGCAAGAAGGAAAGGTTTATTCATAAATTATGTACTAATATATATGTACCTAGATGATGTAAAATATTATACTTTTAACTAACAAGATTTTGGGCATAAAAAAGTTTGAAACAAAATTGATACAATTTCTTTAAGGAGTAGGTTGGCATTTTTAGCAATATTTACCTTTGTTTCAAGATCATATTTCTTGACACTTCTCAAATATCGTCGTAAACCATCATTTTCATCAGTGGCTACTGTTACAAGTAGTAAATCTGGTAAAACAAAGAAAACATTCATTCTTAATTTGGGAGGTATTTTGGGCGAGTCCCAAAACAGGGAACCATAATAGATCTCTTATTTATTTCATATAAATTACAAAGTTTAACCGTTTCCCAATTAACAAAATATTAGGATGCATCAATTTCAAAGCTGCTGCAGATGACAAATTGGATGTTGATAAATTGGATTTGTGTATTATATAAGCCAGGATAATATTGAGGCAAACTGAGAAAATGCTGATTATCGGCATTTTCTTCTTTTGCCTCAATGTTTTCCCAAACCCTTTCTATCAGGGACGTCAAAACCAGGTCTTGTTTGGAAAAGGGTTAACCCACAACTAGACCACAAAATATTTGAATGATTTAACCAAATTCAAAGTAAATGGCAATTTCGAGCGAACAAAGATCTACATTGTAAGTGTAAAAAGTTCCTATAGGAAAACATTGTAGTAAATGAAATATAATTAATAAATTCTTCATTTTTCCACAATGTTTCAACAAGTTTCACCTGCCAGTAATACCCGAAAGGGAAGTTAAGCAGTATATTAATATATAGATAGATATCATATGAGATGCCAAAAAGCTTCATCACAGAGAATGGGTTAAGTCACATTGTAATCCGAGTCTTCTCTGATGTAAATACGCTCTTTGATATTTTGATTTTTCGCTATTTACATCAGAGAGCGTTGCTCTTTGAAAACAGCTGAAAGTTCGGTAACGTTACAAGTAGTGAAGCTTTGTTTTTGTGTATCATATCGAATCACTTGGTAAAACACTGTAGGGTATAGATCAATAAACCATTTTTTGTCATACCTGACCAAAAATTTCATTTCAAATCGGCCTGATAGAAGAGTATAACCTTTGGTTTTGAATGGAAGGTCAAGGTAAACAAAGGCTGCTCAGGTGAGGGTTGTTGCAAAACATTGCCTATAAACCTTTTAGAAATACTTTTTGGTCGTAAATTTTTCAACATGTATGACAATAAATTGTTCATTGATCGATATCATCAGGGGTTTTAACGATAGCGTTTAAGATCGGACGGTGAACGATGAGCAACAATTTGTTGAGAACTTCTTGATTTTTTCAAAGAGCAACGCTCTCTGATGTAAATAGCGAAAAATCAAAATATCAAAGAGCGTATTTACATCAGAGAAGACTCGGATTAGTCACATTGTTAAGTCAAAAGGTTTTAGAGACCTATTCAAAGGGGAAAAATGCTGATAATGCCAAGTTAAAGAGCAAAGTTTGTAATTAGACAAGTTGTAAGTTCAAGGTAAACCTCTGCTACCAGATATATGAATCAGAAACCACTGGTGGTGAACTAAAACAATTTTTGCTACAACTAGGTATAGATATTTTGTGTTTAAATGTGAGTTTATAGATTTTTTTTCTAATGACAATGAACTTGTTCTAAAAACAGACCGGGTTTACCGTTTTGTATTGACAGACTGTCAGTGTTTTTATAAAATCTCGTAACTACAGCTTCGATAAAGCCGTAGTTACAATATTTTATAACAACACTGACGGAATACATTGTTTGCGAAAAAATGTCCCTCGTTTGGCCGAGTTCCCCACCAGTGGAAACTCTTGACCGACACTCTTTCTCCAACTCTTGTTATTGATCCATAATAGAAATGGCAAAATGTTCAAAAGCTAAAGCAGTTGACAAACCGATTGGTTGTTTTTTTTTTCCAAAATTGTTCACTTTTCTAATCCCAAGACAATGGTTTTATGGAAAATCTGTTTGTATGACTTTGTTCAAACAAATCTACACCAAATGGCCTACGTGAGATAAGCCACAGACACAGTTAACCCTTTCCCAAACAAGACCTGGTTTTGACGTCCCCAAAAGAATTGGCTTGGGAAAACATTGAGACAAAGGAAGAAACTGCTGATAACCAGCAGTTTCTCCTTTTGCCTCAATGTTTTCTTTGCTACAATTTGCACAAATTCAATCTTTCTCAACATCTATTTTGTCGTCTGCAGCAACTTTAAAATCGGAACGGTCGAAATTTTTGTCGTTTGGGAAAGGGTTAAACAGACGAAAAAAAGTTAAATCTAAGATAAAATACCTTGTTTTGGAATCGCAGACACACACAAAGATGAGATCAACAAGTTTGTGATCAGGATCGTCCACGACACCATTGTTTTTCCTCTCTCTGTAAAGCCGATCTTTCAGTACAAGATAACGTTTTTCAAACAGAAGCTATTGCCACATCACAACTCTCTGATTAGTGTTTGCTTCCTAGCGTAATCCGATATCTCCAAAATCTGTTTTTGGACTGACATTTGGTTCCCCGCTGAGTAAGAGAGCTGGGAACAGGCCCAAAAACCGGAAATGAAATGTACAGGGTGTGCCAAAAAAAAAAAACCGTGCAAATTAGTCTGGTAACCTGTCGGTTTGTAAGCTCGATTTTGATTGGTTGTGTGACTACACACCTTCAGGATAAAAAATAAAAATAATTTTTATGACTTAAGCAATGCATTCTGTTTCTTGATTATGAAGGTCTGGTGTATCGGACCGGCATTCTTTTGGTGGGGGGTTCTAATTTAGTTGTGTATTCTATTTATTTATTTTTTTTTTTTTTTTTTTTTTTTTTTACATGCATGGATACACATGCGCAAATGTCACATGAGTATTGCACAGAGTATTATTTATGCACAAGTGTTATTTATTGAGCACCATGAGGTCATAGGCAGCGAATGAGTGCCTTATAGGCCGACTTCGATTGGGACGATCGCTCGAGTCATCCGTGACGTCATACAACAGGAAGTTGTGTACTGCGCATGTCACCAAGCGAACGCCTATAGCTCGTGATGCACAAGCCAACAAAATGGCCGCGCCCATACAGTTTTACCAACACTTAAATGAGACTCATCGTTCGTTGATAAATGGCTATATTTCAATTAGAAAATGACACTATTTCCATGAATATTAACTTTCAGTCGCATTGACAAGTACATGTGAATATATTAGAATTAATTAAAGGTGTTTTGTGGTTTTTCAACCGGACTTAAAATTCGTTTGCTTCTTTGGACGCCATCTTGGAATGAACGGGACCACGCGTGAGAGCGTGGTCCGACCATGGCTTGGTTCAAAGGTCAAATGACGTCACTATAACCCGGGCTATCGGTGTTCGATTGGAACGATGGCTGAAATAGCTTGAGCGATCGTTCCAATCGAAGTCAGCCATAATTAGATAAACAACAACAACATTCAGGATTATTCCGGTAGAGTGACCTTGACCGTTCAGCTCGACAACACACAATCCTCCAAAAACTAGAACAGGGCAAACTAAAAGTTTAAAAATGCTTGTCAGCGGATCAAGACGATTATTTGGAGCTGGGAGGTAACCGTTTCTTGATTTGTTAGTTACTACAACACTGTCACATAATAATTTAGTCAGATTTATTGTTTTTATTTGCGCTTGAAACAGCTAGCCTTTTTGAAATGTCACATTTCATGCATTTTGTCTTCTTCAAATGGTTAAATTTAGCACTGGGTCCATATAAAAAATCTGTATTTGTCCTCCAATACAAGCGTGGATCCAGGTTTTTTCCCGGGGGGGGGGGGGTCATCCGATCTTAAACACCTTTTATTCGCCAAATTCTAGGGGGGGGGGGGGGGGGGGGGGTCAGGACTCCCCTCTGGATCCGTGCATGCAGATACAGGTCATACCATGAAGGACTAAATATAACAACGGTTTGTCGTGGCACACAGGGACGAATGCCGCAGCTTATTTGGGACATAACCAGTAATTTCCGGGGGGGGGGGGGGGGGGGGGGGATCATGACCCCCTGACCTCCCACTGGATCCGCGCATGCAATATGTAATGTTTTATTCGTGATCCATACTTTGGTACCTTGTAATTTAATGAATAGGGCATCCAGGCCCAGGTATTTTGGGAAAAGTTCCACGACCCAAATTTGGTAAAATTGTATCAACAAAACTCTGAGTTTGGGAAAGTCTTAAACTAATTACATCAGGTTAACCCATTACCATATAACTACTCCCTTTGACACACCACAAGATAAGGCTTTTGAAAACATTGTGAAAAATGAAGAAGTTGCTCATGACAAGCAATTTCTTCTTTTCCAACAATGTTTTCTATGGAGAAAGACCAACAAATGTAAAATACTCTTTTTCAATTGTCGTCTGCACAATCTTTGAACTTGGACAGTCTGAGATGTTGTCAAAGCTTTATTTTCAAACAGACCCTTGGTCAAACAGGCCTCATGATATCATTGATAGAGACAGCTATAGGTATTTTCACTTGAACTTTGGTGATTAATTACACGCTTCAATGTTTTTTAGGCCGAGCCCGGATAGCTCAGTCGGTTACGTCGGAGTCTGTCAATCCAGGGGTCTCGAGTTCGAACCCCGGCTCGGCCAGTATCCATTCTGACATTTGACAAGTCATTATCATAAGTTGCCAGTAATACCCGAAAGGGGAGTTAGGCAGTATATATAGATAGATAAGTTCCTTTGATCTTTAATTAGGGGGTCATGTTTATTGTTTCTTTATGTCCCACTGGCCAGCTGATATTATTTAGAGGATCATTTAAGTTAAAACTGTGTCAAAATGCACAATTTTATGTACTGGGGAAAATTCTACACTATATTTTTATCATCTCCAGTCTCCGGTCATTCCTGCGAGCTTATTCAGTTGAGGGGTTCAACTTTGATACATATAAGGCAGTCAATGAGCCGATGCCAGATTATGCACCTGGGACAGAAGCTCGGGATAAGCTAGAGGAGTGTCTGTTGACGTATGAAGACAAAGTGACAGACTGCCCCATTGTGATCGGTGATGAAGAAATCAGAACCAATGATGTCAGGTACCATGTCAGTGTAAGTAATATAATCTAACAGTAATTACAGCCCTTTCACAAATGGCAAAAAGATAAGGTGGTCCAATTTGAAAGAATGTAGGACGTTTTGGCCAGGACGTTTTGGCCACGGACGTTTTGGCCACGATATATTTCAAGGTAGGACCTTTTGGCCAAATATGAAATAATTGAAATATTAATTATTGAGACAATTCATTCTTATTTTTTCCTTATAATGAACTTATATATCAATTCTATTATCAAAATGTCTAAAAGTACAACTATGACATAAATTTAATTAGTTTAATTCCTTTTTTCCTCAAAAAATTTTTTGGCCAAAAGGTCCTACCTTGTAAAATATTGTGGCCAAAACGTCCGTGGCCAAAACATCCTGGCCAAAACATCCTGGCCAAAACGTCCGTCTACCAATTAGAAAGCCCCTGTAGTTGATAAAAGTGGAGGTTCCAATAATCATCCAGGACTTAGGGCAAAGTTGGCGGGGGAATTTCTATGGTTTCCTTATTAACTTCGTGCAATATCTACACAAGTAGGGGATGGTACCAAAATAGAAGTGTAAAATTCCAAGTTCCCAACCTTTAATGAAATCCCTGAAAATGGGTATTGATAAAGATAGGATTTCATGTATAATATAGCTAAGAAAATATTGAGGCAAAATGTGAAAATGCTGATCATATCTCCTTTTGTCTCAATATTGTCTGGGCCATATTGTACATAAATCATGATAATGCTCATTAACATTTATTTTGTTGTCTGCAACTTCAATGTCAAGTCAAAACAACCCATTTATTGCAGTTTTGGAAAGGATGAAAGTCAACCCCTTTCTTGACCCTGCTTATTTGGTTAATTAGCATCTGGACAGAATAATGAGACATGTCTGTACATAACATCATTGTTGCAAATTTGGATTTTGTCCTTTCCAATCTTTACCAAATGGCAAAAATAAATTAGGCTAGGCTAATTTGAGTGCACTTGGTACATCTTTCTGTAAGTTACAGCATAGAAAATATTGAGAGAAAAGGAGAAAATTCTGATCAATATGGTTTTGATGGCTCTTGTAGAATTAGTTTGGGAAACAGAAAAGAAGGAATTACTAGTAATTATCCATTTCTCCTTTTCTTTCAACATTTTTATGATTAAACATATTCTTAACACTGACTGCTGTTGACGTCAATTATTTTATCATCTGCGACAGTTATCAAGTTGGAGCAGTTCAAAATTTGGCTGTTTGGGAAAGGGTTAAATAGATTGGTAGGGTATGTTTATGCATAATTATATTAAGCATGTTATAGCATTACATGTAAGCACTGAATTCAATTGAAGGTTGACCCTTTCACAATAATGTATTAGTTTTACTGCTTTTAACCGTTTCTCAAGAATCTTTTGTAGGAATGAATAATTTAGTGGCAATATTTGGTATTCAATTTAACCCTTTCCCAAACAAGACCTGATTTTGACTTCCCTCACAGGAATGGATTGGGAAAACATTGAGACAAAAGAAGAAAATGCTGGTGAACATCATTTTCTTCTTTGCCTCAATATTTTCTGTGCTACAAAATAGACAGATGTTTACTTTTATAATCTCATGAATACATGCTTAAGTTTTATTTCAGCAACTTAAATATTGGACTCCAAAGATTTTGCTGTTTGTGAAAGGGTTGAATTTTAATGAGTATTTACAACAATTGATTTGGAGATAAAATTACTACCAAGTTGACATTTTTGTTTTCCCATGATGATATTTATAGTTCTGTAACTGTTTATTTCCAGCCTTTTGACAAGAATAGAAAAGTCGCCAAATACTACTATGCTGACCAGGTGAGATTACAACTTTAGCCTAAACCTCAGAGCTGCGGATAAACAGGTTGTGATATCTTTTAGAAATGCAATATTTCATTTATTGTTTACCAAATTCTATGTTGTGGGTTCACATTACAATTGTCTCTTCGAGAAGATGCAAATGAGTACCCACAACCTAGGTTTTAGAATGGAAAAAAATTACAACTCATCTGTTGCTCTGACCCTTTAACCCGTTCCCACACAGTGACACTTTTTGGGGCGTTTCAAGAAATAGGCTTAGGAAAACATAATGGATAATGAAGAAGTTGCTTGTAACAAGCAATTTCTTCATTAACCATAATGTTTTCAAACCCCAAATGCAAGGATTTTAAGAGTTCACCAACTTGCAATTGTTGTCTGCAATACCTTTCAAATTGGAACAGTCCAAAACTTTGCCATTTTGTAATGGGTTAAGATATTAGTTTAATGTCCCTATAAGAAAAGGTTATAATTGAAGAGAAAAGGAGAAATGCTGATAACATACAGTTTCATCCTTTCCCACATACTTTGGAAAGCGTTTTGGGAATCAGAAAATGCTGGGTTATCTTTTCTGTCATTGTTTTCAGTATGCATTTAAAGCTCTTTGTAATATGTATCTTGCTATCAATCAAGTAATCATTCAAGGACTCTTACAAATCAATGAATCAACTAATGAATAGAAATCAATTAATTAATCCGAATTGATCAATGCATCAACAATTCAGCCAATAAAAAAAGTCAGTCAACAAATTCAATCAATCAACAAATCATTTAATCAGACAATCAATCAAATCAACTCATCAATTAAGCAACAAATCTTTCAATAATTTTTTCTCATTTCCAGAAAATCATACAGAAGGCCATTCAGAACAGCCTCGAGGCGAGAAAAGCATGGGAGCGTACGCCACTAGAGAAGCGAGCTGAAGTTTTTATAAAGGCTGCGGACCTTATGAGTAACAAATACAGATACGATCTTCTGGCGACCACCATGATAGGCCAGGTGAGGGGTTAACCCTTTCCCAAACAAGACCTGGCCCTGGTTTCTTGAAAAAAACTTAATACATACTTGTGAGTACATGCTCAAATTAAATGGAATACTCTCCAACTTTGAAGGGTATTCAATTGAAGTTCACATGGATTTTGTGTGATTTGAGTACGGTGCTCAGATTCGAGTCTGACAACGTACTTAAGTTTTTTCGAGAAACCGGGGCCTGCTTTAATATTCCTATTAAAAAAGCATAGGAACATATTGAGGCAAAAGGAGAAAATGCTGATAATCAGCATTTTCTACTTTTGCTTCAATGTTTTCTGTTTTCTGGCGACTGCCATGATAGGCCAGGTGAGCACTGCTGTTGTTGGTAGTATAGCCATTGTGGTGAATCATTGGACACAACCATTTCAGAAAGTCTTCAATAAATCTGATAATGTGACCAAATTGAATTTGGTTTGAAGCAAAGAATGTGTAAAATGCTGGAGATTTGTTGGATGTACAGGATCTTTAAAAAACGTACAAGATAAAAAAAAATTGATGACCAATCAATTTTTTGTTTGGTTGTCAATAACATTTTTTTAGCTCCACTGGTCATCAGGCCAGCAGGCTATTGTCTTGGTGTTGTGTGTCTGTCCTTTTGTCCATGCATCCAGGTGTCAACTTTTTCTTTGCAAATCTCCTCAGAAACTGCTTGATGGATTTCAGCAAACTTCACAGGAATGAAAGTATTGAGGCAAAAAGCAAGAGGCAAAAGAGAAAATGCTTATTTACAGCATTCTCTTGTTTTGTCTCAATGTTTTCCCATGCCAATTCTTTTAGGGACGTCAAATCTAGGCCTTGTTTGGAAAAGCATTAAAATTGGGGTTGTTTCCTAGAAATGATTTTGAAACCAATTGTAATGTGATTATTTCAGGGCAAGAATATTTGGCAAGCAGAGATAGATGCAGCAGCTGAACTTATTGACTTTCTACGCTTTAATGTACAGTTTGCAAGGGTAAGTAAAATGCTAATTACATTTGTAGATATTAACAGTTGGCCTTTTTTCCTTTTCTCAGAATGCTTTAAATACTATAAAATATGCATTTTCACTCCTTTTTAACTTTCAGTTTGTCTTTTACGATAGAATTTCTGATGTTTGTCATCATTGCTTGCGAAAGAGTTAAAGCATGTTTTTAAAAAGTAATAACTTAGAAACTATAACTGAACTGGCTATGACCATTACTGCACAGCAACACTTTTCGATGCCCCTTAAGATAAAGGCTTTGGAAAACTTTGTGGAAAATGAAGAAATTGCTTGTGACAAGCAATTTCTTTATTTCCCACAATGTTTTCTATCCAGACAACAAGTAAACAAAGAAAATTTAGAAATTCATTCACTTGAAATTGTGGTATGCATCATCTTTGAATTTGGACAACTCTAGTAGAATTTTTCAGCCTGGTTATGGGTTAGTTGATTACAAGCCAACAAAGGAGGAGCTTTGTATGTGAAAATGTTATCATTGTTGTCTTTTTGCATAACGGTTTTGAAAGCTTTGTTGATATTTAAAACTTGCTATTGTAACAATGGATACCTAGCGTCCTTTGTTATTTGAAAGATGTATCTAACTTGATTTTATAAAAGATTCTAAGAAGACCATGTACATAAAATACATGTATATGACATTTGATTGTGTATGTTTCCAGGAGATGACACAGTATCAACCATTAAGTCCAAACAAGGGACAGGAAACAAACAAACTGAGATACAGGGGACTAGAGGTAAGGATTTTAACTCCTTTCCCGAATGGCTAAACGTTATGGTGGTACAACTTGAAAGCTACTGCTGACGATAGACAAGAGGACCATGATGCTCCTATATCGATCACCAGGACCAAAATGATACGAGCCACAGTTTTGATCAATTCAATTAATATTTATGGCTTTAAGACTAAAATCAAACTTATGGTCAATGGCATTGTGTCAAGTTTTGTTTTGATTAGTCACTATTTGTGGTTGTTAGAGTAGAATTTGAAGGGCAGATAACTGAGCAAATTCTATTCTGATTATGCTGAAATTCAGATTAATTCAAGATCTTATTGTAATTAATATCATATCCAAATTAAGTCCAAACAAGGGACAGGAAACAAACAAACTGAGATACAGGGGACTGGAGGTAATGATTCCCATTACCAGAAGGCAAAATTTTAGACTTGTCCAAATTCAAAGATGTTGCAGACGACAATTTCAAATGAATGAAATTTTACATTTATTTGGTGTTTTTGTATAGAAAACATTGTGGGAAATGAAGAAATTGCTTGTGACAAGCAATTTCTCCATTTGCAACAATGTTTCAAAAGCCTCTATCTTGTTCGGTGTCAAAAAGCGTCATTATGTTGGAATAGTTTGAACCTTTACAATTCAATGATAAGGAACATTTTTAACATAGATGTAAATATTAAGACTTTTGAAAGGGAATATCACTCCTTTCTCTCTCCCAGTTATAAGACATACAAATGATTATTATGTCACTCAGGAATTATGATATGGATAATCTACTCTTGTATTTCAGGGATTCTGGGCTGCTATCACGCCATTTAACTTTACGGCTATTGGTGGACATCTGTGCTCGGCTCCAGCTCTCATGGTGGGTCCTTGTTTGTATACTTCCTCTGTTGCTGCTAAACCTTTTTATGCTCCCCGAAAAAAATTCGGGGGAGCATATAGTCGCCACGCTGTCCGTCCGTCCGTCCGTCCACAGCCAGATCTCAGTAACCCTTGGACCAAATTCAATGAAACTTCACATGTGAACTCCCTGGGATAATCCCTAGGGACCTTTTTCTCTGTTTTGTGATTTGAGGCTGCGTCATGGAAAAAGGGGCCTTAATGTCAAAATTAGTTTTTCTCTAATTTCTCTTCATCTAATGGACAGAATTAAATGAAATTTTGTGCTTATCTGATAAATGAGATGTCCTGGACCATATTCTATAAATAATATCTGTACAAAAAATCTGTGATGGGAAAAGGGGGCTTAATGTATGATAGTTTTTATTTTGTGACAAACACTTATTCGGGGAGCATAATCCGTCTATGACGGCTCTTGTCTAAACTTAGCACATCTCCCTCTCATTGAGAGTTTTCAGGTTCGATATCTGACCACAGCAAATATCTTTTCTGACAAAAATGTCACCCACCAATGGTTTGATATCATTATGCTATGTGGGTGAGTAGCTGGAGGCTTTTTTAGGGTGTTGTGGTAGTGCTGGTATGAGAATCAATAAAATCAAAAAAATTTAAGACTATAAACCACCTTTTTTTTTTTTTAATCAATAGGAATCCATGGTTAGGTGCTCCAGCTGCAGCAATGTGTCCATAGCAGTTAAAACCTTAATAAACTAAACCTTTTCTAAACTTCAAGTAATTGGACCTGTTCAGATTTTAAAGCTGATGTGTAAAACAAAATGAATGTGTAGAGAAACAGGATTTGTGAGAAATATACTAGATCAAGGTCAGAGGTCAATTCTGGTGTACACGTAGTGAGGGGTTTATGTGGCATTAATCTGCTATGTTACATTTAATTACACAATTTCATTTATCTAATAGTACATATATGTCATCATTATATACACATATTCCAGGGTGATGTGTGTTTATGAAAGCCGTCTGACACAGCTGTGATATCTAGCTACACAGTATCCGAACTCCAAAAATCCAAATTTTGACAAACTTGTCAGACTCACCACAGGTCAACCAGATCCTGCATGCGAAAAATGAACATATAGTTAGATAGGGAAAACATTCCAGATTTAGAAAATTACATAAAAATGAAAAGAGTCGGTCCTAGTCTGGCTGCGCGGAATGCGCAGACTGACTAGGGTCGATATTTTTCACACTTCCTATAAGGTCCTTTTTAGCTAGACGGGTCACATATATGTCATAATGTACACATTTTCCAGGGTAATGTGTGTTTATGGAAGCCGTCTGACACAGCTGTGTTTTCTAGCTACATGGTATATAACATATATATGCCATTATTTCAGGGTAATGTGTGTTTGTGGAAGCCGTCTGACACAGCTGTGTTATCTAACTACACAGTATATAACATATATGCCATTATGTACTCATATTCCAGGGTAATGTGTGTTTATGGAAGCCGTCTGACACAGCTGTGTTATCTAACTACATGGTATATAACATATACAGAGAGGCAGGTCTACCCGCTGGGGTTATAAACTTTTTGATGGCAGACGGTCCTGTATTCGGAGATACCATAACATCATCACCACATCTAGCAGGGATAAACTTCACTGGGAGTGTTGGGTAGGTGCATTTGTCGCTGACACAAGCTGCAGTTACAAGCTTTTCGAAGAAAAGCAATGTTTTGTACCCCCAGCAATGGTTCTTCTAAACTTATCCCTTTTCCATGCAGCAAGCTTTTAGGGTGCTCCAATTTAAAAGCTGCTGCAGATGACAAATTGATCTATATAATGGTAGGCTTTGTATGCACAGAAAATATTGATGTAAAAGGAGAAAATGCAGGTAGTGGCAACTCCTTTGAATTTTGACCAAACCAAATTTCATCATTTGGGTATAGATAAAGCCTTTCCCAATACCACATAAAGTTAGGGTTGTCCAGCATGAAATCTGCTACAGATAACAAAATTGATTTTGACAAAGATTGGATGTGTGTACAATATAACATACAAAATATTGAGGCAAAAGGAGAAAATGCTGTTTATCAATGTTTTTCCAAGCCTTTTATGTTAAGGACGTCAAAACCAAGCCTTGTTTGAGTGAAGGATTCGCTGTTTCATATTTCAGAACATTCAAGACATTACAGAAGTTGGTAGCTCAGAATTTAGACACATACAGATGCTACCCCAGAATGATGGGAGGTAAGTGAGTCATTAACCCTTTCCCAAACGGCAAAATTTTCGGGTGATCCAAATTCAAAGCTGCTGCAGACAACAACAAGAATGTTGATAACGATACGATTTGCGTGTGATAAAGTTCAGAAAATGTTGAGACAAAAGGAGAAACTGCTGGTTATCAGCAGTTTCTTCTTTTGTTTCAATATTTTCCCAAGCCATATCTATCAGGGACATCAAAACCAGGTCTTGTTTGGGAAAGGGTTAACCCTTATCCTGCGGAATTTAAATTTTGTTTTATACCATTAGTTTTATTTACCAATTTTAAAGACATTTCAATGCGTCTAGCCCAAATGTTTTCCCAGAACAATGAGGAAGATAACAGACAATGAAGGCTAAGATCAGACTGTGAGTCTGTGCAGGTTGTTCTTTGTCTACTGTCCTCAAAATCATGTGTACTGCAGGAATTTCTTCTTTTCCCTCTATATTTTCCAAAGCCTACTCTATTTAACCCTTTCCCGAACAGCAAAATTTTAGCGTGTTCCGCTTCAAACAGTACCACAAATGACAGAACGGGTGTTATTAAAGATAGGATTTGTGTAAAATATGACATAGAAAAATATTGAGACAAAAGAAGAAACTGCTGGTTATCAGCAGTTTCTTCTTTTGTCTCAATGTTTTCCCAAGGCTTTTCTACTAGGGGTGTCAAAACCAGGTCTTGTTTGGGAAAGGGTTAAAGACATTTCACCGAGTCTCGCCCAAATGTTTTCCCAGAACAATGAAGAAGATAACAGACAATGAAGGCTAAGATCAGACTGTGAGTCTGTGCAGGTTGTTCTTTGTCTACCGTCTCCAAAAGCAATGTGTACTGCAGGAATTTCTTCTTTTCCCTCTATATTTTCCAAAGCCTACTCTATTTGAGATGTCAAAACCAGCTCTTGTTTGGGAAAGGGTGAAATGTTAATTTATATTTACAGAGTGTGGTGGTAAGAACATGCATTTTGTCCACAACAGTGCCAACCCAGACAATGTGATTAACGGCAGTATATTGAGTGGGTTTGAGTTCAGTGGACAGAAATGTTCGGCGTTATCGCGGATGTACGTCCCCCAGTCCATGTGGCCGAGGATCAAGGAGGGATTGTTGAAGATACAGAAGGAGATTAAAGTGGGATCACCTCTTGATGGGGAAACATTTGTGTCAGCTGTCATAGATGATAAGGTAACTAATGTATTGTAGTATCAAGGAGGGATTGTTTAAGACACAGAAGGAGATTAAAGTGGGATCACCTCTTGATGGGGAAACATTTGTGTCTGCTGTGATAGATGATAAGGTAACTAATGTATTGTAGTATCAAGGAGGGATTGTTTAAGATACAGAAGGAGATTAAAGTGGGATCACCTCTTGATGGGGAAACATTTGTGTCTGCTGTGATAGATGATAAGGTAAAGTACATGTAGCACAAAGATAGAGGAAAATTACCATTTTTGTACATGCCAAAGAACATTCGGTGTTAACACTTTGGTTGTTTTTATATCTGTAAGCAATTTCTTGTACAGCTTTAATCAGAATAAGTTCAAACTTACTACCATGTATTTAGTTGCACACCTGACCATTTATTTGTTGCTTTTCTGGTCCTTAAATTATCTACCCATGAATAGATCTACATGAATGATTCAATTCTTTCCCTTTTGGCAAAAATTTCAAAAAGTTCCAAGTTGCAGACAACATTTCAAGTTGATGAAACTTTAGAAGTTTACGACTTTCAAAAAGTGGCAATGCAAGTGAATAGATGAATGTGCATATTTGAGATTCAGTCAAGTTCTTGTTATCCCCCGCCGAAAAAATTTTTCGGGGGGGGATATTGTTTTTGCCATGTCCGTCCTTCCGTCCGTCCGTCCGACATTCGTTTCCGCGCTATTTCTTGGAAACTATAGACCGGATTTCGATGAAACTTGGCACACAGCTTCACTACAAAGTGCACATGCGCATATCATCGGGGTTACCCGGTTCGACTATTGAATTAAGAGTTACTGCCCCTGACTGTTTAAGCCATATACATACAGAGTGATATTCGTTTCCGCGCTATTTCTTGAAAACTATAGACCGGATTTTGATGAAACTTGGCACACAGCTTCACTACAAAGTGCACATGCGCATATCGTCAGGGTTATCCGGTTCGACCGCCGAATTTAGAGTTACTGCCCCTGACTGTTTTAGCCATATACATACAGTGATATTCGTTTCCGCGCTATTTCTTGGAAACTATAGACCGGATTTCGATGAAACTTGGCACACAGCTTCACTACAAAGTGCACATGCGCATATCGTCAGGGTTATCCGGTTCGACCGCCGAATTTAGAGTTACTGCCCCTGACTGTTTAAGCCATATACATACAGAGTGATATTCGTTTCCGCGCTATTTCTTGAAAACTGTAGACCGGATTTCGATGAAACTTGGCACACAGCTTCACTACAAAGTGGACATGCGCATATCGTCGGGGTTACCCGGTTCCACCGCCGAATTTAGAGTTACTGCCCCTGACTGTTTTAGCCATATACATACAGAGTGATATTCGTTTCCGCGCTATTTCTTGAAAGCTATAGACTGGATTTCAATGAAACTTGGCTCACAGCTTCAATACAAAGTGGACATGCGCATATCGTCGGGGTTACCCGGTTCGACCGCCGAATTTAGAGTTACTGCCCCTGACTGTTTAAGCCATATACATACAGAGTGATATTCGTTTCCGCGCTATTTCTTGAAAACTATAGACCGGATTTCAATGAAACTTGGCACACAGCTTTACTACAATGAGGACATGCGCATATCGTCGGGGTTACCCGGTTCGACCGCCGAATTTAGAGTTACTGCCCCTGACTGTTTTAGCCATATACATACAGAGTGATATTCGTTCTGTTGAAGCCATATACATACAGAGTGATATTCGTTCTGTTGAAGCCATATACATACAGAGTGATATTCGTTCTGTTGAAGCCATATACATACAGAGTTATATTCATTTCCGCGCTACTTTATTGACAATGAAAATATGTTCGGCGGGGGATATCAATTCAACGAATTTGCTTGTTTAAAATAGTATTTGCATACTTCACATTTTGAAAGACCACAATATCTCGGACTGATCCATTCTTCTTGTGTAAAAGACAAAACTCAGAAATGTTTTGGTAACTTGCAGGTAATGCAAAAAAAAAAAATACTTCTCATTATTAATACTGAAGCATGAAGATATGTATCAAGAACCTGCAGAATTTATACATCTATATCTGTCATTTTCAGTCGTTTGCCAGGAATAAGACGTATTTAGAGCATGCCCAGAAGTCAGATAATCTCACAATATTGGCAGGAGGGCAATGTGATGACTCGTAAGTTACAATTTGTTAACATTCATTATTTTATACAAATATGATGTCAGTAAACATTGGTGTTAGTTGCCAAAGGCAATTCTTGAGGAAAAACACTTGCAGAAATATTTTCATTGTTCTTAGCATTATATGAGCACTGACTGACTAGGATTTATACTATCTACACTTCCCAAAAAGTCCCTTTCAGCTAGATGGGTCACATGTCAAAAATAGCATGGGTTGCAGGTGAACTAATGTAAAAAAGATTGTAATCTGTCTGTCTTTTGAAGCTACTGCTGGGAATTTTGACAACTATACTCTCTTAACCCTTTCCCAAACAAGACCTGGTTTTGACGTACCTTTTAGAAAAGGCTTGGGAAAACATTGAAACAAAAGAAGAAACTGCTGATAACCAGCAGTTTCTCCTTTTATCTCAATATTTTCTAAGTCATATTTTACACAAATTCTATCTTTAATAACTTCGATATTGTAATTTGTGGCAGTTTTTGAAGTGGATCACCCTAAAATTTTGTCGTTTGGGAAAGGGTTAAGAACAGAACACATTATCTCTTCATTCCATTTCGATAGAATGAGTACTCTCTTAAAACGCCGCTCAAACGTTATAGTACATGTGTACTAAACGATTTCACTCTGTTGTTTTCATAAGCAATCTCGTCTAATCTCTGGTCCTCACAGAGATTTCGTTATCCAATCGCTGGCTTGATATGGCACAACATTGAAAAAACCTGATAGAAATTTTCATTGGCTGAAATTTCAAATTTCTGTCATTGGCCAAAAATAGAATTGACGTAATGGTGGTGAATGTAATGTACAAGAATTTCTTGTGGTGAAAATTGCAGATTTTGATTTTCTATCTATGTTTTCACAATAATTTTTGTGATTGATCGTCAATTCCAAGTAATTTTTTTATTGGATTGAGATTTGTGCAGGAAATAAAAAAAGAGCATTTTTCGATTATACTGATATAGTATTAAATTGTGCATTAGACGATAAGATCATAAATTACACTCATGACCGTGTATACAAACTCAAAACGTTTCTGGTTTCCCTCGATTTTCAAATTTTGTGCTATAGATATATATGACCAGCAGATAGACGGAAAGTGAAGTAAAAACGGCAGGGGTCAAATGATAACGAATCATGACCTCTGCTTGGAGGGTACATATTTGATGGTTTAATCAATAGACCTCAGCTTTGGAGAGTATGACAACTAGGACATTAATTTCATTCATAATGACCTGATTGATTTAGTTTCTTATAGCAAGGTGCATGATCTATATTTTGTCATGGGAGATGAACCTTGATGTAAGTTCAGAGGTATTTCTTACTTTTTCAGGAAGGGTTACTTTGTACAGCCAACTATAATTGAGACCAAAGATCCACAAGACAAGATTATGAAAGAGGTGAGTTAACCCTGTACCAGACAACATAATTATAGCAAAGCTTCTATGTGAAAGATTTTGCAGACCAAAAAATGGAGCTTTTACAAACTTTTTATACGAGAACAATTGAAAAGAAAATGATGTGGATGTTGTTTGATGATGTTTTAATCCTTTTTAGCTCCACTGGCTGTCAGGCCAGCGGTGTGTCCGTCGTGCGTCTGTCCGTCCGTAAATTTTTTCTTTAAAAATCTTCTTCTCAGAAACTACTGGTTGGATTTCAAACAAACTTCTCAGGAATGATCCTTGGGTGACCCTCTCTCAGATTCCTTCAAAGAATTTGGATTGAATCAGAATAACCTGAGTTATCTGCCCTTGAATCTGAAAAATAGCTGGTTTTGACTTTATTTGTACTCTAAAATCTACAAATATTGATCAATCAAGACAAAACTTTGACAGAATGATGGTGACTATAAGATCTTGCCCTGGGTTTAATTTTCAGCTTGATCTGAATTTTACATCATGAGTTATGTGCCCTTGAAATTGACAAAATTGCCATTTTCGGCTCTATTTTGACTTTGTTTTCACTCTAGCAACTATAAATATTGACTAATCAAGACAAAACTTCTACAGGATGTTGGTTTTACCATAAGATCTTGCCTTGGCTGAATTTTCAGCTTGATGTTAATTTTATAACATGAGTTTTGTGCCCTTGAAATTGACAAAATTGCCATTTTCGGCTCTATATTGACTGTTTTCACTCTAGCAACTACAAATATTGATCAATCAAGACAAGACTAGGACAGAATATTGGAGACTATAAGATCTTGCCTTGGTATAATTTTCTGCTTGATCTGAATTTTATATCATGAGTTATGTGTCCTTGAAATTGACAAAACTGCCATTTTTGGCTTTATTTTCTCTTTGACAACCATTAGTATTAACTAATCAATACAGAACTTTCATAGGATCTTACTGACCATAAGATCCTATTTGCTTGTAATTTTCAACTTGGTCATGCATTTGCTTGTTTGCGCAGCCTGAACCTTTGAAAGTGCATTCAACAAGACAAACAGTCAGGCCTGTGGAGCGCTTCCAGACCGCCAGGGCTGTCTAGTTTCTTAAACCTGGTTTTGATGTCCCTGATAATAATGACATGGAAAAACATGGAGGATAAATAAGAAATTGCTGGTAATCAGCAATTTCTCCTTTTGCCTCAATATTTTCCAAGCTATATTGCACACAGATTTGATCTTAATCAGCATTCATTTTGTGTTATGCAGCTACTTTTGAATTAGTCAACTCTAAAATTTTACTGATTGGGAAAGTGTTAATAATAATGATGAATCTCGGAATCTGTATATTACAGGAGATATTTGGACCTGTGATCACTATTTACCCGTACCCTGATGAAGACTATGTTCAGGTGGCTAAAATGGCCAACGAAACATCACCATTCGCTCTTACTGGTGCTATATACTCTGAGGATCCGTAAGTTTATAGATCTATCCATCCAAGCTCATATCTGGAATAGTGCATCTTTTATGAAAACCAATGAATGTTATGCATTTGTGTAATATTATAGTCCATTCAAAAGGACATAGATGTGCATCTTTTTCTTCAAAGATGGAGGTTATTAATCAAATTAAACATATGCAGTTTGAACTGAAAATTTTGTCATGCTTTCAGTCAGTGTGAACCATGATAGATTTGAAAAGATTACACTTTAAAGATTGGCACAAATTTACCTTTACCCAAACGGCCCAATCTCAAGGTGAATTGAAATGATCTGACAGCTGATACAGGGGATAAAATGGGTGTAAAAAAAGATAATTTTGTGTATATGGCATAGAATGTATTGAGGCCGCTCACAGGGACGTCAAAAATAGGTCTTGTTTGGAAAAGGATTAAGTTGTTGTCAATCATTCAACATTCTTTTAAGCATTCCAGACAGCTACAAATAAGACACTCAAACAAATCATTATATTTTTTATGTATTTCTGATTACAGAGAAGCCCTAGATACGCTAGTTGACATTTTCCATGATGCAGCAGGTAATCTGTATATAAATGAGAAATCTACAGGATCTGTAGTCGGTCAACAGCCATTTGGTGGTGCGAGATTATCAGGTAGGGAATGTTTTAGTTTAACCCATTACCATACAGTGACACCCCACAAGAAAAAGGCTGTGGAAAACTTTTAGACCTTGAGCCACCAATAACCCCTGCTCCCCCCCCCCCCCAGGGGGAATTTTGAAGGGTATGATTTTCTGAAAGCTTATACCAAATGCTACAAGATGAGCGTTGTTTGCACTCTGGCCGTTGGGGCTTTTGGCTGTAACCCTTATCTAAAACCCTTAACCCTTTTAATTTTTTTATTTAAATATACAAACATTTATTTGGTCATATCTTCATTGAATTTTGACCTACATATGTCAATATGGTATCAAATGAAAGCTTATGACTTGCTCTTTCATTTGTAGTTATTTTATGCAAATTAGCTCATTTGCATATTCATGAATATTAATGATTTTCCTTACAATTGTCAATTTTTGATTAAAATTTGGTTAATAATTTCCAAAACAAGGCGTTTCTGTCCAGGGGGAATTTTGTAAACATGGTTTATCAGTAAGAACATTCTATTAGAAACATTTTGAGCCTTGTTTGCACACTGGCGGTTGGGGCTTTTCGGCGTGACCCTTATCTAAACCCTTAACCCTACCAAATCGTTCATTCAAATCTTGAAAATGAATTTGGTCATATCTTGGTTGAATATTTACATACAGATGTCAGAATGGTATCAAATGAAAGCTTATGACTTGCTCTTTCTTTTTAAAATATGTTATGCAAATTAGCTCATTTGCATATTCATGAATATTAATTATTTTTCCTAAAATTGCAATTTTTGACCAAAATCTGGTAAATACTTTCCAAAACAAGACATTTTTGTGCAGGGGAATTGTGTAAACATAATTAATCTTAAAGAAAATCATATAAGGAACATTTTGAGCGATGTTTGCACTTTGGCTGTTGGGGCATTTTGCCAAAACCCTTATCTAAACCCTTAACCCTATGAAATTGTTCAGTCATTTCAAAACTTTTTATCATATCTTGGTTGATTATTGGCCTACAGATGTAAGAATGGTGTCAAATGAAAGCTTATGACTGTCCCAATAATTTGTAATAAATTTTATGCAAATTATCTCATTTGCATATTCATGAATATTAATGACTTTACTTAAAACTGTGACCTTTTTAGCGGGTATTTGGTAAATACTTTCAAAAACATTGTGTTTCTACTCAAGGGGAATCATGTAAACATAGTTTATCTTAAAGAACATTTTATAAGAAACATTTTGAGCAATGTTTGCAATCTGGCGGTTAGGGCTTTTGGCCGTGACCCTTATCTAAACCCTTAACCCCATCAAATTTTTCATTTGAATTTTCAAAATGTTTTTGGTCACAGCTTGATTGAATATTGACCTACAGATGTCACTACGGTATCAAATGAAAGCTTATGGGTGACTCTTTCATGTGCTATTATTTTCTATGCAAATTAGTTCATTTGCATATTCATGAGAATTAATGATTTTCCTTAAAATTGTGATTTTTCAGCGAAAACCTGATAAATACTTTCAGAAGATACTTTCAGAAACAAGACGTTTCTGTTCAGGGAGAATTATGCAAACATGATTTATCTTATAGAACATTATATAAATAACATTATAAGCGATGTTTGCACTGTGGAAGTCGGAGCTTTTGGCAAACCCCCCTATCTAAACCCTTAACCCTATCAAATTGTTCATTAAAATTTTCAATATGTTTTTGGTCATATCTTGATCAAAAATTGACATACAAACGTCATAATGGTATCAAATGAAATCTAGTGAATTGCTTGTATATTGGCAATTTGTTCATTTGCTTATTCATGAATATTATTGATTCTTTAAATGTTTGGGATAAAACCACATTTATTGTGGGAAATCCATAAAATGTATTCCATTTGACAGTGCTAAAGTATGTGTTATATAGTAACCCTGTAATGTTAAGTACATAGTAACCCTGTTATGTTTAGTACAATAAATGCTGATAATTCTTTGCATTAAATAGACATTCTAGTGTTGATCTATGTTGGTTTCCATTATGATAACCTAGCCAAACCCCCAGAGTGTAAATAATTCCAAGATTGCCACCAAGTGTGATGTTAATCATTTTCCGTCAAATTGTCCTAAAACAGTACAAAAAGTAAGTGTCTTAATATGGGATTTCATATGCTGATCTAAACCAGGTTTTAGTTGTTGCATTTAAATATCAGGAAAGAATTGAACTGAAAATATCTATGGCTATCTAATGCCATCCTTGAAAACATATGCCATATTGAAAGATATTGTATATGTAGCGCAAGGGAACTATTTTCAATCCATTGTGAGGTCATACTATGCTGAAAGCACATATAAGACATATGTATAGGTTCGGAAGAATTTGAATGTACATTCAGCATGGGCTGTCAGTAGTATGGATCAGTTCACAGTTCACATCTGTTCTGATCTGATACAGACAATAACTGCAATAATCTTTTGATCGCAATCGGTTATTGTCTGTACTCTACATACATACGTACAGCGAGTACATTTCTTGATTTATGCATCTGATACATAGGCTTTACATATGGCACCCCAAGCTTAAATCATCTGAAGTTAAAATACCTCAATAGAGCATAAAGGAATGGTAACACCAGTGTCCCTATTCTGTCAGCCACATATCAAATACACTTACGGCCAACAAATTGACTTGGCTATGAGGAATACACAAGGAAGGGCTCTCCAGATTGAACAAAATCATGCTGTTTTCTCCATGTGAATGGCAAAATGGGACTTGACAATTGCTTAACAACGTTATCCTGCTATATGTATGCAATTTGTCTACATTCCAAGATCTCTATTCAGCCATAAAAATTACAAAAATAATTGAAATTATTAATTTTATATGTGTATTAGAATAAAGTCCCGCAGGTTAGACACCTTTAGTATCATTATATGGAATTTGAAAAAATGTTTATGTTCAAAGTCCTATTTAGCGGCAAATTTGGATTCATCAAAGGATAGCATTCTGTCAACTAAACTAGATATAAGCAATAACACCAGTACAATACATGGAATCAATTAAACTTATTTGCACTTAAACAATAAAGATTAAAAAAATCAAATGGAAACTAAGTACAAACATTAATAATAAGATTTATACGAACAAAATATGATGCGTTGCACACTTTAAAATCGCAGTTACTTCCAAACAAAACACCAAATAGATCTCAAACAAGGCTTATATGTTGTTCAAAGAGTGAACATGGATATCAGATGGTTAAACACTCACGAGAAAGAAAAAAATCCCACCTTTTGGTAGGTATTTAATGTGAAAACAATCACGAATTGTAGATAAATCATTAATATACATGCATATGCAAATGAGCCAATTTGCATAAAATAACCGCAAATTAAAGAAAAAGTCATTAGCTTTCATTTGATACCATTCTTACATCTGTAGGTCCATATTCAATCAAGCTATGACCAAAAACGTTTTGAAAATTCAAATGAAAAATTTGATGAGGTAAAGGGTTTAGATAAGGGTCACGGCCAAAAGCCCCAACCGCCAGATTGCAAACATTGCTCAAAATGTTTCTAATAAAATGTTCTTTAAGATAAACTATGTTTACATGATTCCCCTTGAGTAGAAACACAATGTTTTTGAAAGTATTTACCAAATACCCGCTAAAAACGTCACAGTTTTAAGTAATGTTATTAATATTCATGAATATGCAAATGAGATAATTTGCATAAAATTTATGGCAAATTATTGGGACAGTCATAAGCTTTCATTTGATAACATTCTTACATCTGTAGGTTAATATTCAACCAAGATATGATAAAAAACGTTCTGAAATGATTGAACAATTTTATAGGGTTAAGGGTTTAGATAAGGGTTTTGGCCAAATGCCCCAACAGCCAAAGTGCAAACATCGCTCAAAATGTTCCTTATATGATTTTCTTTAAGATTAGTTATGTTTACACAATTCCCCTGCACAAAAATGTCTTGTTTTGGAAAGTATTTACCAGATTTTGGTGGAAAATCGCAATTTTAGGAAAAATAATTAATATTCATGAATATGCAAATGAGCTAATTTGCATAACATATCTTAAAATGAAAGAGCAAGTCATAAGCTTTCATTTGATACCATTCTGACATCTGTGTGTAAATATTCAACCAAGATATGACCAAATTCATTTTCAAAATTTGAATGAACAATTTGGTAGGGTAAGGGTTTAGATAAGGGTCGAGCCGAAAAGCCCCAACCGCCATAGTGCAAACAAGGCTCAAAATGTTTCTAATAGAATGTTCTTACTGATAAACTATGTTTACTAAATTCCCCCTGGACAAAAATGCCTTTTTTAAGAAAGTATTTATCAAATTTTCGTCAAAAAATGGAAATTTTAAGGGAAATCATTAATATTCATGAATATGCAAATGAGCTAATTTGCATAAAATAACTTCAAATGAAAGAGCAAGTCATAAGCTTTCATTTGATACCATTTAGACATCTGTAGGACAATATTCAATGAAAATATGACCAAATAAGTATTGTAAATTTGAATGAAAAAAATGATAGGGTTAAGGGTTTTAGATAAGGGTTACAGCCAAAAGCCCCAACGGCCAGAGTGCAAACAATGCTCAAAATGTTTCTAAGATATTGTACTTTATGAAAAACTATGTCTACAAAATTCCCCCTGGGGGGGAGCAAACATGTTTCTGGCTCAGGGACTATTTGTGAAAAATGAAGAAATTGCTTGTGACAAGCAATTTTCTCATTTTCCACGTTTTCTACTTAGAAAGGCCAATAGATGTAAAATTCCATTCACTTGAAATTTTAGTCTGCAACATCTTTGAATTTGGACAAGTCTAGAATTTTGTTGTTTGGTAGTGAGTTAAGTTTCCAGTTTTAATGCCGATTCCAATTTCATGCCGATTTTTCCGAATATTTCGGTTGCATTCTACACTAGCTGTTTGTGGTAATTCAGCGTGACAAGGGATTATTTCAGTAACTAGGCAAAACCTCTCGTTTAATCCTTTCCCAAATGGCAAAATTTAGGGCGATCTACTTCAAAAACTGCCACAAATGACAAAAAAGAAGTTATTAAAGATAGTTTTTTCGTTAAATATGGCATAGAAATCATTGAGACAAAAGGAGAAACTGCTGGTTATCAGCAATTTCTTCTTTTTAGCTCCACTGGCCTTTCAGGCCAGCGGGCTATTGTCATGGCGATGTGTCCGTCGTGCGTCAGTGCGTCCGTGCGTGCGTGCGTGCGTCCGTAAACTTTTTCTTTAAAAATCTTCTCCTCAGAAACTACTGGATGTATTTCAACCAAACTTCACAGGAATGATCCTTGGGTGACCCTCTCTCAGATTCCTTCAAAGAATTTTGATCGAACCAGAATAACCTGAGTTATCTGCCCTTGAATGTCAAAAATAGCTGGTTTTGACTTTATTTTTACTCTAAAATCTACAAATATCAACCAATTAAGACAAAACTTGGACAGAATATATATAAGCATAATATCCTGCCTGTGTGTAATTTTCAGCTTGATCGGAATTATATCGTCCCTTGATTGCCATAAGGGGCTATCAGCACTTTTCATAGTTTTGAGAAAATCACGTTTAAAGGTTTTAAAGCTTCTCAAAAATCAGGTTTTTAATGGTCAAATATCATGTTTGGCCTATGAGTAGAACATGATAGCCACTATACACTTACATATTATCAAACTTCATCTCCAATGATTTACGCCTTTTTTGGTCAAAAAACGCTGATAGCCCCTTCTGGCTGCCGGAAAAATACCAAAATACAGAGGATATGTTTCTGCCAAAAGGAGTCAACAGCAAGACATATATTGTTCTAAAATCATTTATTCTCATAAATAATATATTTTTGCACATTTTACTGTTTGTTTATGCTTTCATCAAACCATCATGATACATTTCCTTCTTTTTTAGCTACTGATATTGAGATTTTCTCCTTATACTCATTGGCAGAATTTCAGAGGGTTTTCCGCAGTCTTTTTCACCTCAGTACAAAAGCCTACTATACATGTATTTGTATCTAGCAAATACAATGAAATATTTTACTTGGATGGCTCCTTTGCACTTTCAACACATTGACCTTGTGCTAGTTTATTCTACTGCCATCAGCGCACGTTTTAACGCTTTCAATAAAAAAAAGTTGCCAGTCTATAAAGATGCATCGACCCCACGACACAGCTGCATGTTATTCAGTGTAATTTGTCCTTACAGCTTAAAAAGTACACACACAGCTTAATTATTTTCTCTTCAAAATGGTCATCAAATAAAGAGAAGTTTAAGCATTTCGTTTCAAAGCTGATTATAATGCATTTTTGTAATTATGATCATTGGTTACAAAAAATGGAAAAGAAGAAATTGCTCAAAAAGAGCAATTTATTCTTTTCTTGTCATGTTTTTATTCACGATCCTTTGCATAAATTTTGTGTTTCAAGGTTTATTAGCTCACCTGAGCACGAAGTGCTCAAGGTGAGCTATTGTGATCGCTTTTTGTCCGTCGTCCGTCTGTCCGTCTGTATGTCCGTCCGTACGTCCGTCCGTCCGTCTGTCAACAATTTGGTGTTTACACTCTAGCATCTACAAATATAAGCCAATCTTAACCAAACTTAATTAAAACATGTATGACCATGAGCTCTCGGATGAGTTCGAATTTTGGTCAGATCGGACTGGAAAGTCCGGAGTTATCTGCCCTTGAATGTAAAAAATAGCTACTTTTGTCATTGTTTACACTCTAGCATCTACAAATATTGACCAATCAATACAAAAGTTGGACACAATGTTGGTGACCATAAGATCTCGGATGAGTTTGATTTTGGGTCAGATTGGACTAGAAAGTTAGGAGTTATCTGCCCTCAAATTTGACAAAATTGTCGTTTTTAGCTCCACTGGCCGAAGGCCAGCGAGCTATTGTCATGGCGTTGTGTCCGTCGTGCGTGCGTGCGTCCGTCCGTCCGTGCGTCCGTCCGTCCGTCCGTTAACTTTTTCTTTAAAAATCTTCTCCTCAGAAACTACTGGATGTATTTCAACCAAACTTCACAGGAATGATCCTTGGGTGACCCTTTCTCAGATTCCTTCAAAGAATTTTGATCGAACCAGAATAACCTGAGTTATCTGCCCTTGAATGTCAAAAATAGCTGGTTTTGACTTTATTTTTACTCTAAAATCTACAAATATCAACTAATCAAGACAAAACTTGGACAGAATATATATAAGCATAATATCCTGCCTGGGTATAATTTTTAGCTTGATCGGAATTATATATCATGAGTTATGTGCCCTTGAATTTGACAAAATTGCCATTTTCAACTCTATTTTGACTTTGATTTCACTCTAGCAACTACAAATATTGACAAATCTAAACAAAACTTTCACAAAATGTTGGTGACTATAAGATCTTGCCTTGGTGTAATTTTCAGCTTGTTTACATTTGTCAAAAAATGTGGCCATGGCAGGGAGGAAGGGGCTTATCAGACTTAAAGAAATCATAAGAAAATTCTTAAAAAATCAACCAGTGTGCCCAATTGAACCAAACTTTGCAGGAATGAGCCTTTAGTCGTTCTTTTTAAAATTTGTTCACAAATTTTTATATTTGTCAAAAAAATGTGGCTGTGGCAGGGAGAAAGGGGCTTATCAGACTTACAGAAATCATAAGAAAATTCTTTAAAAATCAACCATAAGGCCAATTGTAACCAGACTTTGCAAGAATGTTCTTTGAGTCTCTTTTCAAAATTTATTCACAAATATCAAGATTTGGCTGCCCCTGTGTAAGGCTTACAAGAAATCGTGGGATAATTCTTCCACTTTAACCAGTGGAGCGATTCAGGCCCTCCTGGGCCTCTTGTTTACCGTTTTCGACTTTGTTTACACTATAGCATCTACAATTATTGACCAATTGAGACAAAACTTTAACACAATATTAGTGACCGTAAGATCATGAATGAGTGTGATTTTGGGTGAGATCGGACTGGAAAGTGAGGAGTTATCTGCCCTTGAATGTAAAAAATATCTACTTTTGACATTGTTTACACTCTAGCATCTACAAATATTGACCAATCAATACAAAAGTTTGACACAATGTTGGTGACCATAAGATCTCGGATGAGTTTGATTTTTTGGCTTGATCGGACCAGAAAGTCCTGAGTTATCTGCCCTTGAATTTGACAAAATTGTCATTTTTTACCATTTTCGACTTTGTTTACACTATAGCATCTGCAATTATCGACCAATCAAGACAAAACTTTAACACAATATTAGTGACCATAAGATCTTGGATTAGTTTGATTATGGGTCAGATCGGACCAGAAAGTCAGGAGTTATCTGCCCTTGAAAGAAAAAAAGCTACTTTTGACATTGTTTACACTCTAGCATAGATCTACAAATATTGACCAATATGTGCAAAAAATGGACGAAGTGTTGGTGACATTATGTAAGGTTTCGGATGAGTTTTTGTTTTGGTTTGATCGGACCAGAATGTTCTGAGTTATCTGCATTTGAATTTGACGAAATTGCTGTTTTCGACTTTGTTTTTACTCTAACAACCACAAAATTAATGGTGACCAATCAAGACAAAACTTTGATCTTGGATAAAATGGTTAATCACCATAAGATCATGGATGAATTTGAACTTCAGCACAATTAGACAAGCAGTTTCTGAGTTATTTGCCCTTGAAATGGACAAAATTCTTGTTTTTGACTTTGTTTTCACTCTTTACAACCAGATACATGTATATTGACCTATAAAGAGGAAACAGGGACTTAATGTTGATGACCATAAGTTTGTTCAGTCTTAATGTCACAAATATTAATTGATTCAAACATAACTGTGGCTCATATCATCTTTGTTCAGGTGAGCGATATAGGACCATCATGGTCCTCTTGTCCAGAATTATTTAATTCGCCAATGCAGATTCAAACTATTGTGCGGAGAACCCTGACACACTGTATGGGCTATAACGTCTGATCATTTAAAATATGGTGTCCCATTGTTGCGGAACGTATAGTGATGTCCGTTTTTTTTTTGACTGGGATGCTCTATGGTAGAGAATTCTAAGACGACAACGATAATTTCGTTCGTATACAAAATGAGAAGTGGTCCGCGCATGCGCATCCGTAATGGCGGAAAATTTGACGCTATTATCTTTGTAGCGCAAATTTTATCAGTTTTTAACGTATTACGCGAGTTTTTCGAGGTGTCCTTTGTGGCCATCGAAAATTGTTCGTTCCGAGGTGTCGTTCTGGCCATCGGTATCGAATATTCGTGTTTTTTCGTAGTGGCATTGACTTTTTTAGTGGTGCGAGTTTCGATGAATTACTCCGTAAAATCCCGAGTTGGACATCTTCGGAGGTAGTGCTGTTATGTGCTGTACAAACTTGGAGGGCGAGTGACCGAACGCTTCCAAGGTGCATTAAAAAGTTTATGTACAACCAGGTGGTTTAAAAGTCCAACTTGTATTTACACTTTACACGTTTTTTGGTTGAAGTGAAGTTAGCCCCGGTGGGCAGCGGGTTGGACCGCTGCCTTGAAGCCGTCTATCGAGCTCTGTCGTAGCGTTGCCTCCGGAAGTTTATTCCATGGAATGATTACTCGTGGAAAAAAGGAATGTTGATAGGCGTTGATATTACAGTGGTAAGCCACAAATCTCATGTTGTTTCTGGATGATTGATTGGATGTGCATGTGTATACTGCATCCTCCATAATATATCTGGGTGATGGAATAGGTAAATAGGTTGTTGGTACTGCAACAAGTTGATGTACTATTTTATACATGAAAACAAGGTCAAACGAAGATCTACGTTGTTCCAATGTTGGCCAATTCAGTTCATTCAACATCGATGTAACACTAGTCGGGTTTTGGTAGTTAAAAGGTTTCTTCAACACAAATCTCGCGGCGTTCCTTTGTATTTGTTCAATCTGTTTAATTTGGGTCTTCTGCTGGGGATTCCAGATTGTAGAACCATACTCTAGTTTCGGTCTGACCAATGAATGATATGCGCGTTCCTTCACAGTTTTCGGGCAGTGTTTTAGGTTGCGTTTAATAAATCCCAGTACTTGAGTAGCCTAAGCAGTAATGTTGTCAATATGGGTGTTATATTTCAAATTGTCAGAAAGTTCGACTCCTAGATAGGGGTGGTGTTTCCCTTTTTCTAAAGTTTGACCCTTCATGGTGTAATCGAAAGTTGATTTATTACGTTTGGTTGTAATGTTCATAATGGCACATTTATCGACATTAAATTCCATTTGCCATGTTTTACTCCAGTTTACAAGTGTGTTGAGATCTTGTTGTAATATTTCATTGTCAGTTGTTGAATTGATAGTTCTGTAAACTACACAGTCATCCGCAAATAATCGAATGGTTGACTTAATGTTACAAGCAATGTCATTTATAAACACGAGAAATAATGTAGGTCCCAGTACGGTCCCCTGGGGGACCCCAGATGTAACAGTAGAAAGGTGAGATGATTCTCCATCAACCACAACTTGTTGTTTGCGATCATGCAGGAATGCGTTAATCCATGATAGTGTATCGTCCCGAATGCCGAAGTAGTGTAATTTCTCCGCCAGCCTTCGATGCGGCACCTTATCAAAGGCCTTTGCAAAATCTAATATTGCCATGTCGACCTGCGAGCCTTGGTTCATATGCCTAGCGATGTCATCTGTTGATAGTAATAACTGTGATTCACACGATCTTTTTGCTCTAAAACCATGTTGATTTTCATGTAAAATGTTATTTCCATCTAAATGGTTCATTACTTGCGAAACGACGATGTGCTCCAACATTTTCGATGCTACAGCCGTTAAGCTTACGGGTCTATAGTTAGACGGTTTTGTTCTGTCGCCCTTCTTAAATATAGGAACGATGTTTGCCTGTTTCCAGTCTAAAGGGATTTCGTGAGTGTCTAATGATTGTTGAAATAGGTTTTGAAGTATAGGTGATATTTCACTTTGTGTCTCTTTCAGCGCGATAATTGGCATTTTATCAGGGCCACTAGCTTTCTTCGGGTTTAGTCTGTTAATACATTTCGAAACGCCTTCCAGTGTTACACATATTTTGGGCATCGCTGGATGGTGTGATTTTCCTTTACTAGGTATGTTAATAAGGTGTTCTTTTGTGAAAACCGAACAAAATTGTTGGTTCAGCATTTCGGCTTTATCGTGAGAACTTTCTGCAATTTGGCCGTTACTTTTTAGTGTTCCAATACTCATAGTGTCCTGTTTTCTAGATTTGATATATTTCCAGAAAGACTTAGATGCACGGTCATTATCTGGTTCAACAAGGTTATTAATATAAGAGTAATATGCTGTATGCAGTTCATTCCTGACACATTTTCGGAAATTTTGAAACTCAGTTTTATCCTCATCACGTTGGGAAGTTCTTGCCTTGTTGTATAGTCTTTGTTTTTTACGAATCATGCGTTTGATATTCCGAGACATCCATGGTAAGTCGTTTTTATTACCTTTCACTGTTTTTGTTGGTACATTCTTGTTCAAGGAAGCAAGGAGAGTGTTTTTGAAGTTTCGTCACACGTGTGTCGCCTTCCTTCCTTTTATCATGGCGGATGGCAAAAAACATGACGAGTCAACAAAGAAGCCGGAAAAATCGGCAAAACGGACAACGGCCACAGCTGTTAAACCTTCGCCGCAGCCTTCTCCGTCTGAGGAGGACAGTGTTTTGAAACTTTTGAAGGAAATTAAAGCTGATCAAAAATCGTATGATCAAAAAGTGGACTCGATCATGGAAAGACTGAAAGTTGTTGAACAAAATCAGTCATATGATGAATATTATGATGATACTTATTACTATGAAGACAGTGAAAACGCCGACTGTTTAGTTTCGGGTGATGAAACTTTGTCAGCAAAGAGGAAAATTGACGAAGACAGCCCCTTTGCCAGCATGGCAAAAAGAGCTAGGGGTCTGGAAGTAACAGGGGAAAATATTGAGCCCTGCTTAGCCCAAAACCTCAATGAACTTTTTAGAGAGGGAATGGACGAGGAACAATATCAATTCTTAGTAAAGGATGACAACATTCCACGCCCTGGTAATTGTGAGGGACTCACGACAGTGAAAGTTAATCGTGTTGTTTGGGAGGCCCTCAGTACAAATTCCAAAATTACCGACAAAAGGTTCCAGAATGCACAAACTGCGCTGGTAAAGGGCTCAATCATCATTTCTCGATTAGCGGACGATTTAGTTCAGCATGAATCTTCCCAAGAAAAAGGAAACATCACGTCGCTTATTGAAAAGTGCAAGGACGCATTGTCTCTTTTTGGACATTCAAATAGGTTGATTAACATTGGACGTCGGGAAGTTCTTAAACCAGACATAAAAGATTACAAACATTTGTGTAACCCTAGTGTCCCGATAACATCTCAATTATTTGGGGATGATTTGTCACAGACTATAAAGGAAATCGATGAGGGGGCCAAGTTAGGAAACAAAATCCAACATGGTCGCGGATTTACTGATTTCCGGGGACGTGCACGCGGAATTGGTTTCCGTGGCCGACCTTTTAGGGGTCGTGGTAGAGGCACTGTTCGGAGTGCAACAGAGACTTCCGGCTATGGTCATTCCTTGCCGTCAAAAAACTTCCCACGGCGGGGAGCCCGTGGAACATACAGAAACTAAAAAATGTGAGTACAAATGTAAATACTATTTTTGAAGGTGGTAGGCTGAAATATTTCATAAATGAATGGAAAAAGATAACTAGTGACCCAAATATAATTTCTATTGTTGAAAATTGCAAATTCGACTTCAATGAAAGAGATATTCCTTCCCAAATCAAATATTCTCAAAGGGCATTTAATGAAAAAGAGCTTAAAATTTTAGACAAAGAAGTGGATCAATTATTATTAGATAAAGTTATCACACAGGTTCCTTATGACAATTCCTTGTTTCTGTCGCCTACTTTTTTGAGACCCAAAAAGAATGGAGAATTTAGGATGATTCTAAATTTGAAAAAGTTTAATGAGTTCTTACCCTATGAACATTTTAAAATGGATCATTTTGAAAATGCTTTAAATTTGGTTTCCAGAAATATGTATTTCGCATCCATAGACATATCAAAAGCATACTACTCAGTTCCATTAGCAGAACAGCAAAGAAAGTATTTCTGTTTCTTGCATAGAAATAAAGCCTATTCTTATCTTGCTATGCCAAATGGCGTCTCACCGGGACCAAGATTGTTCACAAAGCTTATGAAGCCTGTGTATTCCAAATTAAGAAGTAACGGTCATATTAGCAGTGGATTTATTGACGATAGTTTACTTTTTGGCTTAACACAAGCTATTTGCATGGAAAATGTGATCGCTACTGCAAATCTCATGAGTTCGTTAGGATTCATACTAAATGCAGACAAGAGTGTCATTATACCTACCCAAGTCATTACTTTTTTGGGAAATGTCATTGATTCAGTGCAAATGATTGTTTATTTACCTCTTGAGAAGAAAGATAAATTAAAGAAAGCTTGTCTGGATCTTTTGTTGAGCATTAATGTTACTATTCGTCAACTTTCGCAAGTCATTGGACTTGTAGTGTCAGCGTTTTCAGCTGTAGAATATGGGAAACTGCATTACCGTGAGTTAGAAAGAGGGAAAATATCAAGTTTGAAAATGAACAAGGGAAATTTTGATGCAAAAATGGTTCTCTCTCCACCCATGCAGTTGGAGTTGAAATGGTGGATTGAAAATATACATTCACAGAAACGTAAAATCAGAAATGGTAGCCCTGATGTCGCTATTCAGACTGACAGCAGCCTTCAGGGGTATGGTGTTGTCTTTCAAGGTCAATCATTTGGAGGTAGATGGTCGGAATCGGAAAAAACAATGCACATTAATGCTCTTGAGATCTTGGCAATCTTTTTTGCTATCAAATTATTCACAGTTGAAATCTCAGGCAAACATGTTCATATTTTGTCGGACTCCACTACAGCTATAAGCTATGTGAACAATTTTGGCGGTATACAATCAGTAGATTGTGATAGACTCAGTAGAGATATATGGGAATATTGTATTAAACATGACATATGGGTAAGCTGCTCTTATATTCCCGGTGTAAAAAATGAAGCAGACAAACCATCACGTACGTTTAAAGATAACATTGAATGGGAGATTGACCAAAATGTTTTTGATTGTATATGTAGTCATTTTGGAAAACCAAACATTGATTTGTTTGCAACCAGATTAAACAGAAAAGTAGAATGTTTTTGCTCATGGAAATTGGATCCAGATGCAAAACATGTAAATGCTTTTTCCATAAATTGGGGACAATTTGATCTTGTATATTTGTTTCCACCTTTCAGCCTTATTACACGCTGTATTCAGAAGATCCAAAGCGACAGGGCCAGGGGTATACTCGTTCTTCCCCTATGGACAACTCAGACTTATTTTCCGGCACTGCTGAGAGTTCTTGTGAAAAAACCATTAATTCTTCCCAGGACAAAATCTATTCTAAAGTTGGGCCAGTCAGACAGTGTACATCCATTAGCTCAGAACATGGTGATGATTGCTTGTCAAGTGTCCGGAGATCCTATAGAAACAGGGGCCTTTCTCATGGAGCAACCGATATTATCATGTGTTCATGGAGAGATTCAACAAAGCGTGATTACAAGACATATATATCAAGATGGTTTTTGTTCTGTGGTCGACGGCAGATTGATCAGTTTTCAGTTTCTGTAAATGACGTTGTTGAATTTCTAACTGAACAATTCCACAAAGGTTTAGGATACTCGGCGCTTAATACAGTTAGATCCGCATTGTCATCACTTGGCATAACTTTCAATGGTATATCTGCGGGAGCACATCCCTTAATAGTGCGATTTATGAAGGGTGTATTTAATCTTAGACCATCAGTCAGCAGATATTCACATATATGGGATGTAGATAAAGTCCTGATTTACCTTAAAAAACTGTCACCGGTTAGAAAAATCAGCCTTAAAGACCTTACATTAAAACTGACAATGTTAATGGCTCTTGTGAATACAGCGCGTTGTCAAACACTTCATTTGTTATCAGTTAAAAAGTTAAAAAAGTTACCCTCACAGTTTATTTTTACATTAGATAGTACTATTAAACAAAGTCGACCAGGTGCCGATTTTTCACAGTTTCAGTTAAAAGCTTATCCTCCAGACAGGAGGTTGTGTGTTTATACAGTTTTAAAAGAATATTTAGTGAGAACCAAAGAATTGAGACATGCAGAACATTCAAGACTGCTGATAAGTTATTGTAAGCCCCATAAACCTGTCAGCAAAGACACTATCGCTAGATGGATAAAGACTACAATGTGCAGAGCAGGCATTGATATAACGATATTCGGACCACATTCAGTTCGTGCTGCTTCTGCATCAAAAGCTAAACAAATGGATGTACCGATTACAGACATCATGAAATCGGCGGGCTGGAGTAACAAGCAAACATTCTCCAAATTCTATGACAAAGAAATTCGTTCCGAGAATCAAGTTCCTAATGCTGTTTTGCGTATTTAAGGTCAGTGGCTTTTCTTATCTCATATTTGTCATGATAGCTTTAAAGTCTCATTTTGTATACGAACGAAATTATCGTTGTCGTCTTAGAATTTAAAAATTAGCCGAGACTTACCTGTTAAGTTGAAGGATAATTGTAATTCTAGAAGTACAACGATATGAGTGAGGAGACAAAATGCCTCCCACCCGCCCAACGGTTGTACTTCTTGCAAAGTTCAGATGATCCAGTTTGTTGGTATCATTCCAAATATGGGCTGTAAATACTGATGCGCATGCGCGGACCACTTCTCATTTTGTCTCCTCACTCATATCGTTGTACTTCTAGAATTACAATTATCCTTCAACTTAACAGGTAAGTCTCGGCTAATTTTTAAATTAAGATGCGTCATAATGCAAGTACCCATTTCTGATGATCCACGCTCTCCATGAACCTCATTCAGGTCCTTTTTTTTGTCTGCCAGTAAATACAGCGTAGCGGTTCAACTTTCGTTTGTATTTGTGTTTTTGACAAATTGGAGCATGGCGTTTTGCCGTCCTAACGGCCTGTAAGTCAAAGGTCGCTTCATACAGAGTTTTGTGTTACATTTCGCATTCTTCGTTTCATTGTCTTTTTATTCTTTCCTGTTCTTTTCTAAAAGTATGTTCTTTGGCCATTTTGAAGTTTCTATCCGAAAAAGGCAAAAATCCGGCTGCCAGAAGGGGCTATCAGAAAAATGAAGCCCATTTCTTTCTATTCTAAGGAGTCTGTTGAGATAAAATTCTATATATTTAGTTTAATATATTCCTTTTCGTTAATGCAATATTTAAATATACCATGTACACGGACAGTAAAAAATGCTTTTATGAAAATTTTAGATCTCGGCAGCCAGAAGGCCCTATCAACTGACTTCGCTAATAACTACATGTATTATGTTTCACTTTTTCTGGTTATTGCTTTGATTAATTAATTGAAAACTACAAATCGTCGGTGTAAATGCAAAACCTCGTATGTCGGTTCTGGCGATTTTCAAAGTACTAACTTGTGTGTCCATTTTAGACAATTCTTGCAGGTTTTGAGATATTTTTACCGGTCAGTATCAATGATACATTATTTATGAACAATATTTCCAAATTTCAAGTAAAACATTTCAGTTTGGGAAAAGTTATTACACTTTATTCCTTCCCCTTTAAAATTTTCCGAAAACGAGATACGAGGTTTTGCATTTACAACGACGAAATACTTCATTGATAGAAAATGCTGATTAACATCACAAAAAACAATATAAATTCACTTATATTATCACACAATAATAACTTTAGAATTTTCCGATTTGTTTAACATTTATGTCGCACTGTAGATCTTTTCAAAATTACTGGGATTATTCCACTAATTAAGTTAATCGTCATGACAAATTCACACAATGTCCTTCTTTGCTTACATTAAACGTTTCCAAAAAGCAAAACTTTAGGGCGGTTCGAATTTAAGGTAGATGAAAAAATAAATGTTAAAAAATCAAACCTTGACAACATTATAGCATAGAAAATGTTCAGGCAAACGGATAAAATGTCGGTTATGGGCATCTTCATTTTTCCCTTAATGTTTCAAAAGCTTTTCTATAAGGACCCCCAAAATCAGGTCTTGTTTAGGAAAGAGTTATAGGACAATTAGGCAGATAAAATGACCGGTACATTGTTTACATGAGTCCGATTTATCAGTGGGTGCTATGCTGATAGACCCTTCTGGCAGCCCAGTCGGTGTTGATAGCCCCTTCTGGTCGGAAACAATCTGGCTAGTTGCTGATAGACCCTAATCATGTTATGCAATTTTTTATCATTTATAATTTGAATATCAGTACCAAAATTTTTCCATAGGTAGAAATCACTCCACTGACTTAAAAAATGTCAAAATGTCATTTTCGCCCAAAAGTGCTGATAGCCCCTTCTGGCAATCAAGGGACGATATATCATGAGTTATGTGCCCTTGAATTTGACAAAATTGCCGTTTTCAACTCTATTTTGACTTTGATTTCACTCTAGCAACTACAAATAATGACAAATCTAGACAAAACTTTTACAAAATGTTGGTGACTATAAGATCTTGCCTTGGTGTAATTTTCAGCTTGATCTTAATATTACATCATGAGTTATGTGCCCTTGAAATTGACAAAATTACAATTTTCGGCTCTATTTTTACTTTGTTTTCACTCTAGCAACTACAAATGCTGATTAATCAAGACAAAACTTGTACAGAATATTGGTGACCATAAGATCTTGCCTTGGTATAATTTTCAGCTTGATCTGAAATTTATATCATGAGTTATGTGCCCTTGAAATTGACAAAATTGCCATTTTCGGCTCTATTTTGACTTTGATTTCACTCTAGCATCTACAAATATGGACTAATCAAGACAAAACTAGAACAGAATGTTGGTGACGATAAGATATTGCCTTTGTGTAATTTTCAGCTTTATCCATAAGAAATTCAGGCCTGTGGAGCGACTCAAGACCTTCAGGTCTTTCTAGTTTTCAATGTTTTCCCAAGCCTTTTCTATTGGGGACGTCAAAACCAGGTCTTGGTTGGGAAAGGGTTAACTGCGCATTATGTCTTGTATGCAATGCGTTGATCTTGTGGAATTTTAGTCATGATAGTAAAAAAAGAAACTTCTTGGAAAATAATACTATGCTTATCATTTATTACCACCATTTTCTCCTTTGTTGGTAATGTTTTTTCCAAATCTATTTTCTGTTAATGGTGCCATGAATTTTGAAAACAACCTGCCAAAGAAAGTACATGACGATGCAGTTTAAGATAAAATGTAGGAATGCTAAGGTTTAGCCCATTACAATTAATGCTTTTATTCACGATTTTTAAAAATGTTTATTGTTTGGATTATTTCAGGAACAAATGATAAAGCAGGTGGACCATTCTATTTACTAAAGTTTGTGTCCCCTCAGTCTGTAGAGACGAGACACGTACCACGTAATACGTGGAGATATCCATCTATGGCTCCGAACGTCAAACACACCAAAATTACAGCGTAATTACTCTACGGGAATATACTGGTGTGATGCCTTCAAAGGAGATTTTAAAGAGAAGAAATCTTGATAAAACAGCTATACTTCAATTAATGATCCAGCTAAAGGGGAAAGTTGAATACTTACCAAGGCTACATAGAAAAGGAGGTAATGACTATTCAAAATGCTATATTTCATTCAATGTTAATCAAACCCTATGTTGTGGGTACCCATTTGAATTGTCTGGCTGAGGGTTTGCACCACTAACTCACTTTGCTAAAAATGTTAAGAAGTCCAACTTTAATTGAAACACCCAATCAAGTTTGGATTCTTTAGAAATTCAGTTTAGATATTTTGCTGTTATATTTTCAACCCAGCATGACCTGATTTTGGTGACCCTAGTAGAAATGGGCCATAGGGAAACATTCAGGCAAAAGAAGAAAATGCTGATGACCAGTATTTTCGCCTCTTATCTCAATAGTTTCATTGCTATATTGTCCTGAAAGTACATTTTCATTAACACATTTTTTGTTGTCTGCAGTAGTTTTAAAGTTAAGCAAATATGAAATTCAATCATTTGAGAAAGGGTTAATCCTCTTTATATATTTACTGTGAATCATTTGAATCTCAAGGTGAAATTCTTTCAGATGCAGAAGGGAAATTCATAGATTCTCAGGGCCATTAGATTATGTTGAACAAAGATGTTTTGATCTTAAATTACGAATTGCATTGTTTGTTTAATCACTTCCATGGTTTTGATGTTAACCAGCATTTTATCCTTTTGCTTCAATATTTTCTAAGCTATATCATACACAAATTCTTTTGTTAAAATCCAATTAGTCGTTTTCAGCAGCTTTCAAATAGGAGTACCTTAAAACTTTGTTGTTTGGGAAAGGGTTAAAGCATAGCTCCAGTAGTTAGCTTAAATTTAATCATGGTCTAGCCAAGACATTTATTTGATGTAAGAAAGCTTTAGGAAACATTGAGACAACAGAAGGAACTGCTGATAACAAGCTGATTGTTCTTTTGTCACTTGTTCTTTTGTCTCGATATTGTTTGGATTGTTTTTAACACTTGCCTACGGTATCCTACTGTAATCAACATATATTTTGTGATCTGCAGTAGCTTTCAAACATGATAAGTCCAAATTTATAATTATTGTCGTTTTGGAGAGGGTTGATTCAGGCTTACAGGCTGATCTTAATCTAAAGTACCCAGAACTCGGATGTTTTGTTTTTTTTGTCTCAGGCCAAGATATTGCTGATTTTCAACAAAAACCTAGTAATTGCAGCTTTGAACAAGCTGCAGTTACAAGGTTAGTGTTAAAAAGTGACAATAATTATACTGATTGTTGTTATTTAGTTTAACACTTGTCTCAAAGATCAAATTTCAGGAATTCTGTTTGTATATCATGTAATTTGTTTCATTGTAAACATTAATAAAATTATATTGTGCTATATTGTCCGTGTTATTGCAGAACCTGGTAACTCCAGCTTAGATTTAAGCTTGATTAAGCTAGAGTTACTGGGTTTTCCAATAACTCTGACGATATGAAGATTACTGTTATTTCGCTATAATAAAAAAGAATATTTAATTGCACCTCATAGAATTTCATTATTGTCATCTAACATTTTTAAGGAATCTCAATCCTTCAACTGGTCAATAATCTTAACTCATTGCCAGATATTTAAAAATATTAGACTGTTAAATTCATGATGCTGATTGCAGAATTTCAACAAGAATGATTTGAAATTATACTTGGAGGAAAATTTTAATGCTCATAAAGAAATTACGGCAAATGTTTGTCTTTCATATTTTCAATAATTGAAAGTTTCAAACAGTAAACATTAAAGGCAGAATAACACTTAACATCTTGCAAATTTTCCGAGAACTTCGTACAAAACTAGACAGTCCTGGCGGCCTGGAAGCGCTCCACAGGCCTGATTGTTTGTCTTGTTGAATGCAATTTCAAAGATTCAGGCTGCACAAACAAGCAAATGCATGACCAAGCTGAAAATTACAAGCAAGTAAGATCATATGGTCAGTAAGATTTCTGTGAAAGTTCTGTATTGATTAGTTAATACTAATAGTTGTAAAAGAGCAAATAAAGCCGAAAATGGCAATTTTGTCCATAACAAGGGCACAAAACTCATATAAAATTCAGATCAAGCTGAAAATTACACCAAGGCAAGATCTTATAGTCACCAACATTCTGTCCTAATTTTGTCTTGATTGGTCAATATTTTTGTAGTTGCTAGAGTGAAAGCAATGTCAAAATAGAGCCTGAAATGCCAATTTTGTCAATTTCAAGGGCACATAACTCATGACGTAAAATTCAGATCAGGCTGAAAATTATACCAAGGCAAGATCTTATAGTCTCCAACATTCTGTACAAGTTTTGTCTTGATTGATCAATATTTGTAGTTGCTAGAGTGAAAACAAAGTCAAAATAGAGCCGAAAATGGCAATTTTGTCAATTTCAAGGGCACATAACTCATGATGTGAAATTAAGATCAAGCTGAAAATTAAACCAAAGCAAGATCTAAGAGTCACCTACATTCTGTCTCAGTTTTGTCTTGATTGGTCAATATTTGTAGTTGCTAGAGTGAAACCAATGTCAAAATAGAGCCGCAAATGGCAATTTTGTCAATTTCAAGGGCACATAACTCATGATGTTAAGTTCAGATCAAGCTGAAAATTATACCAAAGCAAGATCTTAGAGTCACCAACATTCTGTACAAGTATTGTCTAGATTGGTCAATATTTGTATTTGCTAGAATGAAAACAAAGTAAAAAAGAGCCGAAAATGCCAATTTTGTCAATTTCAAGGGCACATAACTCATGATGTTTATTCAGATCAAGCTGAAAATTATACAAAGGCAAGATCTTATAGTCACCAACATTCTATAATAGTTTTGTCTTGAATGGTACATACTAGGGACGGTCGGAAAGTAGTTGGACTTTTCGTGCTGTTGTCTCTCCATTTGCAACTGTATAAACACATTATATATTGGTGAAATCTACATCCATTTGCCAATAATGTGGTCAGTTTATTTTCAAAGAAAGTTGAATATATGCAATATTCTGTCCACTTATATGTGATAGGGGTTTTATGTACCATAGGCTATTTGTTAGAGGAACAACATGGGTAACCAAAACAAAAGAACAGTCAAGTCATTTTAATCGCGAAGAATTTAAGTTTTTGAACTACATTATCACTGAAGATTGAATAATGGTTCATAATTCCGAACTTGGGATAACAGCTCAGTCACAGCAGTCATAGAAACGAGCTGGTTCCCCACCTCTGAATAGATTAAGCTTTTACATTCGGCTGGTAGTCATGTTTGTTGCTTTTGTGGATTCACGAGGTCTGATAGTTAGTCATTTCATGTCAAAAGGTAGAAACTGTCATTGCTAAGTACAATTCTGAAGTAATTCAGAAAAAAAACAAAGAATAAATGCTGAAGTAAACGCGTCCAAGATTAGCAAAAAAAATGTTTTCTACTTTAAGACTACGCACGCTCCCATACCACCGCATCTACAGTGGAGATTATCAAATATTACCCATGACAAAAGTTGTTTTACTCTTCTTATAGCCCAGGCCCTACCCCACACGACTTTTATTTGTGTCTAGAACTGATGAAAATGCTTGCTGAGAAGAAATTTGAGACCAGGGCGCCTTTGATACCGGTGGTTACACAGTACCTAATACAGTGGGTCTACGTCATGGTTAATAGTGGCAAAAGTAAAGCTCCTACGAAGATGGCAAAAATGCATAGATATAGATGAATAATTTCTTTAAACAGTGTAGAAAGAATTTTGTTAAAAAATTAAATGGTTTTAGAGAACTAGTCAAAAGTCCAACTACTTTCCGACCGTCCCTCGTATTTGTTGATTTAAGAGTAAAATTTAAGTCAAAACCAGCTATTTCTGACATTCAAGGGCAGATAACTCAGGTTATTCTGATTCAATCCAAATTCTTTGAAGGAATCTGAGAGAGGGCCACCCAAGGATCATTTTTGTGAAGTTTGATTGAAATCCATCTGGTAGTTTCTGAGAAGAAGATTTTTAAAGAAAAAGTTTACGGACGGGCGGACGCACGGACGGACGGACGGACGGACGGACGCACAACGGACACACCACCATGACAATAGCCCGCTGGCCTGTCGGCCAGTGGAGCTAAAAATAAATATATATTATTAAAATATGGTCTTTAAATTGCATATATGCCAAATTTTAGCTTTCTACCTTGTGTATTGGCTTAGATGTCGACGGATTTAAAACCCCATGATTTGTTGTCACGGGGATAATATTTACAATAATGGAACATACAGGGTTTTAAATCCGTCGACATCCTAGCCAATACACAAGATAGAAAGCTAAGATTTGGCATAGATGCAATTTAAAGGCCATATTTTCATAGTACATATTTATTTTCTCGGAAAATTTGCATGATTTTAAGTGCCATTCCCCCTTTAAAGGTCTGCTTCTTTTGAGATTGACTATTATAGGGTTATTTCAATTTTGTGTCTTTGATTTTCTATTACATGAATGTATTTTTTGTCATTTTACGCATATATTTTACTCAGCTAATGATAATTCCAGCATGTTTTAGTGCTATTTGTTAAGAGAACAGCATGTTGAATTAAAGAAATACTCAAGTTTTTTGATGTGTGTAGTTGTTGATTCTAGACTTGATGTAGAGTTACTTCCCTTACATAAAGTAACTTCCCTTGATAGAGTTACCGAGCCTCCAGCTGCTTCCCCACATAGGTTCACGATATCAAACCATTGATGGGTGAAAGTTTTGTCAGGAAGGGATTTGCTACGGCCGGGTATCAAACCCGGTTTGAGTTTATTTGGGTTTTACGCCGTTTTCAACTACCAGGGTCATATCGCGCGGCTGGAGCACCTACCCATGGATTCCTGTTGTTTCTCAAACCAGTACTACCACAAAATCCTTACCGAGCCTCCAGCTGCTCGCCCACTTAGGTTAACGATTTCAAACCCATTGGTGGGTGACAATTTTGTCAGAAAGGGTATTAGCTGCGGCCGGGTATCGAACCCAGGACCTCTCGAATGAGGGTCAGATGCGCTACCAACTGCGCTAAGGCCGCGGCAACGCCTATAAGATGAAGGCTTTGGAAAATATTGTGGTAAATGGAGAAATTGCTTGTCACAAGCAATTTCTTCATTTACCACAACGTTTTCTACACAAAAACAGCAGAACAAGAGGGCCATTGGCCCTGAAGCGCTCACCTGATATAATATAACTTTTTGTATACCAATTTTCAGGTTGATTGGACAAAAATGTGACCTCTAGGGTGCACACAAGGTTTAATTAAGATTTGACCTCGTGACCTAGAATTGATCAAGACAATCATTCTGATAAATTTTCAGGTTGATTGCCGAATGATTGGGCAAAAATGTGGCCTCTAGAGTGCACACAAGGTTTTACAAAGATTTTACCTCATGACCTAGTTTATTACCCCAGATGACCCAATTTCGATCTTGTCCGAGAATTGATCAAGACAATCATTCTGATCAATTTCCAGGTTGATTGGGCAAAAAATGTGGCCTCTAGAGTGCACACAAGGTTTTTCTAAGATTTGACCCTGTGACCTAGTTTTTGACCCCAGATGACCCAATTTCAAAGTTGTCCGAGATTTCAACAAAACAATCATTCTGAGCAAATTCCAGGTTGATTGGGCAAAAAATGTGGCCTCTAGAGTGCACACAAGGTTTTTCTAAGATTTGACCCCGTGACCTAGCTTTTGACCCCAGATAACCCAATTTCAAACTTGTCCAAGATTTTATCAAGGCCATTATTCTGATCAATTTTCAGGTTGATTGGGCAAAAAATGTGGCCTCTAGAGTGCACATAAGGTTTTTCTAAGATTTGACCCCGTGACCTAGTTTTTGACCCCAGATGACCCAATTTCAAACTTGTTCGAAATTTTATCAAGACAATCATTCTGAGCAAATTTCAGGTTGATTGGTCAAAAAATGTGGCCTCTAGAGTGCACACACGGTTTTTCTAAGATTTGACCCCGTGACCTAGTTTTTGACTCCAGATGACCCAATTTCGAACTTGTCCAAGATTTTATCAAGACAATCATTCTGAGCAAATATTAGGTTGATTGGGCAAAAAATGTGGCCTCTAGAGTGCACACAAGGTTTTTCTAAGATTTGACCCTGTGACCTAGTTTTTGACCCCAGATGACCCAATTTCAAACTTGTCCGAGATTTTATCAAGACAATCATTCTGAGCAAATTTCAGGTTGATTGGGCAAAAAATGTGGCCTCTAGAGTGCACACAAGCCAAAGGTTGACGGACGACGCACGACGGACGACGGACACAGCGGTATCACAATACCTCACCATGAGCACTATCGTGCTCAGGTGAGCTAAAAAGTAAAATTCAATACAATGATGTTGTCGTCTGCAGCACCTTTGAATTTGGACTAGTCTAAATTTTGGCCGCCGGGTAATGGGTTAAAGTGTAAACGGGGATGGTTTCCAAGGCTTTGAACTTCATCTTCAGGTGTGAATTTACAAGACTGAAACCCTATTTATTTTTATATATTTTTAATTTTTTCCTCTCAAATACTTTGAAAAGATGATTATTATAAATGATTTCCATGACAACAAATATTTTACAGTATAAAGAAATACTATATTTACACAGACAAAATAGAAAGATGAAAAATGTTTATAAAATACAAAATCAGTCAACACTTTGAGGGGGAGTGTCTACTCCCAATTTTATAATACTTACGCAATTACAAAACATAACATTGTTGAAGTACAACCCTTTCCCGAACAAGACCTAGTTTTGACATCCCAAACCAAATAGGCTTTGGAAAACATTGAGGCAAAAGCAGAAAATCCTGATGATCAGCATTTTCTTTTCTGGCTCAATATTTCTGTTACTACACATATCATTTTGTTATAAATAGTTATTTTGTCATGTACATTAGCTTTCAAATTTGATCAATGAACAATTTTTGGTATTTGGGAGAGGGTTAAGACCAAAGTATCAAAAATCTTAAAGCATATCATCGTTGTTAATGCAAAACCTCTTATCTCGTTTTTGGAAAATGTTAACGGTGAAAGAAAAAGGTGTAATAACTTTTCACAAACTGAAAGGTTTTACTTGTAATTTGGCCATATTGTTCACTAATAATGTGTCATAAGCACTTTTAAGTGAAAATATCTCAAAACCTGCAAGAATTGTCTTAACTGGACATACAAGATTTTACTTTGAAAATCACAAAAATTGACATACGAGGTTTTGCATTTACACCGACGATACATAAGATTCTTGCATAAAGCAACTTAATTTAGCTTTGACTTACATTGATGAAAAAGAACATTTAGATAACGAAAATTTGATCTTTTTTCCCCTCTTAAAGTGATATAACCGAAAATGTCATGTAAATGTTCTCAATAGTTGATAAAGAACAGATTCCATGCTCCTTTTTTCAAAAGCCTTGTAACTACAGCTACTTCAAAAACTGCCACAAATGACAAAATGGCAGTTATGAAAGATAAAATTTGTGTAAAATATGGCATAGGAAATATTGAAACAAAAGGAGAAACTGCTGGTTATCAGCAGTTTCTTCTTTTGTTTCAATGTTTTCCCAAGACAATTCACTTAGGGACGTCAAAACCAGGTCTTGTTTGGGAAAGGGTTAAAGCTGTAGTTGCTAGGTTTTGGAAGAAAGGCAACTGTTTAATAACATTGCTCCAACACTATGTCGCAAGAGTTTTATGCTACTCCCTCACAATTATATACTTTCTTTTTCATGTTTCTAATTAACTAAGAATATCACATATAAACCATACATAATACTAGGTCATTCTTGTATAAACCTTTCCAAAACAAGATGTGTTTGTGAAACACAAATGCCCCCGAAATGGCCATTATTCTAGATTGTTAAGTTTTTGTGGAGTAAAGGGTTATTAAGGGTTAAGGAATGACCTTGAGGAAGGTCAAATTGCATGGAACAGATAGATATTATTGTAAGGAAGTTACATACCAAATTTGAGCTTTGTATGTCAAATACTTTTGGAGAAAAGGCAAAGGTTAAGTTTTCGGAGTAAAAGGTTAAGTTTTCGTAGAGTAAAGGGTTGATAAGGGTTAACGGATGACCTTGAGGAAGGTCAAATTGCATGGAACAGAAAGATATTATTGAAAGGAAGTTGCATACCAAATTTGAGCTTTGTATGTCAAATACTTTTGGAGAAAAGGCAAAGGTTAAGTTTTCGGACAGACGGATGGACGGACGGACGGACAGACAGACAGACAGACAGACGGACACGAGAAAAACAATATGCCCCCGATCTCTCAATACGAGGGCATAAAAATAAAATTGTAGTGACAATATTTTGAAAGCTACTGCTGCTGACAAAATGGGTTTTAATAAAGAAAGAATTTGTGTATAATTCAACGCAAAAAATATTGAGGCAAAGCGAGGAAATGCTGATGATCACCATTTTCTTCTTTGGCCTCAATGTTTTCCCAAGCCTTTTCTATCTCTTGGTTGGGGAAGGGTCAATGGTTTCACATAATATATTATTCCATTGGTATATCTAATTGAACAAAACTGACATATTAATCTAATTCTAAGCATTCACTGATAAGAAAATTTCAAGATTTTCACTTAATCTAAGTCATTTCTAAGGTGAATATAATGTTTTGGTCTTATTTCATTGTATGCAACACTTCATTTTGGACATCACTAGTAAATGTTGTTTGAGAAAACCTTAAGAGAAAAGAATAGCTGAAAAATCAGCATTTTCTCCACTTCCCGCAATACTTCAATATAATGTATAAACTGACACTCGTTCCTCTGATCCATAGCTTCAATTTTAAATCAATTCATGCAACACATATTAGCACAAAACTAAAGGCATGTCATATATTATGAGCCAGGATCTGGAAAAAGTACCTTTAGCACATTTTAGATTTCCATGTTTCTAAATCAGCCTGTATCTTTAGGCAGTCTGATCTGGATCAATGCTGCCATCTTGATGTTATTACAGGTAATGAAGTATCTAAAAGAGACCAGCATGGATCTTGATCAGACTGTGTGTATACACAGGCTGATCTGGATCCATGTTGGTCTCAAATTCCATACAAGGCTTTTTTTCCATCTCCTGACTCATATCTTTTTATGCAATCATAGTTTTGTGTTAAAGAATCAAACTGTACAGTTTTGTATCAAAAAGTATAAATATTGCACCAAAATAACAAAACACATCACTGGACTTAAACAATGAATATATAATCATAATTTTGAAGGTTTACCGAAAATAAGAATTAATGTGTATTCAATATTGTTCAGTAAACCATCAAACTTTAGCACTGTATTAGTACAATCAAGGGATTGGAGCAAAATTGTGGTAAGTGCATTCCATTATACATATCATCGCTTTTCCACAAAAACATGGTAACTGCAGCTTAAAACAGGCTGCAGTTACAAGGTTTTTGTTGAAAAGCCAAGATACATGTTTACTTGTTTTGCATTTATTCCCTTGACTTTCACTTGCAAGAAATTGATCAGACAAATTCCATAATTATTCCAGTCTAATTAAATTCCATCATGCTTAATCTTTCCAGTCTACTTCAATAAATGTCAATCTAAGTACAATTTTCCTTAGACAATTTCATCTTTCTTCTTTTATATCTAACAGATTTTAAATTCTATTGGAACTATCATTTTAATTCCAAGAACTAAGTTCAATTTGAGCGTCTCCCGAACGTTGAGTTTTTATGATCATTCTAGCATACCAGGAATCTTTCTTGTATGTCACAAACACACCCAATCAAGTCATTCCTACGTCAAGATGCGTTTCTCCAAGGATTCATTAACACTTTCGCGAACAACCAATTTTTGGGTGTTCCAATTCAAAAGCTGCTGAAGACAGCAAAATGGATGTTGATAATGATCAAATTTATGTGTGATATAGCATAGAAAACATTAAGGTAAAAGGAGAAACTGCTGGTTATCAGCAGTTTCTTCTTTTGTCTCAATGTTTTCCCAAGCATTTTCTATAAGAGACGTCAAAACCAGGTATTGTTTGGGAAAGGATCAAAGCAATACATTAACAATAATTCAAATCCTTTAATCAATTCCTTCCATAACAGGAAACCTAATTGGATGAGACATATGTCTTATCCAATCAGATTGATTGCTGTGGAATTTGAAAATCAGACTGCCAGTAGACCGTTTTATGCAGAATATCATATCCCATGATTCCCCTGTCTGTGAGGAGCCGGCAAGCCCAATTAGAATCTCCAATTCCATTGATCTTTTACAAAACTATCACTATTCATGACATATTTCCAAGATCCCTATATTGAAATTCCATTGAGGAGGCTGGACTGATGCCAATCAGCATTTCCATAGACCTTTTACATAACAATCCCTATTCAGGGTGTATTCCATGACCAAGATCCCTATTCAAAGTTCAACGAGGAGGAGGCTAGCCTGATACGAATCTCCATTTTACATAATTGTCACTATTTGTCATGTAGATCCCTCCTATATATTCAATGTGGTGTAGGGCGGCCTAATCCGAATCTCCATTTTCACTGATGAATTTGACCCTATTTGTCCTGTATTCCAGTCAATGTTCAATGTGGTGGAGGCAGACCTGATCCAAATCTCTCTCTGTCCATCACCATTCTCTGTATGGCTTCATGTTGGGCATGTAACTAAAATATACAAAATATTGTCAGTGTTAATGCAAGACCTTGTACCTCATTTCTTGGAAGGTTTTAAAGGGAAAGAAAATGAATAATAACTTTTCCGAAACTGAAAGATTTTACTTGAAATTTGGATTTCTTCATTTTACAATGGTTTCTACCCTAAAAGACCAAAATTAATATTATAAAATTTCATTCGCCTAAAGTTGTCATCTACAACATCCGTCAATTTGGTACAAGCCAAAAAATTTTGGGAATGGCTTTATTAAAACTTTTGTTAACCTCACCTGTTGCGCAAGAGCAGGATCTGCATATCTCCTGTACAGGTCACTTTGTAACAACTCTTGTTCCCGGCTTGCTAACAAATGAGGCGGGACACCAACAGGAAGTGAGGGTAGGGAACCAGGGGGAGTCTGGGTATTTCCTCCATTTACTCCTGACATTGGATCTGCTCCTGGAATGAAGGTTTATAAAATATTGACTTACAAAACATAACATTTTCAGCAATGTCACATCTAAGCATGTAAAATATTGACAAATGATATATCCCATTTAACCCATTACCAAACAACAAAATTTTGGGCTAATCCGAACTCAAAGATGTTGCAGACGGCAATTTCAAGGGGACGGAATTTGAAATTTTTCGGTATTTTTTGGGGTAGAAAACATTGTGGGAAATGAAGAAATTGCTGGTTACAAGCAATTTCTTCATTTTCCACAATGTTTTCCAAAGCCATTATCTTGTGAGGCGTCAAAAGGCGTCATTCTGTGGGAATGGGTTAAGCAACGCTTTAAAATATTGACAAATGAATTCTCATTTTAGTAACTTTTAAGTTTTTAGAATATCAACTTCTGACGTTCTGGGAAATATTTAATCTTTTCAACAAAAGATATTAATTTTGACAAGTAAAATTCAGCCTTTTGGTAAAAATCTGAATTGCTTCTAAATAATAACATACCATATCTAAGCCATAAATTTCCCTGTAATGACAATGTCCCATGGGACTAACTGTCTACTTTAAATTGAATTTTAACACAAATGTATTCAATAGAGAATAGTGTACACTTAGTTCTCTAAACATTATTTAAAAGTGATGAAATATTGGTCCACACAGTCATAATCATTTTATTATACACACATACACCAAAGTTTGTAATAATTTGCCATATTTTTCGCACCATTTCTATTGTGATGCACTAACTTTTCGCCCGGCTTTTCAACGCAACTACTTCAAGAGGTTTGCAAAAACATTGAAGCAAAAAGTCTAGAAGAAAATGCTAATGAGCAGTACTTTTTGCCTTTTGCAAAAATATCTTCAATGCAGAATGGTTGCAAATCCTATACTTTTGCCCCAATATGTAATCACTATATTTATCAACATCATTTTTGTGGTCTGCAATTGCTTTCTAACTTCAGCATTCTTTATTTCCACTACACAATTTCCACCCTGCATCACGGACCAGCATTTTCTCCTTTCGCCTCAATATTTTCCGTGCTATATGGTACAAAAATCCTATCTCTTACTCTATCAACATCAATTTATAGGGTCTCCAATAGTTTTCTTTAGTCTACCACCATTAACCTAGGACATCTACATAATTTATGTAATGACCCCACTTCGGTAATACATATGTATTTTCTTAAAATTAAGTAGTCCCAAATTAATTTTGGTTGACTATTACACCAGCAGTCTTTATTTCCACCGTGTATCATCAACCAACACTTACTGGAGAACTGATACACCAAGTGTGACATGGATGGTTCTACACTGTGGTGGGGATCATGTTTAGAGTATGTGCTGTTCATGCCAGCTGGGAGCGCGCCAGCGCGCATCACCAGCTCATTAGAGACCCGTTGCATGTAGACATGTTGTTCATGCGTCAACCTCTGCGTATATATTTGGTAGATCATTCGACTTGTGAGTTGTTCTGACTGGAGATAATCTGTAACGATAATTACGTGTAGAAGATAATTAACGAGCTTACCTGGTGGGAGCGGGTGTATCAGGTGTGGGGGGATCAGGTGATGATGTAACGCCGTCGACGTCGGAGGCAGGCTGCCAGGTCCTACAGGCGGCGGCGGTGGTCCGCCAGGTATCATGTCGGGCTGGTGGAGGTGTAGGTGCGTGTGGGAGTGTGCGTGTGTGTGTGTGTGCGCGTGTTGTTGTGCTGCAGCTACCGCCGCCGCCTGGGCCGCGGCTCCGGACATGCTCAACATCTGTAGACGGAGGATCGGGTCCTGCATGGCCAGTCGTTCTGCCTGAAGTCGCTCGGCCGAGAGTCGCTCCGCAGACATGCGCTCCGCGCTCAGTCTCTCCATGAGCGCCGTGTAGGAGGAGTCCATTAACATTGGGTGACCAGGAGGGAGTCCTGAGAGAAAACACCATGAAAACACGTCTTAGTTGTGATGTACCCAGTCTTAAACTTAACACTGACTGTGTTCAACAGATGAAGATATTGTGTGTACTTTATTCCGGGTCCTAGCAGACTAATAATATTCTTCAAATTTCGTCCATGAATTCCAGATGTTAACCCATTACCAGATGGCAAAATTTTAGACTGATCAAATTCAAAGATGTTGCAGACAATGATTTCAAGAGAATGAAATTTTCCATTTTGGTGTATCTTTCTTTGTAGAAAACATTGTGGTAAATGAAGAAATTGCTCATTTTCCACACAATGTTTTTGAAAGCTTTTATCTTTTGGGGCGTCAAAAGGTGTCAGTGTGTGGGAATGGGTTAACCCAAAACCTCTCTATTGCAAGTGTAAATGAGACAATTTCCAAGGGTTCAAGTAAAACCTATTGTTAGTTTTGCAATAATTTTATGCCAATCTACACCAACAAAAAGTTTTTTCTAAACCCTTGAGATGCAACTTGACAAGACATGAAAGATCGGGTTTTCCATTCAGTTATCTTTATTATCTCAGGAAACAAGAATTCTAATTTTTTGTGATTAATTTTTCTCTCATCTGTTGAACACAAAATTTTGAATTTATGCTTTAATTATGCACAATGCACCTGTTTCTAGGCAATAAGTTAATTTTTTTGTGGAAGATTCGAAAACCATTAAGCCTTTTCACAGATCAGAATAAAACTTGTCGAAACTTATCTTTCCCCATAGCTCAAACCAAGATCCTGATAGTAGAATATGACTTAGGAGACCAAATATTTATGAAATTCTTTTATATAAGCCTTTTCCCAAATCAACAAAATTGTAGACCAGTCCAAAATGAATCTTTTGTCTCAATGTTTACCAAGCTAATGTCTTGGTCAAAACCTATTTCTTGTTTGGGAAAAGATTAAACTCAAAGACAGACAACAAATTACAGTCTTGTCCGAACTGTAGGTTGTGAATTGCATTTGAAGAGAGTGAAAACTTAACAATGTGGGAAGAAGAGACAAAGCTAATCAATAGCTTTTTCCTCCGTTCCAACAATGTTTTCAAAGCATTTGATAATCTTTCAAACTTAAATGATTCTATGATAATGATTACGGCAAACTGAAAGATGAATTTCAACTTCCATTTAACATTTATTGTAGAATAGATCTAGTCTATGATCATACATATTTTCCATTGAGTTTCTTTCTCAAACTTTTTCAAGGTACAGTTTTTCTGTCTTTTATTTTTCATTTTTTCTTTTGCAATTCAGGCAATATCTCCTTTTCCCAAAATGTTTCAAAATGCTCAATATTCTCTGGTCTCCTGGTCATACATTATCAGGGTCTATATTTTCTGTTTATATGTTAACCCTTTACCAAGTTATTCCCCTGTTCATGGTATTTTCTCTGTGTAGGAGGAGCAGAGGGGATGTTTCTATTAACCCATTACCAAACGGCAAAATTTTGGGCTGGTCCAAATTCAAAGATCATGCAGACGACAATTTCAAGTGTATGAAATTTTACATTTCATTGTCTTTTAGGCTAGAAAACATTGAGGAAAATGAAGAAATTGCTTGTCACAAGCAATTTCTTTATTTTCCACAATGTTTTTCTCAAAACCTTTACCTTGTGACAAGCAATTTCTTCATTTTCCATAATGTTTTTTTTTTTTCAAAACCTTTACCTTGATGGGCGTCAAATTGAGACACTATGTGGTAATGGGTCAAAATTCACAACATTCAAACTAAAACAGACTGTGAAAAGACTTGTTGGCTCGCCGCAATAAATCAAAGGTAGAACAGAAAAAAGAATGGAGAAATCTAAGACTACAGACATGAAACCAAAACGAAACTAAAAACTCCTATAAAAGGAAAACTTGGATAAGAAAAGACAAACCTTTGTCCCACATAATCATGGGAAATTTTGCAAGAAGGTTTGCAAAACATTGTAACTATATAACTCTTTAGCATTTAACAACCAGCATTTTCTAACTTTTCCTCAACATTTCCTTTGCTATAACATATACATAATACATTCTTTGACCATGCCCATTTCGTCGTCTTCAGCAGCTTCTAAATATGAACAGTCTACATTTTGTACTGTTTAGTAATGAATTAAGGCACATCATTGGCAGTATGATTCAATATAAAATATCTATGCAGAGACTCAGCAACTTTCAAAAAAATATTTTCATAAGAAGATCCTTATCTCTCGGCAGTTGCTACCTATCATTATATATAACATAATGTACATGAAACAAGTCTTACAAAGTTGAATAAGAGCTGTTGATTTAGCAACATAATTTGTTATTAGTATTTGAGAAAGCTCTCATTTTATCATCAGCCCTAATCTAGGATTGAGAATCAGCACTGTTTATCAGAATTTTCTCCTTTTGTCTGGATATTTTCTTGGCTCTACAACATATAAATCCTATCTTTATCAACATCCCATTTGTCATCTGCTTTCGTTAAGTAACATTAGCAATACAGAAAAGTACATACCAAGTCGTTCAAGCCGCTCGCGTTCCCGTGCCATCAGATCTGATGCTAGACTTGTCGGTGGATACACGCCGGGAATGTGTGACGACCCTGAACCCCCGGGTAACATGTGTGGACCGTACCGTCGCTGCATCTCTAACCAGTGTGGGTCTAGAGGATTAGCTCCCGGCGGTAATAATCGCTCTAAACCTGTAAGTAACATAAAAGTGTTATCAAAATGGTTTAAATCTCTTTTGTTACCTCTTATGTTGGCTTGAACTAATGTTCAAATTTTGACACAAATTTAAGATTCAGACACTTAAGACTGAAATTAGCTTGAAACAAAATGTGTTTGTGAAACATGAATGCCCCTAAAATGGCCAATGTTGAGTTTTCGAACGGGCAGACAGACACAAGTAAAACAATATGCCCCTGATCTTTCGATACAGGAGCATAAGTATCCATGAAACATTTTTCAAATTTTGAGGGAATATTGATATTTTTAAAATTGATCAATACATCTCTTACAAATAATAGATAAGCTGTACATTACCTGGAGGTTTCATTTCTAATTCTGCCTTTAATTTTTCCCTCATCTCCATGGTGCGTAGCTCCTGTTCTCGCAATTCTCTTTCTCTTGCGTCACGTTCACGCTTGTCACGCTCCAACTCTAGCTCTAACCTACAATATATGCAACATTGAACAACATTTATATCAAATTAGATGGATATTAAAATCTGTCTTGGCTATTAACAAGACTATATGATTCCATTGTCTATTCAGTATTGCACTCATAAGGAAGCCATTGACAAAGTGACAAGCACAATTTCACTTCCAAATCAAAGCCGAAACACATCAAAAGATGGTCAATCACACAGCATATTTTTGGACAAGATGTGGAAATGAAATTGTATGTGACCTAGTCTTTAATTCAACACCTTAGTAAAGACAAAATAAGCAGAACATTCTATGAGTCCAAATAGAAAACATATGTATTATCAATTAATTTAGCCAAATTTGCAAAAAAAAGATTTTTTTAAGACAGGTCCGACTTGTAGAAATGCAGAAGACCAAAGTATTTAAATGACAGTGAGTAAGTTTCACAATTTACCTTTCTCTAGAGTTTGGTGGGTACATGCCTGCCATACGTATATGATCCATAAAGGGTGTGAATCCCATATACCCCGGCATACCTCGCGGGTCCTGACCTGTAAACAAACATGATGTATGACCTTAAGTATCCTTATTAAAACAGCAGCATTTTCAAAATACCATCAAATCAAAAACCTAATGATGGTCTCAGCTGTGAGAATTGTCGACCTCTACAGTCTAGACTTTTTTCAAATTAACACTTAGCAATGTAATGACAAGCAAACAGTATTTTCCTTTCAAAGTTACTCAAATGAAACCAAGGATGTCCAAATTGATGTTTTACGCAAAATTTCTCGCCAACGTAAATTTTTGTATATTATATCGATACATGCATTATAAAGTATCCCATACCTAGAGCATGTGGTTTAGCGTACTCTGACAGTTGTCGTAGTGCAGGTGTGTCGGGGTACGACCGCGGCGTGATCCTGTCCTGATGTCCGGGATGTGACGGGGGTAAGTTACTGACAACATGGGCGTCCACAGACGATGTAGAGGTGGGCGTGTCTGACTTACGCTGAAATATAGGTCATAATACACACACTTTACAGTTTAAAAAAACACACAGTTTTTCTGGAATATTTTTCTCTGTAAAGATGTGATTACAATTGATGTGTTTGAGTCTCGAGTCCTCTGTACACAGCAAAACTTGGAGAAAGTCATCTGGTAAATTTGCAAACTTAAACATGAACCTTATAACTAAACTAATTAGATCTCAAATTAATATTACAAAATAAAACACGATGTGTTTGTGAAACATGAATACCCCCGAAATAGCCAATGTTACCTTTTAAAATTTAGGATGGCAGACAGACAGACAGGAGTAAAACAATATGCTCCGGTCTTTTGATACATAATGAGAAATCTTTGATCATTTCATAAAGTGGCAAACTTGACAATGAGCTATTCGTTACCTTTGCAGCTTCCTCTTTCAGCGGTGTTGTGGGTGCTGACATTCTTCTCTCCCTCTCTTCACGCTTCTTGGCGAGTTTAGAGTCCGGCAGAGGTCGAAACATGAGATCACAGCGAGAACACGAATTATGCTCACCACGATTTAATAACTTAATAAATCTGAAATATGAAACATACACAATATGTTTTGTTTATTGTCTTATAAAATAAGTTGCATATAATTAATCTTAGAAACCATTAAATTGTAACTAGCATAATTATGAACTGTAACATAATGTATTATTTGGGTGCCCAATTTCTAATGTCATTTAGTCATTTGAAAATCCAATGATGCGGTTTTGTAATCAAAAGGTGTCAAACACTTAGCCAAAATTCGAGGGCTAAGTGCAAAACTGTTGTAACTACATACTTTTCAGAAATTCACTTTTTGCATTTTCTGAATCTTTATGAAGGAATTCATTATTGTGTTCTAATATTAGCTTTCAATTCAGTACACTAAAAAAGATATTTAGAATTCTAAAAACATTTTTCCTCTTTAACTTTGAGAAAGTCAATAAGATTTTTCCCTCTCCTGTAAAATTTTACAAAATGTAGTTAAAATAGTTTTGCACCAAGCTCTAAAAATACTTTTCTAGAAAGTAGTAAAGGAAACAATTCAGAAAGGGAGATGTATACAACAATGTCAACATTAGAGAGATTTGAGAGATTTATTAAGCATAACATACAAGATAGCAAGATTTTTATTCAGAACATGAAGCCAGACCTAGAAAATTGACTTAAATGTTGAGATACTAAAACAGAATCCAGATCACTTGAAATTTTGTTACCATGCTTAATTGGCAAGACAAAACTAATTGTATCCAATTACTTACATGGCAGATTTACTCCTGAGGATTTCCTTGTTACACGGTGTGGGTACTGGCCCGGGCGTCAGCGTCCCCTCTCTGTCCGAGTCAGAGTCATCCATAATCTCTACAGACTTGGCTCTCTCACTCTCTACACCCTCACCCACTGAATGTCTCTTCACTTCACTAGAGTCACTCTGACCTTTGACCTCTGCCCGCGAGGTCAAGGTCAAATCACTCGGTAAGGTCACTGACCTTGAGGTTGTCAAGTCTGTGGGATGGTTATAACCTCCTATCGGGAGTGGATTTGTAACAGATTGAGGAATTAATTCCGGCTCACGTTTCGGAGTCAATAAATCAAACTTATTCCTATCAGCAGGGAAGTTGTCCCTGACATTAGCACTATTAGATGATATATTAGAGTTATTCTGTGACATGAAGTCCAGACTCTCTCTCGGTTCCTGTTTAATCATGATCCTGCCGTGCGGGGATCTCGGAGGGGACAACACTTCCTCCTTCACTTTAGTTTCTGTCACTCCAGGATTCATAACACTAGACTCCGCCTTCTCACTGTCACATGGTCTGAATGGTGAAGTGCTGGAACCAATCACAGGCTCTCCTGACACTTTCTGGCCCTCTGATTGGCTGTCAGAGTTAGTGGGCGGGACAAATGGTGCCCTTGGGAAGATGGGCGTGGTTTGTGGTAATGGACCTTGTGGTCTGAACGCAAACGCTGGCAGGGGAGGTAACGGGACAAATCCTTGTGATGACAGCGGCGGTGCCGACGTCACCGACAGTTGCCCTGGCAACGAGAATAATGGATTAACCTCCAGGTTCTGTAGACCCAGTGCAGGATGCTGTGGCTCGGGTCTGGGAAGACCAGACAGCTGTTCACTGATCTCTGGTTCTGCAGGGATGGCTACAGGTGTCTGTTTATCTTGTTTATACTCTAGTGGGCTGGGTGTGGTGGGCGGGGAGCTGGATGTGAGATCATCCTGGTTGGTCTCAATATCTCCGTCATTTAGTGCCTCCTCTGCACCTGATATACTACTGTCTGATATAGAATCACTGTCTGACTGTCCTCCCTGAAGATAATAAACATGAAACAGTTAACCAGATGACAAAATGTTAGACTCTTCTAAATTCAAAGATTTTACAGATGGCAATTACAAGAGAATGAAATTACCAATTTTTTGGTCTTTCAAAGTAGAAAACATTGTGGTAAATGAAGAATAGCTTGTCAAAAGCCATTCCTTCATGTTCTTCATTTCTTCAAGCCTTATCTTGTGGATGTGTCTTTACGTAAAAATAGTTTATATACCGTAATTATTCTAATAAACGCCCGGGCGTTTATTAGTAACATAGTCGATGGAAAAGTAGGGGATGGGCGTTTATTAGAGGTTTTCTAATTTTGTTAGTCAAAATGTGTCAATCAAGTGTCAATTCATGGACTCGAAGTTCAGTAAGTCAAATTTGGCAGAGTTTTGTTACAAGGACTGCAAAATAATTATGATTTTTCGATAAAACTCCTACCATGCAAACATATTGAGGACTAGACATCCTCTTTTTCATTGGTTTTGGAAATGACCTTGGTTTATGACTTACATTATATCAATCTGTAATCGGGGGATGGGCGTTTATTAGAATAACCCTTTTTGCTAAAATTGTGCTTGAAATAAGCACATTTTCAGCCCAGATTTGGGGTGGGCCTTTATTAGAATATGGGCGTTTATTAGAATAATTACGGTAATCCATGCAGTCTAAGTGATATTTATAGACAAAGGTTTGAAACCTATATGAACCTACTACACTAGGGACTCAAGTGGACATTATGTCACAATTACAGAGCAATCTGTGCTACCACTGCCAATATTTCAGTTTTATCTGCCTAACCTATCATTATGAATATCAGCATTTTCTTTTCCTTTGCCTCAATGTTTTCCTAAGCCTTTTCTATCAGGGATGTCAACGCCCAGCCTTGTTTAGAAATGGTTTATCTACATTACCTCTCTCTTCCGTTTAGAGAATTTATCCTCCGAGTCTGACACCGGTAGATGTCGCTTCTTCTCCTTGTCAGAACTCTCCGAGGATTTCTGAAATTCATCAAAATAATGTAAATATACCGTTATCTCAATCTAAAAATTTGGTTTAGACAAGAGGACCATGATGGTCCTATATCGCTCACCTGAACCTAAATGATATGAGCAACACTTTTGTTCAATTCAATTAATATTTATTACTTTAAGACTGAAAAAGAACTTGTGGTCAATAAGGTTGTGAAAATCTAACTCATCCGAGATCTAAATTATGATGCCAAACATTGTACAGGGCTCCAGATAAGAGGGGGTGGTGACTTTTCAAACTGCAATAATGCTGTCAGTGATCATCAAACCCTATGTTGTAGTTACTCATTTGTATCGCCTCGTCGAGACGATTCAAACGAGTACCCACAACATAGGATTTGAATTCGAAAAAACAATGTTAGAATGTCTTCACCTCCACTTATCTGTAGCCCTGATTGTATCCAAGTTTTGTCTTGATTGATAAATAATTGTAGATTCTAGAGTATAAACAAGGTCTAAAACAGCCGAAAACAGTAATCTAATCAAATTCAAGGGCACATCACTCTCGATTTCCTCATCAGTTAAGACTGAAAATCAAACTAATCCCAGATCTTATGGTCCCTAATATTGTGTCCAAGTTTTGTCTAGATTGATCCATAAAGGTAGATTCCAGAGTGTAAACAAGGTCGAAAACAGCCGAAAACAACAATTTTGTCAAAATTGACTTTCTGATCAGATCAGACTGAAAATCAAACTCATATGAGATCTTATGGTTCCCAACATTGTGTCCAAGTTTTGTATAGATTGATCAATAATTGTAGATTCTAGAATGTAAACAAGGTCGAAACCAGCCGAAAATGGCAATTTTGTCAAATTCAAGGGCACATAACTCTCAACATTCTCATCAGATCAGACTGAAAATCAAACTCATCCAAGATCTTATAGTCCCCAACATTGTGTTCAAGTTTTGTCTTTATTGATAAATAATTGTAGATTCTAGAGTATAAACAAGGTCGAAAACAGCCAAAAACAGCAATTTTATCAAATTCAAGGGCACATTACTCTTGACTTTCTAATCAGATCAAACTGAAAATCAAAGTTATCTGAGATCTATATTGTCTCCAACATTGTGTCCAAGATTTGTCTTGATTGGTCAATAATTGTAGATTCTAGTGTGTAAACAAAGTCGAAAACAGTAAAAAACAGCAATTTTGTCAAATTCAAGGGCACATAACTCTTGACTTTCTGATCAGATCAGACTGAAAATCAAACTAATCCCAGATCTTATGGTCCAAAACATTGTGTCCAAGTTTTGTCTTGATTGATTAATAATTGTAGATTCTAGAGTGTAAAAAAGGTTGAAAACGGCCGAAAATGGCAATTTTGTCAAATTCAAGGGCATGTAACTCTTGACTTTCAGATCAGATCAGACTGAAAATCAAACTCATCTGAGATCTTATAGTCCCCAACATTGTGTCCAAGTTTTGTCTTGATTGACCCTTTCCCACACATTGGCGCTTTTGGATGCCCCACAAAATAAAGGCTTTGGAAAACATTGTCACAAGCAATTTCTTCATTACCCACAATGTTTTCTACCAAGAAAGACCAAAAAATGTTAAATTTTGTTCAATGGAACTTGTCAACACCTATGATTTTGGACTAGGCTAAAATTTTGTTGTTTGGTAATGGGTGTAAATCTATTTATATCCTCAACTAGATAACTCTACTTATACTGAAGAATAGTAGTGTCAGAGTTCCTTCCCTTAGATTAACTCTTTTGAATACAGCAAAAAAGTGGCAATTTTGCCCAATTCAAGGGCACATAACTCTCATCTTTCTGGTCAGATCAGACTGAAAATTGACCTCATCCAAGATCTTATGGTCTCCAACATTATGTCCAAGTTTTGTCTTGATTGATCAATAATTGTAGATGCTAGAGTGTAAACAAACTTAAAAACAGCATTTTTTGACATTCAAGGGCAGATAACTCCGCACTTTCTGGTCCGATCAGGCCCATAATCGAACTTGTCCGAGAACTTATGATCATACTTGTTTTGGCCAAGTTTGATCAAGATTGAGTAATTTTTGTGGATGCTAGAGTGTAAACACCCCAAATGTTGACGGACGGACGGACGGACGGACGCCGGACAAAAAGTGACCACAATAACTCACCTCGAGCACTTCGTGCTCAGGTGAGCTAAAAACCTGACAAAAGATTGAAAGGTAGAATTTTAAATTCTTAGCAGAGTACATAGTAGTTCCACTTTTGCCATGAAAGAGCAACAATTTTGACAATCCAGAAATATTGACCATTGTTTTGAATCTCGTTACATTCATTTTCATTCATACCATCTGATTTATTTTAATCAATAATTAACTTTAAAGAAATTTTGATCAATCTTCGCAAGAGGTTCACAAGTGCTCTATACAAAATGGTTCTTCCACTCACCCTTCGTTTCTTTTTCTTGTTGTCTGTACTACTGTTACTACACGTACTGAGCGCCGACGGTGACGAGGGGAGCAGGGATTTTTTAGACTCACTGGATTCACTGTCCAGGTTATCCAGACTACTGACACTGTTAGGACCTTTCTTCTTATCTTTACTGTCAGTCTACAAGTATAAAATAAATATTATTACTATTCTGACGCCGACATGGACGATGGTAGTCGACGGTGACGAGGGGAGCAGGGATTTTTTAGACTCGCTAGATTCACTGTCCAGGTTATCCAGACTACTCACACTGTTCGGACCTTTCTTCTTATCTTTACTGTCAGTCTACAAGTATAAAACAAGAGGACCATGATGGTCCTAAATCGCTCACCTGAATCAATATGACAAGAGTGATAATGGCAATTTTGTCAAATTCAAAGACATGAAACTTCTAAGGACTTTCTGTTAGGAAACAATTAAGTAATAATTTTGTTCCAATCGATCCTGTAAAGTTTGTTGTGAAGAATGATCTCCATCTGATAAGCTAGGTTAATCCCTTCTTATCTGTTTACATAAGATAAACATGGGGCCAGAGCAACAGATAAGAGAAATAGATAAGAGAAATAGGAAAGCCTTTCCTTTTTTTATTATTCATATCCAAACCCTATGTAGAATTTATTTAGCAACCTAGCTTACAGATCAGCATCAATCAAGTATGCACATCTATTTGAACCAGGTCATGTCATTCCAGGCTTTTTTCTCCTTCTTTGGACGGGTCCGTAAAAATGACCCATTCCCAATGCCAAAAAGGGTAATTTTTTCCCAAAATCTGGAAAGAAAATTCCCAATGCAGAAGTTATTCCTTCTGTTTAAATGAAAATTCAATTATTCCCTTTCATATGTCGACGTTTTCCACCTGGCGGAAGTGCTATATACAAAATGGCGAATTTGATAAGACCGGACAATGAAATTTATCAAATTCAAGGGCACATAACTCTCATCTTTCTGGTCAGATCAGACTGAAAATCAACTTCATCAAAAGTAAAGAATTTTCTTCTGATTTATCTAAGTCCGATAAGCCCCTTTCTCCCTGCCACTGCCACATTTTTTGACAAATGTAAAAATTTGTGAAAAAATTTTGAAAAGAGTGACTTAAGGAAAATTCCTGAAAAGTCTGGTTCAATTGGGCCCTATGGTTGATTTTTAAAGAATTTCTTATGATTTCTCTAAGTTTGATAAGCCCCTTTCTCCCTGCCACGGCCATATTTTTTGACAAATTTTAAAAAATTGTAAATAAATTCGAAAACAGTGACCCAAGGCACATTCCTACCAAGTCTGCTTCAATTGGGCCCAATGGTTGATTTTTAAAGAATTTTCTTCTGATTTCTTTAAGTCCGATAAGCCCCTTTCTCCCTGCCACGGCCACATTTTTTGACAAATGTAAAAATTTGTGAACAATTTTTGTAAAGAGTGACTCAAGGAACATTCCTGCAAAGTCTAGTTCAATTGGGCCCTATGGTTGATTTTTAAAGTATTTTCTTATGATTTCTCTTAGTCTGATTAGCCCCTTTCTCCCTGCCACGGCCATATTTTTTGACAAATGTAAAAAATTGTGAATAAATTCGAAAAAAGTGACTCAAGCCACATTCCTACCATGTCTGCTTCAATTGGGCCCAATGGTTGATTTCTAAAGAATTTTCTTCTGATTTCTGTAAGTCTGATAAGCCCCTTTCTCCCTGCCATGGCCACATTTTTTGACAAATGTAAAAATTTGTGAACAAATTTTGTAAAGAGTGACTCAAGGAACATTCCTGCAAAGTCTGGTTCAATTGGGCCCTATGGTTGATTTTTAAAGAATTTTCTTATGCTTTCTCTAAGCCGATAAGCCCCTTTCTCCCTGCCACGGCCACATTTTTTGACAAATCTAAAAATTTGTCAATAAATTTTGAGAAGAGTGACTCAAGGCACATTCCTGCCAAGTTTGGTTCAAATTGACCCAATGGTTGATTTTTAAAGAATTTTCTTATGATTTCTCTTAGTCTGATAAGCCCCGCCCTGCCACGCCCACATTTTTTGACGAATCAAAAATCCGCGAACAAGTTTTGAGAAGGGTCACCCAAGGAACATTCCTGCTAAGTTTGGTAAAAATTGGCCCATTGATATAAGAGGAGAAGATGTTTAAAGAAATTGTGAACGGACGGACGGACAGACGGACGGACAGACGGACGGACAGACGGACGGACGACGGACAAAAAGCGACCACAATAGCTCACCTTGAGCACTTCGTGCTCAGGTGAGCTAATAAATATTATTACTATTCTGACACCGACATGGACGATGGTAGTCGATGGTGACGAGGGGAGCAGGGATTTTTTAGACTCGCTAGATTCACTGTCCAGGTTATCCAGACTACTCACACTGTTCGGACCTTTCTTCTTATCTTTACTGTCAGTCTACAAGTACAAAATTAATATTATTACTATTCTGACGCTGACATGGACGATGGTAGTCGACGGTGACAAGGGGAGGAGGGATTTTTTAGACTCGCTGGATTCACTGTCCAGGTTATCCAGACTACTCACACTGTTAGGACCTTTCTTCTTATCTTTACTGTCAGTCTACAAGTACAAAATTAATATTATTACTATTCTGACACCGACATGGACGATGGTAGTCGTCGGTGACGAGGGGAGCAGGGATTTTTTAGACTCACTGGATTCACTGTCCAGGTTATCCAGGCTACTGACGCTGTTAGGACCTTTCTTCTTATCTTTACTGTCCGTCTACAAGTATAAAATTAATATTATTACTATTCTGACACCGACATGGACGATGGTAGTCGTCGGTGACGAGGGGAGCAGGGATTTTTTAGACTCACTAGATTCACTGTCCAGGTTATCCAGACTACTGACGCTGTTCGGACCTTTCTTCTTATCTTTACTGTCAGTCTACAAGTACAAAATTAATATTATTACTATTCTGACACCGACATGGACGATGGTAGTCATCGGTGACGAGGGGAGCAGGGATTTTTTAGACTCACTGGATTCACTGTCCAGGTTATCCAGACTACTCACACTGTTCGGACCTTTCTTCTTATCTTTACTGTCAGTCTACAAGTACATAATAAATATTATTATTACTACATTATTTTGTTTGTTGAAGTTTATAGATGTGTTCCATTTTATTAACTTAACCCTTGTACTGCTGACTTTAAATTTCGTTTCAAACAAATTGCCATTTAAGAAATGTTTCAGTTTGTCTCAATTTCATGACACAATAACTGAGTAGAAAGCAGGCAGTGTAAGCTAAGATCAGACTGCACGTCTATGCAGGCTGATCTTAGTCTATAGTGCCTGCCAAAGCTTTGGTCACATCAGCAAACTGACGTGAACAGCATGAGAAGTGTTAAAGTCAAATAATTAACCTTTCCTGAAACATCAAATTTTAAGATCAATCAAAGTTGAAAGGTGCTGCAGGGTAGATTTCAGCACTGCCATGTTATTTTGTTATCAAAAGTTGAAAGTTATAATTGATTTATAGATGCGCTGTTTTCAATTGCTATGGTCATATCGCGGCAGCTAGAGCACCTATTATGTCTTTCACCAGCGAGCCTCCAGCTGTTCTCTCACATAGATGATTTACAACCATTGCTGAGAGACATATGACTGTTGTCAAATGTCAGAATGGATACTGGCCGAGCAGGGGTTTGAAACCCCTGGGTTGACAGACTCTGACATTACCCACTAACCTATCCGGGCTCAGAGGAAGTTATGCAGCACTTATGTATTCCTATGTCCAACATCTTGTTAAATACCAAAAGTAATGTTTTTTTGAATCATGTGACAAATTTTGACATCGATGAAATATTTGTACAACATGTCTCAACATTAATATTACACATGTTACGATTGTTTCAAATATGTGAATCATAGTTGTCACATAGAAGGTGCCTTAGTAGTAGACTGGAATGCTTACATATACTAAACTTTCTCCACAATATTTTTGAATATTTCACAAAATGAACCAAGTTGTGCTCCTGTTAGAAAGAAAGGCTTAGGTGAAGGACTATCAAGCACCTTTTTTTGTTTTTGATTTTACTTTCATTGATAAGCATAAATATATACATTTTCAATAATTTTTCATATGCAAAGATAAAATGTCTACAGCATCACTTACAGAGTTTCTATTCTGTCGTGTTAACATATTGTGTGACGTGTTTAGTTCCCCGTCTTTGACAGGCTGGAAGTAGGGCGAGTCTCCGGAACTCTCGATGGGACGATCTACTCCGTACTTCTTGAAAAACACGCGACATTTTGAACACAATCTCGGACTCGGCTTTCCTGTTGTACTCCAATCTTTAGATACTGCAAATAGAAATGACAAGTCTTCACCCTTTCCCAAAAAACAAAATTTTAGAGTGATCTACTTCAAAAGCTGCAACAAATGACAAAATGGGTGTTATTAAAGATAGGATTTGTGTAAAATATGACACAGAAAATATTGAGACAAAAGGAGAAAGTGCTGATTATCAGCACTTTCTTCTTTTGCCTCAATGCCCAAAGCCTTTTTGATTAGGGACGTCAAAACCAGGTCTTGTTTGGGAAAGGGTTAATTTCGTTTCAAAATGGGAAATTGAAATAGATTTATTATCGCTTTTCCACACAAGACCAGATATGACATCCTTGTGACAATTTGATTTGATTCATTGGGGTGTAACACCATTTTCAACTGCTATGGTCATATCATGGCAGCTTGAGCACTTAATCATGGATTCCTGGTATTTCTCTCACCAGAACTACCACAATATCCAAACCGAGCCCCCAGCTGCTCCCTCAAATAGATGATTCACATTCATTGGTGAGAGACAAATGACTTTTGTAAAATGTCAGAATGTATATTGGCCAAGTTTGAGTTTTTTGGGGTTTTACGCCGTTTTCAACTACCAGGGTCATATCGCGGCGGCTGGAGCACCTACCCATGGATTCCTGTTGTTTCTTAAACCAGTACTACCACAACACCCTTACCGAGCCTCCAGCTGCTCGCCAACGTAGGTTAACGATTTCAAACCCATTGGTGGGTGACAATTTTGTCGTATATTGGCCAAGCAAGGGTTCAAAATGCAGACCCCTGGATTGACAGACTCCGGCGTTACCCACTGAGCTATCCTGAGGCTTGGATGTATATCGACAAGGGTTAGATTTCAGTTGTCTGGGAGCTTGGTTATACAAATACAGACTTGGTGTTTAACCCTTTCCCAAACATGACCTGCTTTTGATGTCCCTAATAGAAAAGACTTGGGAAAATATTGAAACAAAAGAAGAAACTGCTGATAACCAGCAGTTTCTCCTTTTGTCTCAATATTTTCTATGTCATATTTTGCAGAAATATTATCTTTAATAACACCCTTTTTGTCATTTGTGGCAGTTTTTGAAGTGGACCACCCTAAAATTTTGTTGTTTGGGAAAGGGTTATATGGGACTGTGACATGCAACATGACTGTCTGTATACCTCATGAAGGCGCAACCGTCTCTTAACCCTTTCCCAAACAACAAAATTTTAGGGTGATCCACTTCAAAAACTGCCACAAATGATAAAATGGATGTCATTAGAAATAGCATTTGTGTAAAAAATGACACAGAAAATATTGAGACAAAAGGAGAAACTGCTGGTTATCAGCAGTTTCTTCTTTTGTCTCAATGTTTTCCGAAGCCTTTTCTATTAGGGACATCAAAAGCAGGTCATGTTTGGGAAAGGGTTATGCGAATATCAACATGAATATAACACAATGCTTCTTTTGGTTGATTGAGGTTTAACACCTGGTTCAACTGGTATGGTCATATTGTGGCAGCTGGAGCACCTAACCATAGATTCCTGTCGTTTCTCAAACCAGTACTACCACAACATCCTTACTAAGCATCAAGCTTCTCACCCACATAAGTAACTTAACAATTATCAAACCATTGGTGAGAGACAATTCTGTTAGAAGAATGTTAGCCATGGACCTCATGAGTGAGGGTCCAACAGGCTACTAACTGTGTTATGACCGCGGCCATGATGCTCCTATCATTTCATAGCACAGTGCATGTTTGTGCAGCTTGTGAAAAATTCAAGGTGGTTTAACATTGTCAAAATCTCTTTAAATATGAAGCATATAAATAGCCTAGCTAGAGGACCAAAAATTGACTGTATATAAACTTAGATGAAACTCAAATTCAGCGTCTCCCAAAGGTATTTTAAAGGATCCTGTTTTTCAAATTTCCCTTCAAATTTCCATTTTTTTCCTTTCCATTTATTACCATTTTATATCTATTTTAACTCCACCAGTCTGACTTTGATGAGTACCAGTCTAGTAATTTGACTGAGAAAAAAATCTATACCAGTCTACAGAAGGTTGGGCTAAAAATTAACCATTTTCCAGACGTCAAAACTTCAGACTTGCAAATTCTGGTTTTTATGTTCATAGCATACAAGAGGGCCAATATGACCCTATTCGTTCACTTGAGATGGAGATCAAAACTTAAAAGCTCTAAGGTTATAGGTGATTTTTGTATTTAAATGTTTAAAAATCCAGGACCAACAAAATAGTCACTGAAAAGTTGAATCTAAGTTTTTGTAAGTTTGGGCCTGACTCCCACATTAAATTCAAAATGAGGGTCAACATATTTTTGATTTACTAGCTGTTTATAAACATTGTTGCCGATAACCAAATAAATGTTGATTCAAGTAGCAGATTCCTGGGTATAGCATAGACACAACATCAATGCTAAAGGAGAAATAATCACATACCAGCTTTTTGCTTTGGCTTGATATTTTCCAAACCCTTCAACACTAAACTGTAACAGCCTAAGACTGTTTGAGAAAGGATTAACCCTTTCCCAAACAAAACCGGGTTTTGATGTCCCTGGTAGAAATGCCTAGGGAAAACATTGAGGCAAAAGAAGAAACTGCTGATAACCAGCAGTTTCTCCTTTTGTCTCAATATTTTCTGTCCTTTATTTTACACAAATCCTTCCCTTTTTAAGAATAATTTTGTTATCTACAACAGTTTTCAAATGGTATCACATCAAAATTTGACTGTTTGGGAAAGGGTAAAGAGACATAAAGTGGAGATTGTATATTTATTTGAACAGATAAATATATTTTGCATAAAACACAATTCAAAGAGAGTGTTATGGATTTTCTGTCACATGAAATGAAATCAAGAATATGCTTTACTCTTTCTTATAACCTTTAGGATTAGCATGTCGGTTCAATCATTTTTTCCATTTATCCCTCACAGTAGTTTCATTGTCCTAGCAATACTCTGTTTGACATTCATTACATGAGGAAATATTATAGGAAAAGAAATAAATGCTGCTTACTAGCATTTTCTTCAATCCCCTAATGTTTTCTACCATTTCGATTCAGAATTCTGAATTCAGAATTAAATATATTTTGTTGACTGCAAGATCTTTGAATCAAGACCAGTCTCAAAATTATGCATGTTGCAATAAAAGCTAACATATATCAATGTTACTGATTGCAAAACTGATTGCCCTATTTCACCAAGTATTTCCTTGTATAGCTCACAATAAATTACCTACCACAACAACTCTAGCTATTAGCTAGAGATGCTCTGCCAGGTCATTTATTGTGAGCTATACTTGTATGGATTTGGTATATTTAGGTTTTACGCCATTTTCAACTGCTATGGTCATATCACATCCGCTGGAGCACCTAACAATAGATTCCTGTTGCTTCTCATACCAGTACTACCACCCTAACTGAGCCTCCAGCTGCTCACCCACAAAGGTTATACTCTTATGAAAAACATCTAGAATACATGGTTAGGTGCAGCTTACCTGTAACGAGACAGTTGTGACATCTGTAGCCACTTCCTACACCATCACTGTCCTCTGAATCATTGTCAGAATCACTGCCTGAACTTGCATCCACTGTAATAGAACAAAATACATGTATGCTCTTATACACGACAGTCAAGAAATATTTACAAGTTTTGATTGATTGATTGAGGTTAACCCTTTCTCAAATGGCAAAAATATAAACTTATCCAATATGAAAGCTTCTGCAGATGACAAAATGGATGTTTTCCAAGATAAGGTTTGTGTTCAATATAGCACAGAAAATATTGAGACAAAAGAAGAAACTGCTGATTATCAGCAGTTTCTTCTTTTGTTTCAGTGTTTTCAAACGCCTTTTCTCTTGGGGATGTCAAAACCAGGTCTTGTTTGGGAAAAGGTTAAATGCCTCTTAAAACTGCTTTAGTCATATCTGGCAAAATCTCATACCATACTACCATCACAACCTTACCGAGCCTCCAACTCTCCCCAACTTAGGTTTACCATTATCAAAGCATTTTGTATGCGGCCAAGCATCGAACCCAGGACCACATGAGAGAGAGTCTGATGTGGTACCTACTATGCCAAGGCAGCAGCTATAAAGTTCTGAAATCTCTTAACCCTTTCCCAAACGGCAAAATTTTAGGGTGGTCCAATTTGAAAGGAGTTGCAGACGACAAAATTAATGATATCAAATAGAGAACATTTTTATGTTAAAGCCAAGAAAATATTGAGGCAAAAGGAGAGTGCTGTTCACCAGCACTTTCTTCTTTTGCCTCATTGTTTTCCCATGCCTCTCCTCATAGTGACATCAAAACCCAGTCTCGTTTGGGAAAAAGTGAAAGCAATAATAGGGGTGATTACAATCACAGAATACTGCATGATTTAATAGGCTTATTCTTGCTTTATGTTACACTGACAGATGCAAGAGTATTCAACCTGTTCTAAACCTGTTATTTAATTTTTTGTTTGCTAACTGCGCATGAAAAAATTCTAAAACAAGACGTGTTTGCGAAACATGAATGCCCCCGAAATGGCAAATGAGTTTTCGGACAGACAGACGGACAGACTCAGGTAAGACAATAAGCCCCCATCATTCCATGCGGGGGACATAAAAATCCCATTGATGAGCTTTTTTTTTACAAATGCACTGTGGATCCACGCTTTACCCCTGGATCCACACAATGTGGGTGTCGTTTGGGAAAGTGTTCAAATAATGGTATGTTGCAGACAATGAATTATGAATGTGTGGACTAGCAGCATGAAATATGATGGTTAAGATAAGCTAATCTACAAAAGTCTCCGATAACGAGTTTCTATATCACAGACCTTGCCATTTTCATATGCAAACCCTTTCTCAAACAAAACCTGGTTTTCACTTCAATGGTAGAAAAGGCTTGGGAAAACATTGAGGCTAAAGGAGAAAATGCTGATTATCAGCAATATATTCTTTGCTAAATTATAGACAAAGCAAATATATCAACATCCATCTTGCGGTCTGCAGCAGCTTTCAAACTGGCCCATGCTAAACTTTTGCCTTTTGGGAAAGGAAAAATAACCCACCATGTCAAATTGAACAGTGAATATCCTCCTAACAAGCCTAGAAGTTATATTTTTAAATCGTAAAAGCTTGGGAAAACATTTACGCAGAAAAAGTAAATCCTGACAAGCAGCATTTTTTTTTCATTTTGCCTCAATATTTTCTGAGCTGTGATTCACTTTGGGAAAGAGATGTATCATAGAGACATAGACCACAGCTACAGATAGGAGTTTTTTTTGTGTGTTTTTTTTTCTTTTCAAAACAGAAAATATCATTTATTTTGTTCACCAAACCCTATCTTGTGGGTACTCATTGGAATCATTTTGATATGATTCCAGTGAGTACCCACAACATAGAGTTTGGATTTGCTATAACTAATCTAGAATGTCTTAACCACCTTTTATCTGTTGCTCAGGCTGAGACAGTTCCCCATTATCTCTATAATCAGACATATCCACTCTTTTCAACTCCATACAAGCTAATGGCTTTCGAAAACATTGTGGAAAATGAAGAAATTGCTTGTGACAAGCAATTTCTTCATTTCCCACATCGTTTTCTTTTGATAAAGACCCAAATATGTAAAATTTGTTTTACTTGAAAATGTTGTCTGCATTAACTTTGAATCGGGAAAAGTCAAAGATATTTTGCAGTTTGGTAATGGGTTAATATCTCCATTTTCGGACAATGACAAGGCCCATTAAGGGCAACACTCAGCTCTATAATGTGCTGCACAATGCCTCCTAAATCGATACAAATGGCCCCGCAGGGACCCCTTCACTTTTGTTTACAAGACGTGCTTCAACCATGAAGCCTCCCCGGGAGACAAAAGATGCGGCGAATAATTCCATAATAGGGGATTATGGGCGAAACGGTGGGAATTTCCAAACACTCTTTATAATGAGGGGAGATACATCCGGAAATTGATTTTGATGAAAAATGTCACACTCGCTGACGGCAAGAACGGCAGAACGCGATGACGGAGTGAAGCTATCCAGTCTTAAACTGTCATTTAACACATTACTCGATAGAAAAGACCTCTTCACTTTTTTCCAATTTTTCTCATTTCCAAAATAGCAAAACTTGACTAATGGTCCAACAGTAAAATGAATATTGATAAAGATAGAATTTGTGTACAACATTAACCATGGAGAATATTGAAGCAAATGGAGAAAATGCTGATATCAGCATTTCTTCCCCCTTCGTTTCCATTTATACCAAGCATTTTTAAACGCAAGTAATAATCATGCCTTGGTTTGGAAATTGTTATCCTTTTCCCAAACAAGACCTGAATTATGCATTCCTATGAAAACAGGCTTAAGAAAATATTGAGACAAAAGAAAATGCTGATAACCAACTTTTCTCCTTTTACTTCAATGTTTTATAAGCTATATTACACACAAAACTTTCTTTATCAACATCCATTTTGTCGCTTGCAGTAGCTTTCTTTCCATCTGGGAAAGTGTTATGACAATACAAAACTTACAGAATTCGCTGCTGGCAGGTCTCTGTGATCGTGTTTGTGCTCGCTTGACGCCGTGTTTTCGATGTCGGCGGTGTGGACGGTTGGCGGCAGCAGCAGGAGTCTTCTTCCAATAGTAGTAGTACTCTACAAGGTCTCCCTGTGATATACAGACATGAACATAGAAAATTTATTTACCCTTTCCCAAACGACAAAATTTGAAGGTACACTTCAACAAGAGCTGTCCGAAGACAGCGCGCTCGACTTTCTAAGTTGCTAAGTATAAAGGGGGCATAACTCCAAATATAGTGGAACCAGGGTCATGGGCCCTGATAGTAAGGTAGAGGGTGTGATGGTGAATAAGTATTCCAAGTTTGGGTTGAATTCCTTTGATAGTATGGAAGTTATTGATGTTTGAAAAAACTTTAACCTTTGTTGCAACGCCAACGCCGACGCTCGGGTGACAGTATAAGCTCTCATTTTCTTCGAAAAGTAGAGCTAAAAACTGCCACAAATGACATAATGGAAGTTATTAAAGATAGGATTTGTGTAAAATATGGCTTAGAAAATATTGAGACAAAAGGAGAAACTGCTGGTTATCAGCAGTTTCTTCTTTTGTTTCAATGTTTTCCCATGTCTTTTCTATTAGGGACATCAAAACCTGGTCTTGTTTGGGAAAGGGTTAATTGATCAATTACCATGCAGAAGGCAAAATTTTGGACTTGACCAAATTCAATGATGCTGCAGACGACAGTTTCAACAGAGTTACAGAAAAGAGAGGGTATTATGGCTTTTCAAAGTGCAATATTTCATCTATTGTTCACCAAACCATATGTTGTGTGTACTCATTAGAATCATTTGAGACGATTCAAATTAGTACCAACAACATGGGGTTTGGATTTGAAATAACAAAGTTAGAATGTCTTCATTCCCTCTTATCTGTTGCTCTGAATAAATATAGAAAATTTATTCTTTGATTAATTACCAGACCGCAAAATTTTAGGACTTGTCCTAATTCAGAGATGTTGTAAACTACAGTTTCAAGTGGATGAAATATTAGATTTGTTGGTATTTTGTGTGGAAAACATTGTGGAAAACGAAGAAATTGCTTGTCACAAGCAATTTCTTCATTTCCACAATGTTTCCTGAAGCCTTTATCTTGTGGGACGTCAAAAATCATCATTATGCAGGAATGGATTAATATGAGAATACAGACATATTGTATGCATTTCATTCCAAAAACACAATGATAAATTTTGGATCGTAAATTGATAGGAAAGAGAGGTTGAAAAGCTCTCGTAATATATAGCCAAGCTACCTCTTTTATCAAACACATTCTAGCATTAATAATTCTTCCCATTTCTTTTGAATATAATTTTACGAGATCTTAATTCGAAAACTTTCAGACACTTATAATCCTCTAATTTAAGTTAAATGTTCTGCAAGGAACAGGTGCAAGCTTTATGGAACTAGCAGGTTTCTGTGCTTTACAGGATTCTGTAATCTAAATAAGATTTAGAACAACTGCCTAAAGTTCAACTCGTTACTAGACATTAGCCCATAACTGCACAGTGACGCCTTTTGACTCCCACACAAAAAAGCTTGGGAAAACATTGTGGAAAATGAAGAAATTGCTTGTGACAAGCAATTTCTTTATTATCCACAATTTTTTCTAACCCAATATGTAAAGATTTTTGAGATTTTATCAACTTGAAATTGTCGTCTGCAACACCTTTCAAATTGGAACAGTCTAAATTTTGCAGTCTGGTAATGGGTTAACCCTTTCCCAAACAAGACCTGGTTTTGACGTCCCTAATAGAAACTGCTTGTGAAAACATTGAGACAAAAGAAGAAACTGCTGATAACCAGCAGTTTCTCCTTTTGCCTCAATATTTTCTGAGCTGTTTAACACACAATTTCTTTCTAATATCAACACTCATTTTGTCATCTGCAGCAGCTTTCAAATTGGACCACCCTAAAATTTTGTCGTTTGGGAAAGGGTTAAAATGTTAGACTGGAAATTTGTTACAAGCAACAAAATGTCTGTAGTTGGGTTTTTTTTTCCACAAAAGGAGCTAACAGTAATGATTTATTGCATCAAAAGTTACTACCGACAGCTACGGTCAATGTGACAAAGATTTTTAAGGCCTTGATAAAGGTAGAATACCCATAATGTGACCATATTCAGACTACCTTAAAAACATCATCTTGAAGACTAGAGTAGCAGAGGATCAAACCATTGATTCATGGGTTACACGTCTAGCGATGTATGCCAAATACATTTTACAACCAATGTAGGTATGAGCATACCGCTAATTAAACCAACATTGCCCTTATAACAGAAAACGTTCACAAATAATGGATCCATGAAAATGAAAGACAAATACAGGGATTGCTGTAAAAACAGAATTAGTTAATTTTTCTCCACGGTTCTGCTAGAACTTGTCATTCCACACAGTAATAAATACCCAGTCACACAGCTTACAAACATTCCAACCAAATAGATCTCTCTGTGAATGCCTTATCATTACAGAAGTTGTAATATGCTTTCACTCTTATTTCCATTACATTATTTAGAGTACTTCATTTTTTCTCAAACAAGACCAGGTTTTAACATCCCTAGTAGAAATGGCTTTGGAAAACATTGAGACAAAAGAAGAAACTGCTGATAACCAGCAGTTTCTTCTTTTGCCTCAATATTTTCTGTACTATATTTTACACAAATTTGATCCTTATCATCATCCATTTTGTCCTCTGCAGCATAAATTCTAAAAGCCAGAATTGTCATTTGGAAAGCGTAAATCTTTCTCCCTGGTTCTGCTGTAACTTGTCATTCCTCACAGTAATAAATACCCAGTCATACAGTTTACAAACATTCCTACCAAATAGATCTCTCTGTGAATGCCTTATCATTACAGAAGTTGTGATGATTTCACTCTTATTTCCATTACATTACTTTGAGTGCTTATTTCTTTCCAAAACAAGACCAGGGTTTGACATCACTAGTAGAACAAGAGCTGTCCGAAGACAGCGTGCTCGACTTTCTAAGTGCTGGACTTTCTAAGTTGCTAAGTATAAAGGGGGCATAACTCCAAATATAGTGGAGCCAGGGTCATGTGCCTTGGTAGTAAGGTAGAGGGTGTGATGGTGAATAAGTATTCCAAGGGTTGAATCCCTTTGATAGTATGGAAGTTATTGATGTTTGAAAAAACTTTAACCTTTGTTGCAACGCCAACGCCGATGCCGACGCCAACGCCGACGCCCGGGTGACAGTATAAGCTCTCATTTTCTTCGAAAAGTTGAGCTAAAAAGGCATGGGAAAACATTGCAGCAAAAGAAGAAACTGCAGATAACCAGCAGTTTCTCCTTTTGTCAATATTTTCTATGCTTTATTGTACACAAATCTTTACTTTGATAATGTATTTTTTGACATCTGCAGTAGCATTCAAGATCTTTCTGTGAATGCCTTATCATTACAGAAGTTAACTCCTATTTCCATTACATTACCTTGAGTGTGTTAAGGTAGAATACCCGTAAGGTGGCCATTTTGAGTTTCATAAAACATTTTCAAGCCGCGTCGTTACCTATTCGGGCGCGGTCGTAAACATTTGGCGGTGGGAAGTTCCAGCGCCAAATGTTTGACGACGACTGAATATTTACGACGTCATTCAAGATATGGACTACAGTAAGTCACTGGTTTCCTAAATGGCGAAACTAAAGTGTAATCATAAGGAGCCAAAGACAACAAAATAATTCTAAGAGCAGACCATATATGTATGATTTAGGAGAAAATATTGATGTTTATCAGCATTTTCTTTTTTTGCCTCAATGTCAGAACTGCATATTGTTTTGAAGAACAATTTGACATACATGCCAGATTGGAAACTTGATCCTATTTATATACTTGATGTTTCAAGCAGAAAATCACAGCTCAGTGCAGAAAGGATCTAGCCCTCTGATTCTAGATCAAATGACAATTATTCGCTGAGCAAGAATGACAACAATGTTTAATACCAACATTAGCGACTAGGGAAATTACAGTAACAGAAATAACCTGGTGCAAACAAAACATAGCAATATTAGAACCATGCCAGAATTATGTGATAATATTTGGGTAATGGGGTTCTTTATGACCCCACCCCATCTAGCAGTGACTATTTTGGCAAGAGGGGTCAGCCAGAGTGAATTATATCAACTTTTACCAATGTATTTTCTCACAATACTTATTCTTTTTCTGCAATGTTTTCCAGATCTTTTTTCAGAAGACTTAACCCTTCATCAGATGTCAACAGTTTAGACTGGTCCAAATTCAGAGGTGTTGCAGACAACAGTTTTAAGTTACAGAAAGTATACATTTTTTTGTCTTTTGCTTGGCAAAAAAGCCAAGCAATTTCTTCATTTCCCACAATGTTTTCCAAAGTCTTTATCTTTAAGGGAGTCAAAAAGAGTCAATGTGTGGTAATGGGTTAACCAGACTTTATACAGCTCATCATCTAAATATTTAATTAATCAACACATTAAATTTTCATAGGTAGTTGAGTTTATATCAATTTTAACAGGTAAATTTTATTTGAACATTAAGGGAATTTTAAAACAGCATAATGCATCTAGATTAATTTTGCCGTGTTTTATTCAGGAGTAATAAAGATTTGGCGATACTCGTTTGGTGGCTTTATATTACAGCCTTTATAATGACGGAAAAACGCAGTTTTATTGCCTCCCTCCAAGTTTCATAGAAATCCCGTGAAATAAAAATGTCATAAAATTATGGTTAGGATAAAGAATTAATGGGCAGTAGCAGCGGTTATGGGTTTTAGTAGCTTCTGTGAACTGTGTATTGATTAGTTGAGCGCAGTACAACTTTAAGTGCCTTCATAATGTATAAGCACTTACAAATGTAATGCACCTACTATATCGCTGGTCACGTTCGAAATGTAACTACAGCTTATTTAACCCATTACCAATCAGCAAAATTTTAGACTAGTCCAAATTCAAAGATGAGGCAGACGACAATTTCAAGTGAATGAAATTTTACATATTTTGGTCTTTTTGCATAGAAAACATTGTGGGAAATGAAGAAATTGCTTGTGACAAGCAATTTCTTCATTTTCCACAATGTTTTCCGAAGCCATTATCTTGTGAGGAGTCAAAAAGAGTCATTGTGTGGTAATGGGTTAAGTTTTGACGTTTTCTGGTGTCACGGACCATATACATGTACTGAGCTACAGATAAGAAAGCATAATGGGGTTTTATATCCTCAATACATAACCGATTAACCATCAAACAATATGTTGTGGGTACTCATTTGAAATGTCACGTTGATTTGCTCTCTGAGTATCTCAGACATATTTACTCTCCAAAGCCGAGGTCTATTGAGTAACCATCAAGTATGACCTCTGCAGTTTTTGGTACACCAACAGCCTATTTGGTCGTCATAATCTAATTATAGCACATCATTTGATTTATCGAATCAAAATCATTCAGTTTTATCTTGCATTATCATTATGTATACATTACGTCGCTTCTATTTTTGGTTGAAGCCGGTAATTTGAAGCGTCAGCCAATGAAAGTTTGTATCAGATATTTCACTTTGGTGTGTATAGCCAACGATTGGATACCGAAATCCTGCAAAGGCCCCGAGATTAGACGTGAAATGACCCTGTGAGAACAGAGCATCATTCTATCATAATGGAATGTTCTTAAGAGAGTAAGACAAATTATATAGAAGAAGTAACACTTTTAGAGAGCTATTTGCTTGGAGAGTTTGGTTTATTGGCGTTTTACGACGTTTTCAACGGTCATATCGCGAAGGCTGAAGCACCTAACCATGGACTCCTGTTGTTTCTCATACCAGTACTACCACAACACCCTTACCGAGCCTCCCGCTGCTCATCCACATAGGTTCACAATACCAAACCATTGATGGGTGACATTTTGTCAGAAAGGGTATTTGCCGCGGCTGGGTATCGAACCTGGGACCTCTTGAATGGGAGGCAGCTTCCAAGCAACTTCCTCATTTTCCACAATGTTTTCCAGAGCTTTTATCTTGAAGGGCGTCAAAAAACGTAAATGTTTGGGAATGGATTAAATCTGATCGCTATTATCTAGTGATGTTTTAGTGGAAATAGATTCTAATCTTTCAAGAAATTTCAACTGTATTGTACACCTGACCATGCATTTCTTCCATCACAACCTTTGAGTTTCTCCAAATACTTTCTCTGCTGTAAAGTATACGCATTCCATTTCAATTTGCACCCATTTTAAAGTCTGGAGCATCTGGAACCGTCTACCATTTTTTTGTCGGTGAAACAGTGAACTCCCATGTTACCATATAACCTAAAAGGACTGAAGCCAAATGTGTATTACATTATCATTGATTTTGTAATAATCAGAATAAGAACAATTTTAATTTGTTATTGTTCCATCCTAGACATCTTTATGTTGTCAGCACATAAAACTCACACGTTTGAAGACAGTACAATTTAACTATTTCCCAAACAAGACATGGTTTTGACATTTATAAAAGAAATAGTTTAAGAAAATATTGAGGCAAAAGAAAAAAATGCTGATAATCAGCATTTTCTCCTTTTGCCTCAATATTTTCTAGGCTATATTGTACTTCAAATAATGTCTTTATCCTCCTCCAGTCGTCATCTATAGCAACTTTTCATTTCGACAGCCTTAAACCCTAACGTTTGAAGACAGTACAATTTAATTCCATTTTGAGATTCTACACCAGACACTAATCCAATCAAACTTCTACTAACATTTTTCATCATTGTTTGCAAAATGCCATGGCAATATGTGCCATTTCACAACAAACAGCCATTGGCATAGTATTCAAAAGCATAACCATTATTTTTTGCTGTTTCTTAAAAAGTATCATGCATATTTTCAGGTAGCATATCAGTCTAAACAAATTTATTCAAAATACAACAAATTTGCTGAGCCCAGATTTCTCAGTTGGTAAGGTCAGAGTTCATTGAACCTGGAGTCGCAGGTTGGAACCCGGATTTGGCCAATACCCATTCTGACATTTGAGGTGAGTCATTTGTCTCTCACCAATAGATGTGAATCATATAAGTGAGAGAGCAGCTGGAGGCTCGGATTGGATACTAGTGAGGCAAATTCCAGGAATCCATTGTTAGGTGCTCCAGCTGTCACAACATGACCATAGCATTTTAAAGAGGCCTTAAACATGAATCACTTATGCAACAAATTCAGCCTGTACATTATGCACATTCATGCCATTTTCAACACAGCCTGCTTGATGAAGTTGTACATGACAAGCGGAAGGAAGGGTCTATTGCTTAAACTTAAGATGCATTCATATATCAGCTTCAAAGGCAATAGAAAATTGTAATTTGTTTTTAGATGTATGAACAAATTTGTTCCTTAGATGTAAGAACATGTTTCACAAACACATGCAGTTTAATGGACCTCAAATAAACATATTTATCCTTTCCAAAACAGTTCAAGTTTTCACTTAATTTATCTCAACAAACAGCATGGAAACTGTTTTCATTTCTTCGTAAGAAGTATTTGATCATCTTTTCCATAGTCTACAAAGACAGCAGCAACTGTAAACTTCGAGGTCTAAGATTTTATTGTCTGAATAAAGATTCACATTTTCAAAAGACAGTACTTTCAGTACTTTGATCTTTTGTAAGAAACCATCAGCCAATCAAAGATCAGTAATCCTTCTGAAGTGGCTGGATCCCGACTCAGTTGTCAACAAGTAATCAGATAGAGGAGAATCACAACAAGCCTGAAACCAGCCTAGTGGGATTTATTTACCCTGAACTATGATGGTGGATTCAGTAACATTGGAAACTTGAAATCTATCACTAAAGTTGATGAAAATAATACAACCCCAACAAAGCCACAAAATTGTCCGGAAAACGGTATTTGTTCGGAAAAGTGTTTTTCAGTCAAATCAGGGGCTGTAACTCCGAAATAATTAATCAGATTTTAACAGAATTTGTGTTTTACACATCTACAGGCACACTTTTGCCAAGTATGGACAGTATGTGTAAGAGAACTTGTCTGGACAAAATTTCAGACAGACCGCCCATACCAAAAGACTAACCAACCAACAGGCTGATTCCAGTATATCCAACTTGAGGAATCTTAATCTCTGAACTCTGGCACCCCACATGGGAGCTTAACAAAACTATTAAATCATTTATCAGACCAGTTAAGTTTTCTTTGAATTTCATTTACAACTTCACTTATATTCAGTGCTCAATTCCAGAATGATACAAGTTATAAATATGTTGGTGGTCAAGGGTTATATTGCAGGATTAAGCTGACGACAGGAGAATAAATATTGGGAGAAAAAGAAAGCTTGAAAAATGACAGTGTTGTATGGAGAGTATTGGTTTGTTCGGTGATTGATTGACCGAGTACAGATAAGGTTGATATGGTTAGACTCATATTTTCTGCCTTATCATGGCCAACTTTTTGTATCCAGTCATTCAACAGGGCTTGTTCATACAGTTACAGTTAGAATCGTCGAGAATGTAACATGCAAACACTTTCATAGCAGAAATTGCAACAAATCCATACAAGGCATGTTACTTATACACTGTGTAAGTGCATGTTCTTATGAAGTTCAATTGATCTCACTGGCCTAGGAGGAAGGGGGGGGGGGCTGAAAAAAAAATTAGAATAAAATCATAACAAGTACATGTACTACCATAACATCCTTTCTGTCATCCCAACCGCTCATTCCAGTTAGGTTTATGATTATCCATCCATCAGTGGGAGAAAAATGTCGCTGCCGCCAGGAACAATACCAAGAACCTAATATTTGATCGTCGAACATTGCGTTTAAAAATGCATAAATAAACTGTAGTTGAAAACATTTCCAACAGTCGATGAATTGTTACACAAAATCTGCAAGATTCCATCACCATTTTTTGAGAATTATGACATTAAAAGAGAAGCTGTTTCCAATGAGTACCTACATCAAAGCATTTTACTTAATCCTTTCCCAAACAAGACCTGGTTTTGACATCCCTAATAGAAAATGCTTGGGAAAACATTGAAACAAAAGAAGAAACTGCTGATAACCAGCAGTTTCTTCTTTTGTCTCAATATTTTCTGTGCCATATTTTACATTAATTCTATTTTAATAACTTTAATTTTGTCATTTTTGGCAGTTTTTTCAGTGGATCACCCTAAAATTTTGCCGTTTGGGAAAGGGTTAAGTAATATCTATAGGGTTCAATACCAGCTTTCCCCAATTCAGCAATTTACCAGAACACAAATATATAGACTGGTCTACTGTTTTATTTTCATTAAATTTATTAATTCCAAATCAAAAAGGGGAAAAACATTGTCAATATGGAGATAAAGTTATATCAATCATTAATTTCCCCTTTTCCCACACTATTTCTGAAAGGTTGTCTATCAACTTGTCAATTAACACCTTCCTGAGTTTACTGCCTCTAAAATACCCAGTCTTTCATTTTACATGGTAAGGGAAGTAACTCCAACAATACTACAATCACAATACAAACAAAACAAAGCATAAACACTGGAAAATTAGACAAAATATAGACTTTATCATAAACAATACTTACAGATAATTAAAATAAACCTCTGCCACACTCAAAACATCCTAATTTCCACACAAAAAGCTTGTTTTTGTGATAAAATTGTCAAAACATTCATGAATATCTGAGTAGGTTACTGTATATCTCACCGTTTTATCACTGTTAATCAAGTCCTATGACACAAATACAACAAACAAAACTTGTCAAATCCACGATTATTTCACAAATAATAGTTTTCGAGTCAAAAACACTTGATTATCAAGTCAATCGTTGACAAAAGTCTATAAAACTCGCACTCTCTAACACAATGAATACAAACCCAAATAATCAAGATGGCTGCCGGTATATAATGTAGTGTGTAGCAAATATAGGAGTGTAAACTCGCTATTCTGCTATTAAAGAGGCATTGAACAAATAGACAGGCAGAAAATTTCCATTCATTCACACACGTTCTCTATTCTATAGGATTTTATAGGCTTTTTCAGACAGTATGCTGAGCTATTTGAGTGAGCTGTTTTCTCACATTACGTATATTATATTGTCGGTGTTATTGCAAAAGCTCGTAACTACAGCTTGATTAAAGCTGTAGTTACGAGCTTTTGCAATAACACTGACAATATATCATCCCTTTTCAACAAAAACCTGGACCAGCAGCTTGATTTAAGCTGCAGTTACAAGCTTTTTGTTGAAAAGCAGTGATAGGCTGCATAGTAGATTATATGGATTTCTAGTTATTACATGTTATATATTTTGCATAACCCATGACCAGACCACAAAAGTAAAAGTTGTAGTTACATATTGCCAGTTATCAGCGATTGTTCTTCTTTTCTCTAAGTATTTTAAAACCTTTCATTGTTTGGCTTGTCAGGACATAGAACAAATGTCAAGGTTGATCCATTGATTAAGGGTTTAATGCCTCTTTCAACTACTATGGTCAGATCATTGCGGCTGGAGCACCTTATCATGGATTCTGTCGTTTCTCATACCAGTACTACCACAACATTCTTACCGAGCCTGCAGCTGCTTGCCCACATAGGTGTACGATTATAAAACCATTGGAAAGGAAGTTTGCCGCAGTCGGGAATTAAACCCGGGAGTGAGAGTCAGATGAGCTACCAAATGCGCTATAACAACAAATGTCAAGGGCGGGGGATGAATCAAGGTTTGGAACTTTCTACCTAAATTTCATTTTGATTTCACACTTTAGTAGACAACTATTTGAGCGAGATGATTTGAGCAGCTTACCATGGATTCCTGTCATTTCACTCACCAGTACTACCACAACATCCTATTCGAGCATCAAGCTGCTTGCCTATATAAGTTTACAAGTATCCAACCATTTGTGGGAGACAAATGTTGGAAAGCATGTTTGCCACAACAGGAGATCGATCCCAGGACCTCATGAGTAAGAGTCTGATGCACTAACAACTGCGCCAATTGACCTTGGCCAGGTGGGGGCCAAACATGGGACCTCATGAGTAAGACTCTTACCCACTACCAACTGCGCTATGGTTCTGCTGAATTCTCAAGTTTCATGATTATTGCATCAAAAGTATGGTATGTTACATCTGTGGTGAAGTTGGTAGTATATAACACTCTAAATTGTGAGCTACAGAGTTCAATCCCCTACCACAGCAAATATCCATTCTGACATTCATCTCCCTCCAAGAGACGGGTTATAATTATCTGAGGGGAATGAGGAGCTGGGGGCCCAGAGAGGAAGTTGCGTTCAGAATAATAATTGGGTTCATTATAAACCATGATTAAGTCATATGTAGCTGGAGCACCTAGCCATGGATTCCAGACCTGTCTTTTCTCGCACCAGTACTGCCACATATCTTTTCTGAACCTCCAGCTGCTCATATCACATCTCACAATGTTTAAGATTGTCCAGCCATTGGAGGTAGAAAAATGTACGAAAGGTTATTTGCCACAGTAGGGGATCAAACCCAGGGACCAATGTCTTAAAAGTCCAAGGAAGAATTCTTTGTCAGGAGAAGTCTCTAAAATTTTTCTTTCATAAGACAGCTCTGTGTGCCCAGTACCCTGTATTTGTAAAGTTCCATATGTACTTTTACTACTAGACAGGAGTACAGACAAATGGACACTTTGATTCAATTATACTACCAATCGAAATCTGCAAAAACTTATCAACTTATCAAACAGACCATGTGCATGTGTTTGTGTGCAAGAAATAAACTTTTTCTGAAAGTAAGCTCTATTTGTAAGCTCTATATGTGAAGTAAGCTCTATTTGTAAAGCTCCACTCTAGTTAACTACTAGACAGCAATAGTGACAGATGGACACTTTGATTCAATTTACTCAACAAATTGAAATCTGCAAAAAATTAAAAAACACTATTTATGTGTGTGCGCAAGAAAATAGACTTTTTCTGAAAGTAAGCTCTATTTGTAAGTTCTATAATGTCAAGTAAGCTGTATTTGTAAAGTTCCATTATAGTTAACTACTAGACAGCTATAGTGACAGATGGACACTTTGATTCAATTTACTCTACAAATTGAAAACTGCATAAATTTAACAACCCTTCTTTGTGCATGTGCATGAGAAAATACACTTATTCTGAAAGTAAGCTCTATTTGTAAGTTCTATAATGTCAAGTAAGCTGTATTTGTAAAGTTCCATTATAGTTAACTACTAGACAGCTATAGTGACAGATGGACACTTTGATTCAATTTACTCTACAAATTGAAAACTGCATAAATTTAACAAACCTTCTTTGTGCATGTGCATGAGAAAATACACTTATTCTGAAAGTAAGCTCTATTTGTAAGTTCTATAATGTCAAGTAAGCTGCATTTGTAAAGTTCCATTATAGTTAACTACTAGACAGCTATAGTGACAGATGGACACTTTGATTCAATTTACTCTACAAATTGAAAACTGCATAAATTTAACAAACCTTCTTTGTGCATGTGCATGAGAAAATACACTTATTCTGAAAGTAAGCTCTATTTGTAAGTTCTATAATGTCAAGTAAGCTGTATTTGTAAAGTTCCATTATAGTTAACTACTAGACAGCTATAGTGACAGATGGACACTTTGATTCAATTTACTCAACAAATTGAAAACTGCAAATCCAATGAGACTACTTGTTCTTGGGACAGAATTGAGGAGAACCCTGATTGCTTATCTGATAATTTGTCTTAACCCTTTCCTAAACAGCTAAATTTTGGGCTGTAATCCAAAGCTAAGGTGTTGCAGTCGACAGTTTTAAAAGAAAGAATTTGTACAATATTATGGTCTTTTAGGTAGAAAACATTGTCGAAAATGAAGAAACTGCTTGTTACACGCAATGCCCCTACCAAATAGTTCAAGACCTGTTCTAGAAAGTTAAATGGTACTTCTAGAACTTGGGTTTTCAGGTTGGGAGTTCGAACATCGGCTGGGGCAATATCCTTTCTGACAATTGACAAAAGTAATTATTCTGTAACCAATGGATTTGCAATGTGACTGCATCATGGATTCCTGGCATATTTCTGACAGCACTACCACACTATCTAATCTGAGCCTAGAGCTGCTCTGAGTCACATTGCAAATCCATTGTTGACAGAAAAAATACTTTTGTCAAATGTCAGACAGGATATTGGCCCAGCCGGTGTTCGAAATCACAACCAGAACTCAACTTCTGAGAAGTGCCATTCAATGTCCTAGAACGTTCTAGAACTTTTTCGCAGGGGTTTCTTCCTTTTCCACAATGTTTCCCAAAGTCTTTTATTTTTTGGGGTGTCAAAATGTTTGAAAGTTGCTACAGATAACAACATTCATGTTGATTAAGATGGCATTTGTCTAACATATAGACCAGAAAAAATATTGATGAAATAGCATGAAATGCAGGTTGACAGCAATTTCTTTTTATGCCTAAATATTATAAAAAAATCTTCAAGGGACATTAAAACCAAGTCTTGTTTGTGAAAGGGTTAAAATGTTGTCATCTATAAATTTAAGTATTTTAGTTGATAATAAATATATTGTTAGTTCAGGACCAGTTCTGCAAGCATCCTTTAATCCAACATGGGTTGTCTCCCTTAGTCCATATCAGTTCATATTTTCTTTTAAACTCATTTCCGAACAAGATATGGTTTGGACATCCATAATGGCTTGGGAGAACATTGAGACAAAGAAGAAAATGCTGGTAACCAGCATTTTCTCCTTATGCCTCAATATTTTCAGGGCTAGAATTTCCACTAGCATACTGGCATTTTGCTAATTGAAATTAGAAATTGCTAGTGATTTTATTTGACACTAGCTTTTACAGGCTAGTGGAAAAATATTCCCCATTATAACATACTAAACCAGATTGTAATTTTGCCTTTTTGCTAGTGGTTTCAAAAGCAACTAGCAACATATTGCTAGTCATTTTTTCAGGAAAATTCTCTTCCTGGTTTTCTGTGCTTTATTATACACAATTCTATTCTCTGTGAACATCCATTTTGTCATCTGCAGCAGCAGCTTTTATATAGATCCACCCTACTATTTTGTTGTTTGGGAAACTTGTTTTATGTAGTCAGGCCGAAATAAGATTTTTGGATTCAACACCTCTTTCAACTGTTTTGGTCATATCACACAGCTGGAGCACCTAACAATGGATTCCTGTTGTTTCCCATACCAGTACTACCACAACACCCTTACCGAGCCTCCAGCTGCTCGCCAACTTAGGTTAATGATATCAAACCATTGGCAGGTGACATTTTTGTCAGAAAGGATATTAGCTGTGACTGGCTATCGAACCCAGGACCTCTCAAGATGCGCTACCAACTGCACTATATAAAGATACTGCATGGCAACCATATAAATCTTGGTAAGCATATCTGACTGTCTCAGATAAACATTTTATGACAAGCAAGGTGAAAGCTCAGCATCCATTAAAGGGAGATAATTATGGCCCTGACTATTTTTGTGTTCATTAGACTGGGACCCAGACAGCCCATAAATCTGGATTCCCTCCCAGTCTATCCAGACATATTTATATCCTCTCTCACAGTCAGATGTCAGGCTTTTCTCTCTGATAATTTCCTGTTATTGCATTTTTTGTAAAGAAAATGCCATTTTTGTGTACATTACACAAAGGGGGATAATCGTAAGATCTTTTATGCTTATTTTTTCCCCCAACAATACTTGCTTTTGATTTGCCTATCAGATAAAGTTTTAGAAAACATTATGAGAAAGGAAATTGCTGATATCCAGCATTTTCTCTTTTTCCTAAATATGTCTCAGCCTTCCTTTCCAGAATGCCCACTGGACTTCTTTTTTTCCGATAGAATATGCTACAACAGTAGTATAGAAATATTCCTGTACCAACAGGCAAAATGTCCATAGTTTTGAACAATGCAGGAAAGTGCAGTGCAAAATATGCAATTTTCATGAACAATTACTTTTGGAACAAACTCTGTTAATAACATGTCAAAACAATTCACCAGCACTTTTATAAAATGCAATTGGAAAACATTTGAAATGCATTAGAAAACATAACAATCACAATACTTGAAGGTTTTTATTGCAGCTTAATGCCTCTTAACAAAACATAAATTCTCTACTAAAAGACTCGAAACAGTTTAAACACCCTTTGGCTAGATGTTACATAAAAGTGCAGCTAATTATCTTGAAAGATTTTTTCTTTATCATTATTAAAGGCCCAATCACACATCCAAAATGCTCAATTCACTCAAAAATCACGCAAATACTAGATCTGTGCATGATTGTCTGTACATCGAAATATGTCAAAATTTGGGAATGAATATCATCCCTAAAATGATTGTGGCTATTTTTTTACCTATTCTACCCGACGCTTTTCAAATATGTTGCAGACAACAATTTCATGCAAGTAAAATGTTACACTTTTTGGTCTTTCTGAGTAGAAATCATTGTGGGAAATGAAGAAACTGCTTCTCACAAGCAAACAATTTCTTTATTTTCCATAATGTCCCCTGTGAAAAGTTCATCTATGTTCAAGACTTGTTCTAGAACATTAAATGACAGTTCTAGAACTCTCATTTAACATTCTAGAACAGTTCTTGAACTTAAATGCGTTCTTGAGCTTTTTTTCGCAAGGGGTGTTTATCAAAGGCTTTGTATTTGCCCAAAATGAGGCATCAAAGAAGTCATTATGCAGGAATAAAGCGGTACTTACAGTCTCCTTATGTGGCAGGAGCTCTTTACGGATCTTGAAAAAGTTCTTGGAGTAAACCCTCAGTCCCTTCACAAACCGTTTCTGTAATAAAGAAGAACTTGGTTAACTCTTTCTCAAACAAGTCAAGGTCCCCGTTTCTCGAAAAATCATAAGGACGTTCTCAGACTCAAATCTGAGCACCGTGCTCAAATCGCACGAAATCCATGTGAACTTCAATCGAGTTTGAGTTTATTGGGGTTTTACGCCGTTTTCAACTACCAGGGTCATATCGCGGCGGCTGGAGCACCTACCCATGGATTCCTGTCGTTTCTTAAACTAGTACTACCACAACACCCTTACCGAGCCTCCAGCTGCTCGCCCACTTAGGTTAACGATTTCAAACCCATTGGTGGGTGACAATTTTGTCAGAAAGGGTATTAGCCGCGGCCGGGTATTGAACCCGGGACCTCTCGAATGAGGGTCAGATGCGCTACCAACTGCGCTAATGCCGCGGACTGAACTTCAATCGAATACCCTTCAACGTTGATTGGTATTCATTATTGAAGTTGAGCATGAACTCATGAGTATCTACTTAAGTTTTTTCGAGAAACTGGGGCCTGGCCTAGTATAGGCTTGGGAAAACATTGACACAAAAGAAGAAAATGCTGATAATCAGCATTTTCTCCTTTCGACTCCATGTTTTCTATGCTATATCTTGCACAAATACTATCTTCATTTACACCTATTATGTCAATTGTGGCGCCTTTAAAGTAAGACCACCCCAAAATTTTGCTGTTTGGGAAAGGGTTAAATTCTGTTATCATTTTCTAGGAATAGCTAATCACACTTTTGGCCATGCTAATTGACCTTTCCTCAAATACCATTAACCTTTACAAGGTCAGCATATATCCCTAACATCACCTATGTGCAGACTAAATCCTTCATTGAAAGCTTTCGGAAACATTGAGGAAATGCAATCTGCAAGAAATTGTTGGTTATCTTCTATATTTTCTCATTTTCTATCTGTTTTTTTTTTCTAAAAATTCTTTGTTTGACTTATCAAAAATATTTTTTATAAATGCAAATATCTTATAGATAGGAATTGTGTAGAATATAGCACAGAAAACATTGAGGCAAAAGGAGAAAAAGCTGCATTTTCTTTTGTCACAAATTTTCCATAACCTTTTCTACAAAGGACATCAAAACAAGCCTTTTAGGGGAAAGGATTAATAATTGCACAATTGTACTAATCTAATGAACATGAATTAACAAAGTAAAACGCCATAAAGCAGAGGAATTATCGAAACATCTAGGAAACCATAGTTTATTTTAGCACATAAAACTAAGTATTTTACCCCAAAATTGCAATAATGATCCCTTCTAGGAACAATAACTCTTTACAGACTCACAAAGCACTAATTATCCTCCCATTAACTATTCAAATTATCTGCTCCATGGAAAACACAATAGACTGCATTTACCAACATTTCTTAGTTTTGTTTTGCTAAAAAATTCTGAATTACCAAACAAACTATCCCATTGGACGGGATATAATGTCTCAACCAATCTGATAAATAGTTGTATAAAATCGCTTTCAATGAAAACCTTGTAACTGCAGCTTATCACAAGCTGCAGTTATGATGTTTTTGTTGAAAAGCAATGATAACTAGAATCATAGTTACAGGTTCTTGGGTATCACAACAGCAAGGCTTGGGGCTGATATGCCTGTCTAAGGGCAATCCCATAAATATGTCAAATGATGCGTGCAATACTTGGACTAACAACCTTAAGCCTCTTCTTGAAGCCATAACAAGCAGTTTCTCCTTTACTCTCAAGGTTTTCTATACTAAATCATGCATTTTAATCGATGGATATTAAAAATTTAATGTCAGCAACTGATTAAGAGCAGTCTATTATTCTATTGTTTGGGAAAGCATTTATGATAATTTACAGCTTAAAATGTCATTTTCCCCTCTTATCTATAATCCTGAAAATTTGCTAGAATATATGCCTTTAACCCTTTCCCAAACAAGACCTGGTTTTGACGTCCCTAATTGAAACAGCTTTGGAAAACATTGAAACAAAAGAAGAAAATGCTGATAATCAGCATTTTCTCCTTTTGTCTCAATATTTGTAAGCTATACAACATACATTTTGTACATTTGATATCATTTATTTTGTCGTCTGCAGAAGCTTTCAAATTTGACAACCCTAAAATTTTGTTGTTTGGGAAAGGGTTAAAATGGACAATCTGTTACAGAAAATCTATTCATGATGGTTCCTTAAGATATTTCATACATGTAAATTCTTTAGGGAAGGTGTTATGCCATGGAAATCAATTTGTTGCAACACACTGACCTTTATTTTAATGATTTTCACAAAATGTCTTACTGAATGAACAATTATACAGATGACACAGTCTGATCTTGATCTTGTTACGATGTTCCTTAGAAGTGGGCTTGATGAACAATCTGCAATCTGATTAAAATCTGGTGTCATTTTACAGTTAACTTTGACAGGCACCAGTTAGGGGTCATCTTCTATGTTAGATGTTGGTCATCCATGTGAGATGTTACTGTTACTTAACCCATTACCAAACGACAAAATTTTAGGGCGGTCCAAATTGAAAGATCCTGCAGACGACAATTACAAGTGAAAGGAATTTTTTATTCTTAGGTCTCTTCGGATGGAAAAACATAGCGGGAAATGAAGAAATTGCTTGTCACAAGCAATTTCTTCATTTTCCACTATGTTTTCCATGGTCGTTATTTTGTGGGGAGTCAAAGAGTCATTGTGTGGTAATGGGTAAACACTGGATTTTAATCAGATTGAACAACCTGTCAATATTACCCAGAAATGTGATGGTCGATCATATTCATGAGGCAGGAAAAGTGTTAAAGGGGGCCATGCTAGGTTTTTATAATAATAATGATAATAATAATAATAATAATAAAGACTTTATTTTATGCTTCGGAACTGTTCGGGAACTCATATTTGTGCATGGAAAAACAATTTGCAATGCATAAAAACCTCAATCACGGCGAATAACCATTTTTCCTTTGCTATAGATCAATCCTTTACAAGCGTGTTTACACATTCTATTTTTACTTCAAAACAAGACAAGGTTAAGGTCAACGAGACACACCTCCGCGGTATCAACACACCGTACAACCGGCTGTGTCGATGACTGTGACCTTATTTGCCAGGGATACATGGAAAGGTTTATTTTGTACAAGCACTGAACATTTATACGCATATTTATCAACTATAGAATACCAAAGATCCTTTCGTTTATTCATAAAAGTGAATTCATTTGACCTACCATGCACATGACATCAGATGCCGAATCTGTCTTCGATGACTTTCGACGCAGCCGATTGTACAGTGTGTAGAATCTCACTGAGCACAGATGACATATCTCTGACGTAATTGATTTTTGAAGGTTGGGCATATGTAGCCGTTACAAAACAAAAACAAGGCTGCCAGCACATTATTAATTGACTTGGATTTTAATACTTAATAAAGCTCGATGAGTGCTTACTTGTGGACATAAATGATCTACCCATTCAGGTTGGTAATTTCATACGTTATTTCTGGTTTGTAATTATTGTTCCATTTGCATTTTCGACAGCCTAGCTCGCCCCCCTTTAATTCCTCTCATAAATTCTTACCACATGGCCACTGAATCCAGCAATCCAGCAGAGCTCAAACCCACGACCTCCTGCGAGCCAATTACACTTTATCTGCCATATTATTTGCCAGATACAAATTGCGAGGAAAATATTCCCCCACAGAAATGAAACTCCAGTACGAGATAGGCCATTAAATGAAGTTATAGCCCTTCATAAAAACTACACACATCCTACCCAATAAAATCTAATTCCCTCTTTCCCCTCAGCATAACTTCTGGAAATCCTTTCCATGGTAAGACCTGGGCCCCGTTTTATCAACGAATTTTATTTACAAACTTTTTATTAAAACGATGGTCAGTCCCTGGTTTTGACGTTGCTATCAATGAAAGGTTTAGAAAACAAGACCTATAACTTAATCAAAATTATGCTGATAACACGCAATTTCTCCTTTTCTTTCAACACTTTCTATGTATCAATATTCACATTTCATAGGCTTCATGACATTGATCTAGTCATCAATCTTCAACACCTTTGATTTAAACAAATTTTTATTTTGCCACTTGGGAAAGGGCTAATCTTTGTCCATGAAGATTTTTGCATCAAGTTTAGACCAATATCAACCTGCACAGATTTTGTGTGCTGATCTTATCATAAACTATTTCCTAACAGATACCAGCAATTACTTCATTTCCCACAGTGTTTTCTACCTATAACAACCAAAATACATAGAATTTTCTTCACTTGAAATTGTTGTCTGCATCAGCTTTGAATTTAGACAAGTCTAACCTTAAGATTTTGTTGTTTGGAAAAGTGTTAAGCAGCACTCTATCTTTACATTATAGAATCCCGTTTTATGGCCAAAGTATCAATTAAACCCCAATAAGCTGTCAAAAGTTAAACCCCCCAAACTCATGTAACCATGGCAACCAAATTATCAGTTGCTATGGCAAACATAAAATCTTCTTCATAAAAGCTAATTTGTGATCAAAAGCGGTTCACACCCCAATAAAAGATATAAGAACAAAGTCAATAGAGCTCATCATGGTTATTTCTCTATAGCACTCGTAATTACATGATGCAACTCTTCTCAAAGATGGCCAATGAAAAGTTTTATGCTAAATTGTTTCACAAACAAGAGCTGGGGCCAAATCTCCCAGCATTTTTAAATTGCATTTGAAAATCAAAATCATATTACAATGCATCTGATTGGAAAAGACATATATCTCAGCCAATCGGATTAATTGTTGTGTAATTTTAAAGGTATTCTCAGAATTGGACTGGTTTTAGAATACTAGCCCTGGTTTTAACATTCTTAAATGAAAAGGCTAGGGAAAATATTGAGGCAAAAGAAGAAAATGCTGAAAGTCTTCTCCTTTTGCCTCAATATTTTCTTTGCAAGATTTTAGCCAAATCTATTCTTCATATGAAATGAATTTCCATTTTGCCTGCTGCATTTTGAGCAAGGAATTCAGTCCGTAATCCATCATGGACTGTGTTCTTAAAATCAATATTTTACATTGATGTTGATAACAAAAAGATTTATGTTTGACATAGCACAGGAAACATTGAGGCAAAAGGAGAAAATGCTGATTATCAGCATTTTCTTCTTTTGCCTCTATGTTTTAATGTTTTCCCATGCTGTTTCTATCAGGGATGTCAAATTCAAGTCATGTTAGGGAAAGGGTTAAATCTGCATTCAAGAGATGAGGAATTTTCAGTAAAACTAAGTTGCAAGGGAGATAATTCCTGATACCTTCAATACAGACATGCCACAATTTTTATCAGAGTTCATGTTCCTTTACAAGAATTCCTAGCATACCATCTTATTAATGACATTAATCAAATAAACTCTGCTATTTTCTTTGTCTGTCTTTAATCTTTAATCCTTTTCCCAAAACATCCTTGTTTTGACGTCCCTAATAGAAAAGGCTTGGGAAAACATTGACACAAAAGAAGAAAATAATCAGCATCTGTAGTTACGACATTTTAGAAGATGGCTGAAGATATAAAATTAATTTTGTGTGACTAACTTCTGACATAGACCTTCAAGAATGGTAATGACCTTTGTCGCAAAGTATTGGGCATCAATGAGATGAGCCTGCATAATTATGTATGTCATTTTGCTTTCTATAATTCTATCTCAGTCATCAAAACTTTAGGTCGGTCATACTTGTGTAGCGAACAAGAGCCGTCAGAGACGGACAATGCTCCCCGAATAAGGCATTGTCACAATAAATATATGCCATGCAGAGCTAATATAAAGCGAACAAATGTTAAGCCCCCTTTTTCCATGACATATTTTGTATACGCAAATTTTGAATAGTTTATTGTCAAGGGCATCTGATTTGCTACTCAAATATGAAATTTCATCAAATTCTGACCATTAGACTAGGAGAAATTAGAGAAAAACTGAATTTGACCTTAAGTCCCCTTTTCCCATGACGAGGCCTCAAATCCAAAAACGGGGAAAAGTACATCGGCATTATGTCCTAGGGAGTTCACATGGTAAGTTTCATTTGATTTGGCCAAAGGGTTATGGAGAAATCGCTTCGGACGGACGGACGGACGGACGGAATGACGGACGGACAGGACGGACGGACGGACGGACGGACAGACAAAGCGGCGACTATATGCTCTCCCTTCGGGGAGCATAAAAATAAAATTCAAACTACTAATCCAGTAGTAAATTTCCATCTTATGTCAAAAACAAAATTGTTTCCGAAAATTAGAAAATGCTGATTTTTAGAATTTTTCCCTCAATACGTTCCAAAGTATTTCTCTTTTTTTCTAAAAGGGATGTCAAAATGAGAGATAATTTATTATATTCTTCGTAAAGGATAGAATTTATCCGATTATTACAGATAGGTGCTGTAATCTCATCTTGGTCTTCAATAGCTTGTTTATTTCTTGTTAATCCAAACAACAAGAAACAAATCTATAACAGAAGCTTTAACCCTTTCCCAAACGACAAAATATAAGGGTCCTCCAATTTAAAAGCTGCTGCAGACGACAAAATGGATGTTAACAAAGAAGGAATTGGTGTATAATATGGCACAGAAAATATTAAGGCAAAAGGAGAAATTGCTGATTATCAGCAATTTCTTCTTTTGCCTCAATGTTTTCCCAAGCCTTTTCTTTTCGGGAAGCCAAAACGAGGTCTTGTTTGGGAAAGCTTTAAGTTGGCATTTCATCAAGAAAGCTTCAGTTTTGACATTATAGGAGGCAAAAACCTCCTCTGTTCTCTAGCAATACATGAAACCATTCTACCTAAACAAACATAATTGAGGCAATAAAGAACAGACAGCGGCTACGAAAAGGGGAATCATTTGTATGTGTGAACAATTATTTAACCCTTTCCCTATTAGAAAAGGCTTGTGAAAACATTGAGACAAAAGAAGATACTGCTGATAACCAGCAGTTTCTCCTTTTGCCTCAATATTTTCTGTGCTATATTCAACACTAATCCAATCTTTATTTATCTAATTTTTGTTGTAAGCATCAGCTTTACAATTGGGCTACCCCGAAATTTTGTCATTTGCAGGGTGCCCAGTGACTTACGATGTCAAAAATATAGGTATGTCCCAATAATATAGGTATCAGATAGCCAGAAATATAGGATAATATAGGTTGTGTTTATGATGAAGAAAACACTACTTAAAACATTTCTTTTACCACCACCACTACCTTCCAGCTCCGTGTTATTAACAGGACAACAGGAGAAACAGGCAAGACAGCCATTTATTAGCTACTGTTTTCTATTCTGAAAATTAAGGTGTTCAAGAGAATAGTATAAACTTATCAGGACATGAGAGCCAAGAAAGCCATTTATCTCTCACCGTAGAGAACATTAAGGCTTTGAGGAAACAATTGCATTTGATATCTTCTGTCTCATCCTAGAAGACCCACAACTTCCAGCCAATTTTCATTACAAGAAGGCAATTTGAAGAATTTTGGCAGAGAGTCATGCTGCCATGATACATGCAAAGACCTCAATATAGGGTCTCTGAAAAAATGATTTGTCAAGAAAAGTTTGCTCTAGATTTCCTTCTAAGATCTTTGTCTCTAAATGGAATCTGATACGGAATTTCTCCACAACATAGAGCCAAATTTCCTAATACTACAAAATATTGAAGTGTTTTGATGGAGGGTCATTAGACAATTCTACACACCACATTTGAAAGTCATTGGTTAAATAGTTTTGGAGTAGAAGATGAATGTAAGAAATTTGATATTCTACAACATGGGGCACAGTTCACAGAACCAAACATTTTTGATGTGCTTTGGTAGTGGGCCTGAATCAAGACAATTCTACAAACCAAATTTCTAATACATAGTCCAAGCTGTTTCTAAAGGATAAAAAGAATGTGCATGATTTCCTACTTTGTCTCTCATGAAATAAAATGTCAAACAACATATGACCAATTGTCATTGTACCACAATATTTTGAAGGATATTGGTAGAGGGCCATGAGGTGGTTCTACAGAGCAAATTGAAAGCCCTAGGTCAAATGATTCAGGAGTAGAAGATTGTCTAAGATTTCCTGCTTTGTCTGTAAATGAAGTCTGATACTCAAACACACAGGGCCACTTTTCATGGTACTAATATAATTTGAAAAGTTTTGGCAGAGGGCCATCAGACAATTCTTTATACCAAGTTTAAAGCCCTATGCAAAACAATTTAGGTGAAGGAATTTTTTAAAAGATTTCCCACTTTATCCCTATATGAAATCTGATATCCCACAACATAGGACCAGTTTTTATCATACCATAAATTTGTGATAATAAGTATTTCGGTAGAGGGTAAAAATAGAGTTTGGCATACCATTTTCAAAGCCATCTATAGGCCAATACCCCCAGAACATAGGGCCAATTTTCATAATATCACAATGATCCTAAGTATTTCGGTAGCAGGCCATTGGCTGATACTACAAACCAAATTTTAAGAAACTTCGCTGTATTGTTTGAGAGAATATGTACAGGCAGATGGATGGATGACCATGGTAAGCAATCACAATACCTCACACTTAGCACTAATTGCTAAGGTGATCTGAAAATAAGTGTTTAATTTTATTACATGTGTATTTTTAATTTTAAGCATATTGGCTGTTTCTTAAACATAACATGACAAGCAACTCCATGTACAAATTTTTCAATCAGTCTCTGTGACAGCAAGACGAAAATTAAAACATTTCTACCTAAATTTGGCCCCCTAGTCATTAACAAAGAGTACAAAAGAAGGTTCTCTATTCTTTAATCTTCCTCGGAGCTTAAATGGAAGACTGTTACTGACTATGCGATAACTTCAGGACAGAAACTAAACCTTAGCTTTGTATATCAGAAGCAAAACTGACCTGCTTCAAGTAATATAGGTTTTCCCCTTGCATTCATATAAAGATATCATGATGCATTTGTCCATAAGTAATACTTGCACAAAGTTATTTGAACAGAACTTTACTGTTCATTAAAGGAACATACCCACTAAATGAAATGGTCAATACCAGTAAAAGATAACAAAACATACATGCAAGCTTCTTCAAAAATGATAAATGTTATGTTTGATCAGTCTTTCCCTGGCATTAACGTTTGAAAGAGGCCTGAAAGGAATATACTAATTTCTACTGTACATTGATAAATAATAATTCCTTTTTAATCATAGAAAACTGCTATTTTGAAAGCATTTGTTTTAAATTTGTAATCATCGTTTACCCAAAAACACAAAAATATAGGTATTTATAGGTATTTGGGGCAAAATGGGTGATATTATAGGTTTTTATAGGTAAGGTCCAGAAATATAGGATAATATAGGTATTTATAGGTATTTATAGGTTACTGGGCGCCCTGCATTTGGGAAAGGGTTAACCCTAGATATGAGATTCCTAGGAATTCCAACTTTGCAGACTGCTAAGTAAGAAATGGTTTGGATAAGAGGAATTTGCATTTCAAATCACAAATCTTTGTCAGAACTATTGTTTTGGGTACCATGCCATATAGAATATTTACCGCATCCTGTATTAATCAATTGGTTGTTTTGATTGATTGATTAATTGGGTAGTTAATTGATTGAATGACTATCTAATTAGTAACTTGCTGAATGATTAAATAAATGATTAATTGATTAACTCTTTCCAAAATGGCAAAAATTTAGAAATTACAACATGATACAAGACAAAAAATATTAAGGCAAAAGCAGGAAATGCTGCTTATCATAACTATCTTCTTTCTCTTCAATGTTTCTCAAAGCATTTTCTATTGGAGATGTATTGGAAAGAGTTAATTAATTCCATGATTTTGTATGTCTTACAGTGAAAAGGCAATCGAAAATTCGAAGAAATGTAGACATAAATTACAAAAGTATGATCATATAATTATGTCTTGCATAAAGTTGCTAAACTTTTCTTCAAATTAATTAAGCCAGAGCTGCAGAAGAGATGGTATTGACTTTTGATAATGCATTATTCTATTTAATAATTTTGTATCAAACCCTATGTTGTGGATACTCAAATGAGCACCCAAAACATAGGGATCAGCTTTAAAATATCAAATCTAAAATGTCTTTGCCACCTCTTATAGCTCATGATAAATAACCTAGCGGAGCATCCCTAGCTAATAGCTAGAGATGCTCAGCCAGGTCATTTATCATGAGCTATAACTGTTGCTCTATGAAAGCCCTCCATTATTTTGTCGCATATTTCCCTGTGCCTCTCCAGACCCCAATATTGATCAGCGCCGTATTGACGACAATATAATATGGTTATACCCCATTAGTCAAGCTACAATACAGGAAATCATAGCTTTATCCAATATTTCATATCACTCAACTTCCGCTTTTTGTCAGTTTCTGTCCAGTCTAATATTAGATCTCCGCGGAAATTGAGAAGCAGTCGTAAAATCAATCAGGTTTGTCAGTGGTTCTGCTGTAAATTATTCGTTGTGACTTTCACGATCGTGGAATTGATCTCTTCCCCACAGAACAAGGCTGTAGGCTTGCTTGTGAATAATTGGCCAATAGTTGAGTGAGATCGTGAGATTAGTGAATGCTAATACAGACATTTATACTGGATCAATATTATAGCAGAGTATGGTGGCTTATACAGGCCATTATCTATAAACTTATACATGTATGGTGGCTTAGATGGGCCATTATCTAGGAACTTAAATATGTATCGAGGCTTAAATGGGTCATTTCATACAAAATATCCTTGCTTGTGAATAATTGGCCAATAGTTGAGTGAGATCAAGAGATTAGTGAATGCTAATACAGACATTTATGCTAGATCAATATTATACCAGAGTATGGTGGCATAGATGGGCCATTATCTATGTATGGGGGCTTAGTAAGGCCATTATACATGTACAGAGGCTTAGATGCGCTATTAAATGGACAATTTTTCAGACTTTCCAAATGCACTTGTTTTTTTTTAACAAGAGGACCATGATGGTCCTTAATCGCTCACCTGAACTGAGATTCACAAGGTGAGAAATGATAACATCCTGTCCCATGATATCCAAAAGAGCATTATATTTTTCAATGGTCTTCATCCTTGTGACTAGACAAACATTCTGAACATGTTTCATGAAGATAGGACAAAAATTGTAGCATCTACATTACCAACAAGGATTTTGTCTTTAAGGCCCCTTTTCCATGACATCCAACAGAACATTCCCACTGTCAATAGGCTTAATCCTTGTGACTAGAGAAACAAGAGGACCATGATGGTCCTATATCGCTCACCTGAACCAAAATGATATGAGCAACACTTTTGTTCAATTCAATAAATATTTATGACTGAAAACGAACTAATGGTCAATAACGTTGTGAAAATCGAACTCATCCAAGATCTTATGGTGCCCAACATTGTCCAAGATTTGTCTTGTTTGATAAATAATTGTAGATTCTGGAGTATAAACAAGGTCGAAAACAGCCGAAAACAGCAATGTTGTCAAATTCAAGGGCACATAACTCTCAACTTTTTGATCGGATCAGACTGAAAAACAAACTCATCCCAGATCTTGTGATCCCCAACATTGTGTCCAAGTTTTGTCTTGATTGATCGATAATTGTAGATTCTAGAGTATAAACAAGGTCGAAAACAGCCGAAAACGGCAATTTTGATCACATTCAAGGGCACATAAGTCTCGACTTTCTAGTCAAATCAGGCTGAAAATCAAACTCATCCGAGATCTTATGATATCCAACATTGTGTCCAAGGTTTGTCTTGATTGGTCAATAATTGTAGATTCTAGAGTGTAAACAAGGTTGAAAACAGCAATTTTGTAAAATTCAAGGGCACATAACTTTCGGCTTTTTTATCAGATCGGACTGAAAATCAGACTCATCCAAGATTTTATGGTCTCAAACATTGTTCTAAAGTTTTGTCTTAATTGATAAATAATTGTAGATTCTAGAGTGTAAACAATGTCAAAAACAGCCGAAAACGGCAATTTTATCGAATTCAAGGGCACATAACTCTCATCTTTC